>JAVDPK010002649.1:158026-187318 GCA_034780415.1 Cichlasoma orientale | reverse complement strand
TTGCCCCCCCCCCCCCCACTCCTTTTCTCCATTCATCCTGCCTCCACCTTCACTCTGTGTGCTGGTGGAGATTTTTTATAAATTTCCAACTTCAAATTGCCCCTTCTTCCTCCCGTATTAACCAACCCTTCTTCCCCTCCATGACCCCTCATCCACCGCCTGCTCCCCTCCTCCATGACCCACCACCTCCATCACTCTCCGGGGAAAAACAAAAACCACCATTCCTCCTACCTACCTCCGTTCTGGATTGATCTGTCCATCTCTACCTCCGCTCCGCTCCGACTCTTCTACCTCTCTACCTGTCTCACGCTGCTTGTTGCTCTTCTCTCCCTCTAAAGATGGTTACGCCCCAAAGTCTGTTTACCCTCTTCGGTATGTTATCGTTAGCTCTCTCTCTTCTCTTTCTTTACCTCTCCCTTTCTTTCTTGTATCTACTCTTTAATTCTACTTCCATTCTGACTATTATTATTATTATTATTAATAATATTATTATTACAATAAACTTTTGTATATTTGTTTGCAGATTTGTAGATTTATAATTGGTAATTTTGAATATATATTGGCCCCCTGTTGGTTTGGGTTAATGTTCATTACTCTACCTAAAAGTTCACTATGTAGTAATAAGTTAATGCATGGTTAAGCCATTATTTTTTGCATGCAGATTTTATTTATAGCCATCTCACACAGCTTGATAACTTATGTTTAGAGGGTGCTTCTTTTCCCTTTACCTGTTCTTTCACACACTCTTACACACCTCACACTCTACAGTCTACTGTAAACCTGTGTGTTTCTCTGCTGTCACCTCTGTTGTACCTTGTTTTTAAATATCCTTGTCTCCTGTGAAACCTTGAGATTCTTCTAACTCTCTGCTTTCTCTCCTCCCCACCTCTTCTCTTGCCTGCCTGTGCGTTTATCACAGGAGTGTATGGTGATGTCCAGAGGGTGAAAATCCTTTACAACAAGAAGGACAGTGCTCTCATACAGATGTCAGATTCCAATCAGGCCCAGCTAGGTGAGTAGATGTCACCAGACTCAGTAATGTTCTGGTAAGACAGGCGGTTTAGTATTGTGTGTTGTAAACTTGGCACAAAAAATTGTTTGGTTGATTATTTCTTTGTTGCAACAATACGTCTTGCCATTAAATGTTATACCTTTGGAAAGCCTGTTTATTTCCCCTTTGTAAGGAAAAAGCATTTGTGGATTAAGCAGCAAAAACTTGTCACACCTTCTGTGCCAATGACTCTTGTTTGGTGGTGGTTTTTGGATTGCATGACTGAAGTCTGGAGAAACAAGACATATTGGCAACGATTTATTCATGTAAAAGGCCACCTTATCGTGGAGGGGTTTGAGTGTCCCAGTGATCCCAGGAGCGATGTTGTCTGGGGGCTTTTGCCCCCTGATAGGGTCTCCCACCATTCTTTTACACTGTAGGGGTGGTGGAGGTGAGGCTCAGTGTCCTCTACACAAGCAGTTGGCAATTGTGGCCAAATACTTAAATCTTGGTGTCATCAGATCACAGAACTTTGCTTCTTAACACTGTCAGCTGACAGATGCCTTTCAGAGACTGCCAGGCCAGTCTACCATACAGACAGGTAGTGCTGCACCGATGCTTGTCCTTCCATAAGGTTGTACCACCTCTACAAAGATACAGTTGTGCTCAAAAGTTTACAGTTTGACCATTTTTCAGAGAATGTGAATAATAAATACTTTTTTTTTTTTACTGATGGTTAGTGATTGGGTGAAGCTGTTTATTACTAAACAACTGGGTTTACCTTTAATATCAATGACAGCTTGTGTCTGTTGTGGTAGTTGTGGATGAGGCACTATATTTGCACAGATGGTAAAGCTGCCCATTCTTCTTGGCAAAACGCCTCCAGTTCCTGTAAATTCTCGGGGTGTCTTACATGAACTGCATGTTTGAGATCTCCCCAATAGTGGTTCAGTGATATTGAGGTCAGGAGACTGGGAGGCTGCTCTATAACCTTCACTTTTTTCTGCTATAGCCAATGACAGGTTGACTTGGCCTTATGTTTTGGGTCATTGTCATGTTGAAATGTCCAAGTGTGTCTCGTGCAGTTTCCAGGCTGATGAGTGCAAATGTTCGTGTAATTTTCGTTTATGGGCCATGATAAACACTGATAGACTGGCTAATGGTTATTATCAGCCCATAATATCAGCCTGCTGATAAACTGGTCGGACTCTACTAATCATTCTGAGATGTCTTTGAGATTAGCAAAATTTTATTAAGTGGGACAAGTGGCTTCCCACACAGTATTACAACATATTACATAACGATAATTGAAATTCAAAGCGATAAACTATGAGTGATTTATTGATGAACAAAGTCTACTCAAAAAACCTCCATATGGTATTGGTGGCCCCGTCGCCAATACCAGACTCAGATTTTTTTCTCTTGCTAGATCGCTGCACTATCGTATTATTTTACAGCAATTTGCAATCTACCAGCGGGCACGGCCAGTTTTGTTCACAATGTGCACGTTCAATTTTGCGACGGTTCTGTTCACGCGGGGCTACAGAAAGCAAAATGGCGACCAGCGTGAACGTGAGGGGGAAGAAGAGCAAAAAGGAAGCTCAAAGGACAATTTTGGGCGTGGAGCTGTGAGAGACCACGCTGACAACGTGATGAAGGATGTTTGATTGTAGGAAGTGCTTTTAGCAGCTGATCGGATTGATAGAACAGGATTGTAATGTTTTTGTTGTGTATGCTTTTTTTATGTGATTTCTGCAGATCCATGAAGGTCATGGTGTCTAACCAGATACTGACTCTGGATGGCATTACCTTGGCCTCCAGTAACACTGTGAGGAATCTTGGAGTCAGTTTCGACCAGGATATGTCCTTCAGTGCACATATCAAACAAATATGTAGGACTGCTTTTTTTTGCATTTGTGCAACATTTCCCAAATTAGAAACATCCTGTCTCAGGGTGATGCTGAAAGCTAGTTGATGCATTTATTACTTTAGGCACTATGGGCGAATACCCGGCCACCAAATGCTCTCCCTTGAGCTCCCTCCCCAGGCCTGGCTCTCGGTTGGGGCTCAGGTAACCCTATCCCAGGCAGGGTAAAGAGTTCAGCAAGTGGAAAGCATTTATGACGTATTTATAAATTTGACATAACCGAGTACAACATCTTTATTATTGAGCACATCCATCCATGAAACTTCCTTCATGAAGACAAAAAATGAGTCTTCATTTCTCTTATTAAATTTATGGCATCTTATCCTTTCATCACATTTATTACGAGAACCAGTCTTGGTTAAGAAAAAGTGAAATATTGGCCAATGATCTGAAAGGTTAGTAACAACACCATGAAAAATACAACATGGGTGCCATTTGCTTATTTATTTATTATTTGAGGCAAATCGAACAAAGCAGGAGCGAACGATATCACGAACAGTTTTGCAACGAGACAACTTTGGCGCGTTGCCACGGCAAGGCGCAGCGCCAGGCTATCAACCACTAGCTAGAACCCTGATATAAGAATACACTGGTCAACAAAAGAAAACTTTTTGTCTGCTACTCGAGGAAATACAACATACTAATTTGGGTATGCTGATTCTAAATATGCAAACAGGATTTCTCTAGCACGTCAGGATCTTGAGTTGCGTAACTATGCCAATAAATGCCAATCAGCAAACTCAACGTCAATGATCTTATTTGAAAAGACATTGAGAAACGTTGTTGGGATCAGTTTGATCATACACAGGATTCACACCACTGACTTCTCTTTTTTTTATTTTATTTTTTTTTGTCACCATCAAAGCTATGAGCCACCTGAATGGCCAAAAGATGTATGGTAAGATCATCCGGGTGACGCTGTCCAAGCACCAGACAGTGGCGTTGCCTCGGGACGGCCTGGACGACCAGGGTTTGACCAAGGACTTTGCCAACTCCTCACTTCATCGTTTTAAGAAACCAGGTTCCAAGAACTTCCAGAACATCTTCCCACCTTCTGCCACTCTTCACCTATCCAATATTCCGTAAGTACCGGGCCGGTCAGTCAGCATCACACATAAGGCGTGCTGTTGAAGGACGCCTCGGTCACCCCTTCTTACAAGTAGAGCTGCTACTGCACGAGATCAAGTTTTGTTTGCAATGCGCAGGTTTCAGAAAATAACACGTCCCTATAAACAGTGTCCTTGCTGTGTTGACTAATGAACAGATCTGTCTGAATTTGAAGGAAACAAAGCTCAAATACAGCTTTTCAAGATTGTGTTTGTTTGTGTCACACAGTGGTGTGGACATCCCAGTCTTAAACACATTCATCAGTGCTGTTTATTAACTAGCCAGCAGTTTTTTATAACGGTCCATTATGGTTTTCACCTTGTTACATGGCCACAATGCTGGATCTCTGTTGGAGCTGGAGGAGCTACTCAGAGACCCTAGCTTGGTTAGATACTATTAGGGCTGAATTAGTTTTCTGCACTGGGTCTTTGCGGGGGCTTCGTACGGAGGTGGCCGGCGTCTACCGCGTGTGCTAGTTACCTTGTGGTTGTGTCCCAGTGTTTTACCGGCCGACAGAAACAAAAAATGCTGGGACTTTTTTCCCTCCTGGGTCCTCTGTCTTTGGGGTCAGTTTTTTTTCTGGCTGCAAACATAACTGTCCCTCTAGTTTTTGTTGTTTTCACTTTGTTCATTCCTTCACATCCATTCTGATAGTTTCAGCGATCTCCCTCCAGGAATTTGAGTCCTTATGTTCATGCTATGCTTATTATTCCTGATTGTTATTCTCTTACTGATAAAATTCACAAACTGCGGCGAAAATAGCCGGAAATGCAAGAGAGGACTCTGCAGTGGTGAACAGGCCAATCACAATCATTTCGGGCTGCGTGGACCCAACGTGCAGTTACGTTGGGTCTTGAGAGGCGCACGTGAGGTGACGTCGTAGGTTCGGAGTTTCTGTGGCCACCTTGTGCGCGCTTCTCAGGTGGACTTTGAGGTTGGAGGTTTTCCTCAGAGGAGTGTCCTGCTCATTTTGTCATCATCCGAAACAAGACACTCGCTTCTGTCTGTCTCGCTATCGTACTCAGAGAAACCCTGTATGGGACACTTTCTTTCTTCTTTTGTGGTCTGGCACAGTGAACACACACACACACACACACACACACACACACACAGTGAGGTGCCGTATGGCGCTCCCAGCTAAAACTGCTAGAGCGGGAAGAAAAAAAAGATTTTTAATTACGTTTTTATTTATTTCAGTTAATGAAAATGTTTTTTCAGTTTTCGTTATTTTGTTCGTTGTCGTTAGCGATTAATAACCCTGGTGTCTGATTGTAGTCTGTGTCCTTTATTCTGACAGACAAGATGTGACAGAAGAAGACCTGCGGCTGCTATTCTCCAACACTGGAGGCACTGTGAAAGCGTTCAAGTTTTTCCAGTACGTACAGCTGTGCTACCCACTGAACAGGACCGGGCCAGCATTTGTTACAATTGCTAAAAGGCTCCATCCTACCACAGGTATTAATGCCTCTGCTTCACATTTTCCAGGGATCGCAAAATGGCTCTGATCCAGATGTCAACAGTGGAGGAGGCCATCCAGGCACTGATTGACCTTCACAACTACAACATGGGAGGCAACCAGCACCTGAGAGTCTCTTTCTCCAAGTCCACCATTTAAGAATGTGACTTAGACTCTTGACAGTATGATGGTTTACTGTTGTAAGGAAGCGGCAGTCAGAAAGCTCCTAGACTGTGTCTGAACACCAGGGGGACCACGTAGATCGAATCAGTTTTGTTGATCATATCATTCCTTTTGTTTGACTTTGTGTCCTTTTTTTTTCTTTAAAAAGAACAACTGGATCCTCCTAGCTGTTTCTTAACTGTACCTTCATATTTTTATGTGAAGCAAAATATTGAAATGGTTGATTGTCCCCCTGTGCGGTAGTTGGATGTAGATTAGTGTTGAATTTTTAATTTAGTGGAAAAGATACAGTACTCGTGTGCCTTACTCAACAATAGCAACTTTTCCTGCAGCTGGACATGTTCATTTATGATCCTCCTAATGAGGCACATTGGTCTTGAAGATTTTTGGGAGCTGGTGAGAATGCAAGTTATCTTCTCATCATCGAGACGTAACTGTTTTTGAAGCTGTGCCTCTGACCAGGTGTAGCTGTGTTTCCTTTTGTTCTCCGATTTTAGATTGGTAACAGTTTCCTTTTTAGTTTAGCAGCAGGAGAGCAGAGTATTCCTGAGGCAAAAGGTTTTTACACAGCAGCCTGCGACAGGCAGTTTAACTTGAATTCCATTATTCCACGGGGACGTTCAGTGGAAGATTGTTCTAGCACAATCCATGCATAAGATAAAGTATGACAATGTGGTTAAGTATTTCTTTCTGTGTGTTTGAACCCTTCCTGGCTTTTTCTATAGCAGTGAGGTGTAACAGTCGGTGACAGTGTTTCTTTAAAGCATGTATGTGATGATAGGATCTCACACAAAGTGTTGCATGCTGTGGAAGCAGTAAAAAGATGAGTCCACTGTGATTGCATTGTCATGTGACACTTTACTTGAGAGGTTTACTCAGTTGGACCAAAGTTTCTGTGCCTTTAGTGTTCTTTTAAGTCATATGAACAAAAAAAAAGAGCATTTAAAAACCCAGAATTCTTGCATATATGGGGAAAATGCCCACAATTTGAAGTGTTCACAGAATCCTCTTGTTTTTTAAATCACAAGACCTGTCGACTGGTTCTGAAATAATGCTTATGTATATTTTTTATCATCCAAGTCTGATTTTTATACAGCTCAAAATGTAGGGATTTGGTATCATTCTAAAGAGGTGCAATTAAAGGGTGAATTATTTTCTAATAAGGAGAGGCACAACCTGGTTTTCTGCTTTTTGAGTTCCCCCCTCTCATGGTGTCTCTCGTGTGTTCTGCGTTACCTCTGTAGCATGTCTAATAAAACTCTTCCGTAGCTCTGCATTCACCTTCTCGGTCTCTCTGCTCTGTTCTGTCTGTTCTGCTCACTTCGGAAACTATCTTCATTCCCAGGGTGGGAAGGGAGCCAAAATCAATTTTGGAGCCACTTGAAAACAAGCTCTAATAAGCCAGATTGAGCCCTGCGATGGTGCTAATTTACAGGACAAGAAGTACATTTTCTTGATGCGTTTCCCACTCTGCCAACTGACTCAATCTGTTCCTCTAATGTCTTGCTCTTCTTTCCTCTTGTAGTTGCCTATTTTCTGATCAGTCTCTAAGGGCTGCTGCTCTCCTGACAAAGTCTGGTCCATCTACTTATTCTCATGCCTTTTATCAGTTGCATTAATGGACTTGGTTTTCACTTTTCACACTACTAGCAGCTCAGGAGCATGTTTGAGTAAACTTGACAGCCACGCGCATCAATATTGGGCACTTTTTACAGTCTTTACACACAGCTTTGGTCTGCAGAGCTGTGGAAGCCAGCACAAGACCCCGCAGCTGCTCCTGGAGGGGCGAGAGGACATGTCTGTGTGCCTCTCTCTGTGCTGACACCTTCACACTCCCGACTGTAGTTACATTCAGAGCTTAATGAAGAAACCTTCATTATGCAACAAGGTACAGATAGATTCACTAATTAACATGCACATGCTTAGACTGTGGAAGGAAGCTGGAGCACCCAGAAGAAACCAATGCAGGCACGAGGAGAACGTTTAAACCTTCAGCTTAGCAGGAACCTTCTTAATGTTGACTGAGCCTGTTAAATGGTTTGGAATGACACTTAATGCAGTGAAAGTGGACTCAGTCTGTTAACATACTCGCCTCAGCCAGACGTTACACTGTGGAGGAAGTGCCACTGCTCATACTACACAGCCTTCTTGTGATTAAAGAAACCAGTGATGTTCCAGCGGATACCATAACACATGCTTATGGAAGAGGTTGGAAGGCTGAAGGAAACTATAGATAAAGTGTCATTTATGGCAAACATGTTCCCATGAGTCCTCCCGACCCCTCCTCTCACAATAAGGTCAAAGAAACCTTATTTCTTACACCTTATTGTACCCAGAGCTGAGGAGAGGTTGCCACTACAGTGTTTACTGCTCAGCACAGGTGGGAAGTAACAACGTACAAATACATAGTTACTGTATGTAAGTCGATTTTTTTGGGTATCTGCACTTTGCCTTTACGCCCTACATTTTACACAAATGTCTCTGCTTTCTACTCCTTAGATTTTCAAGACAGGTTTTTACTTGAAGACGTTTGAGGGGAGTTATTTCCCGTTACTGCACCTTCAAACATCAAACCGATTTGAAGCTAAATGGAGGAAATAACATAAAACACAATCCTGGTGTATCCGTCACTGGTGCTGATCAAACACAGTAAATGATAAAGGTAAAAAAACACAATTTATTCATCATTAACTTTGTAGTACCACACTCGGGGCTCAAAGTGGGTTGGAACGATCCATAAGCTGTTTGTGGTACTGCAGTATCTAGCAAACATAAAGGAAGTGATGTTTTTAGGTGGCAGGTCATTTCAAATGCAGTGTTTCTGTCTATCCATCCGTCTGTGAGGTTTTACAGTCCAAAACCACAAGAAGTTGAGCTGTGTTCTTTACTCGTCAAAGATGTGCAACGCGATATTCATATCCCTGGATATTTAGTATCCTTGTACACTGGCTGTATGTATCTGAAGTGCAGAGTAAACAGCATGGAGGATTTCAGGCTGCTAATGCTATGATAAGATATGCTAATGATATGCAGCCTCTTTCTCCTGCCTGATTGGTTTAGCCTAATCATGTAATCATATTGTGCTGTGTGATTATACCTACTTGACCATTATTGACTGAAATGGATAAAGTGGGGGTTCCCATATCTAGCAACTGACCGAGGTCACTGAGCAGCTGGCCGTAGGTACATGGTGAGAAACTGGGAAATCCCAAATTTGTAGGTAAAGAGCCGGTCTGTGTATCGGAACATCAGCCTTATTGATTAGCCTGTAATGCCATGTTTGACTGACGAGCATTGTCATGTTAGAGAATATGATGTGAATACCTTTGAAGTATATGTCTATGTCTGGCCTATTGTTATAGGTTATACAAACAGACATTATTTAGGATGCACCCTTGTACAAGAGTGCAGTATGTACTTTCTCTAGTTTGTTTACCATGAAAATATTCCATCTGTTGTAGCATGTGGTTACCAAAATAATCATTGTAGAGATAATCACAGAATATCAGTCTCTTACTGCATGCTTAAAATTGCTTTGATTGAATGAATATTGATAATATTTAAAACATATCTGTGCTGGAATGTGAATTATATCTTTATTAACCCACGTGGGACTAAAAGTATTTGGATAAAGGTTTAGGGCAAGGGCTCCAAATTAGGGCCAACAGTTTTGCAGAAGGTAATAAGACGTCTGCTAAAGGGTTTCTATTATGAAATGGGGCTCTAATGTTATCCTTACTTCTGCATTTATATTTTCATTAATCGCAGGAGCATATCCGCACTGGTGATGGGTCTTGTTTATTAGGGGTAAAAAGCTATCCAAACCCACCGGGCCCTATGTGGACAGAGGAATTGCCCGTACACCAAACAGATGGTTGTGCCACTCTAGGCAGCAAGAACTGCAATCAAGTATTTCCGATAACCAGCAATGAGCCTTTCACATCGCTGTGGAGGAGTTTTGGTTCAGAGTTTTTGAGCGTGAACAGCCAAAGCATCTCAATCACACTTTGACTTGGCCACTCCAAAACCTTCATTTTGGTTTTTGGGGCCACTCATGGAGAACTTTCTGGTGTGTTTTGGATTATTCTCCTCCTGCGTAACCCAAGTGTGTCTGAGCTTCACGGCACAAACTGATGGCAGCACACTCTCCTTCAGGATTTTGTGGTAGAGAGCAGAATTCATGGTTCCATCAGTTACAAGTCATCCAGGTCCTGAAGCAGCAAAACAGCCCCAGATCATCGCACTACCACCACCATGTTTGACTGTTGCTGTGATGTTTTTCTCAAGCTCCAGAGACTTGCTATGATCTTTTTATGAAATGCTGTGAGTTTTACATTAGGGGGACACAAACCTTTCAAAAAGCTCAACTTTTGACTTGTTGGTCCACAGAATATGTTCCCCATTGATGACCTCCTGGATGAGTCATCAATGCACTCTTGAAGTAATGTTGGTAGGCCGACCACTCCTGGGAAACTTCACCACAGTTCAACCTGAGAATCAAATAGTCCAGACTGGTCCAGACTGCACCCTCTTCTTCACCTCTCTTGTGCCTGTTGCTGTGGATGGTTGAACTCCTACCTTCAGTATCTCTCCTTGCCTGTTCACCTATCCACGCATCTCCCTCTCAGTTACACGCATGTATTCTGCCCTGCTTCTACAGACGTTCGTTCCTCCATTTCTCCAGCTCTCTTCCACCTGCTCCCCACTCTCACTACAGATTACAGACTCCTGCCTGACCTCATCTGTCAGTCGCTGATGTAATCCCACACCCACCTTAAACCCATGTGACTCGTACCGCAAACCTCTCCACTGTTTCACTGTCACTCACTATAATTATTTGATCTGAACTGAGCACTAATTCACATTTTTTTTAAAGTCAGAGAAATCTGATAAATAACAAAACTTTCTAAAAAATTATTTTTTATTGTTTTCCAATTAGCTGGACACGGCTAAGACTCAGACTTTCAAATGAATCATTACTCTGCCTGAGCCTGTGGTTGATTAATAAGTATGAGTGGAAGATTGCAGCTACTCCTCCTCCTCAACCTGCGCTTCGAGCATTCTGACAGTTAGTGTGATTCATTTAAACTAACATGTTCATCCTGCTGTAACCAGGTTTCTGTAAGGCACAACAAATCAATATGCTGATCAATTATTAAATCATTTACTAACAGGGACTTGGAAGAGAGACCTAATGTAACACTGCAACCCTGCTTCCTGGTCTCAACCCTAAATAGTCACTATATCCATTACAAAGAATGATTTCCTGCATGTATAAACTTATAATAATGAACTGGTGTATATCAACAGCAGTGGCACCTGTAAGCTTGACCCCGCGGTCACTGTGGTCAACCACTGACCTTCAGCCTGTGCCTGGATTTAAATGGATGAAGATTCTAAAGTGGCTGTCAGTTTGTTGATGTAAACAGTCTTTGTTCCATCAGGGAGCGGCACATCGACATGACTTTGTGATGATGGACGCTCCTGTCAGGGATTGTTTGATGAAGATGGTACTCCACAGTCAGGCCCTGGGACCAGGCAGATGACCTGATCCATCATCATGCAGACACTTGCAGCTTAGTATCAGTACCATAGGTTTTTATTCCGTGAGCTTTCAGTGGAAGTGCTTGTGTCCTGGACTGGGCTCTCTTAACAGAGATGACATGATGTATCAGAGCAAACAGAAGGAGCCAATCAATAGCTAGCCAGGCTAATGCATCACCATGGCAGAACACTGTGATCCTGCTCTCTGTCACTTTGTTTATAGATGACAGGACAGAAGCTTAGGTCTCATGTGTGTTGCTTCCTCATGGGTTTCTTTACTTCCTCATTAATTCTGTTTGAATGAAACGTTCTGGTGAGTAGCATACCGCTGGAAACAAAACACACATATTTATAGGTCATTTATATACCTAACTAATTCTATAAGAGCTCAATGTTCAGTCCCCATGAAATCAATATGTGTGGTACTATAGTGTGTCACCTGTATGCAAGCATCCGGGCCAACAACGATAACAAAGTTGGTTTCATGTTGCTGCTGGCTAAATTGTTTATTAATGTAAATGCTGATTAAGCCTTCACATTATAATGATTTACATCTTAATTATATTTTCCTCTTCTATTTTCTTCTGGATGTTTTTGAGCACTTAACTGCTTGTTTCTACAGAAACCATTGAGGTGTTGAAATGTTCAGCTTTTTCAGGATGTTGAGGCGATTATTTTTTATTTATTTTTTTCTATTGTACTTTATTGGGTCCACCTTCCTGATGATTGTGGTTGTGTGTATTGAACTAGACCGAGAGGTGCACGGTGTTTACTCAAACTTGAAATGAATAAAGGAAACAAACTCGAAATTCTAATTATGTGAGATAGCTCGATTAATAATTAAAAATGTGTAAGGTTATTCATATAGTCTGACCAGTTCATTTCACTCTGTGGTATAATGTCATTTGCAATTATTTGAGTTTGGAATGCAGCACTACTATTAACAAATAAATAATAAAAATAATTTTTGAATGAGCTTTCATCTTTTCTTGTTTTTTGTAGGTCAGCTATGCAACTCTAGAATTGTATATCTGTGTATGTGAGTGTATGGGCTTCAGCCCGCAGCACCAGGCAAACCTCTGTTGATGGATTTTGCAGCATTTTACGGTGAAAAAAGTCCAACTCTTGGTGGACATAATAAAAAAAAACATTTTTCAAAATGATAGCTCAACAATATTATACTGTACATCAATAATTCACTTTATGCTGAGCCAGAGATTGGTATAAATTGCTGTTTCTGTTCAAAAAAATGTGTCTTCATTCATTCATTTACATTTTTTTCTTCAGACAAAAGGCTCCAGAAGTAGTTCATTAAACAAATGACACTAGATTGTGATTCCAAAGTAGAACTTAATGCTGATACAATTTACCGCACTCACAACATTTCTGTGTGTATTTAAATATGTTTCAGGCTGAAGAGTCCTTCTGTACAATTCACAGCAAGTCTAGATTGTTGGTTGGATTGTCGGACATCATGCTCTGAGGTGTTCTCTAATGAATTCCATCATGTAATACTAATTATTAGTACATATTGTTACTCTGTGTTTCAGTATAATTGTTATATTGTATAATTTCAGTATAATTGCTTAAACGTTCCTTAAAAGCGTCGGGAATGTTGTCCGATAGCCACGTCTTCATCAGACAAATCAGACTGCATTCTCTGCTGTTTCACTAACGCAGTGAGCTCCTCAGTTTTGTTGATCAGCGAGTTCACGTTCCCCATCACTACTGAGGGAACAGACGGCTTGTATCTCTTGCCTTTCTCGTTAGCTTAGCCTTTAGCTTAGCCCCTGCTCTGCGGCCCCTGCTCTGTGGACGTGGAATGGGGTGCATTGCGCCGGCACAGCCCATTACCCTCGGCGCGAATAGCTCTCCCCTTGAATAAACAAGGTATTTATTAACCCCTTGTGAAAAAGTGCGATCCATATCTATAGGATACACAAAAGACACACACACTACAACATGGTGAGAAAAGAGACAAAGGAACAAAGAAAAAATAAAGAAAGAGAACCTGTGATATGGAGCTGCTGGAAAGGCTGCCACATGAAGTTGGAAGGGTAGAAGATTGCTGCTACTCCTCCTCCGCGGCCTGTGATTCGAGGAGTCTGTCAGTGTGTTGATTTATTTAAACTAACATATTCATCCTGCTGCTGCAACCAGGTTTCTGTAAGGCACAATAAATCAATATATTGCTCAATTATTACATCATTTACTAACAGGAGAGAGAGAGAGACCTAATGTTTAATAATCAACATTTAAGTGTTTTACTCTTTGGTGCAGTTGAAGATGCTATATTCTTCTTTCTTTGTCAGTGTTTATGCCTAGATTTTTTCTGGTACATGATACTAACATACTAACTTGTCCTTTTAAGTGTCTCGTCTTTTTGACAGCAGTGTCATGCTGTCAAAGTGTTTTCTTAAAAATTTTGGCACATCAGTGGTGCATATTCTGGATTTGTAGCAGGAAGACATGTCCTCACAGCAAATACAAATAAAATCTCACATAGTTCCTCCTGTTCCCCCTCCATGCTGTAACTTTAAAGAGTAAACTCTGCCATTCTTGCAAAAGGTTATCAATCTTTCAGATCCGAGATCCACAGCCAGTGAAAAGTGCAGTCCTATCTTCAGGGCACCTGGAGCAACATACTGCAGTCACCATGTTTGCTTGTTACTGACAGCTTCAGGACTGAGTACAAACAGTGCACACACTTGATGTGGAGCTGGAGAACTGTGAGGAGCACGTTTGTACACTGGACAAAAGGTGTAGTGGATTTGATCTGAGGACTAACATTAAATGACAAACAGCAAACCTGTCGTTCTCAGGCATGGAGGGTGGGGTCGCGGCAGAAGTCTTGGCAGAACTGCCGTGTTGATGGCATCATCCTTGATTCCACTAACAGAGAATGCAAATCAAAGTTACTATAACATTAAATATGGACGTTTAGAGAATGTTTACTTACCTTTCACACGATAAAACTACCGTATGAAAGAAACTAGAGAGAGTCGGGTTTTTAGCACCTGAAGAATTGCTAAAATTTGAAGTTTTGCATACAGCATAAGATTGAAAAAGAAAATCCTTTTATTTATTTTCAGCAGGCCCGAGCAGGCTCGATACCACAGTGGCCTTCTAGCAGGGAATTCAAAAAGACCATAAAATGGCTCCAACTTTTTCCAACTTCAGTGAGCCAGAAGGATATTTTGGCTTGTGTAAAAAGCTCTACGGACAGAGTCTATATGCTTTAGGAATCACGCTAGGACAAGCTGTACCATCCTCTCTCTGTTCCTGCCTTCCTCTACAGTGGCATTCTGCCAACTCAGCTCCCATTGCATGGGAGATGTCTAGAGTTGCCTCATGTCTTTCAGAAGTGTCACATCCTCTTCCTCAGTCCTTCTCACAGGAATCACCTTATCAAAGATCTGTATCCACTTCATTTGTCTTAGTGTGGGTGTCTGTGTTTTCTATTCTCCAATGCACCTGCTTCCCCGTGTAGTGTCACGTCTGTGTTTGTGTCATGTTTGGCCACTTCCTGTTTTATTTTGGCAGGCTCTTGTTCCGGGTCCTTTGTGTTAAGTTTTGCTTCCACTGTGTCGATAGTCTCACCTGTTCTGTCTCCACTCACCCTAATTACCTTGTGTGTATTTAAGCCTTTAGTTTTCTTCAGTTCATTGTGTCCTCCCCTCGTGTGTGTGTGTGTGTGTGTGTGTGTGTACACACTCACTCTAGTACTGCCTCGGCTTGGGATTTTGAGTTTTGTGATCTTGTAAGAAGACTTCAGTATTAAACTGCTGTTCAGTATAGGTTTGTGCGCCTGCTCCTGGGTCCTGCTCTGCCTGCCACACAGCCAAACCGTGACGAGCACAGACCCAGCACATGCAGCATTCGTGAGCTTGGAAGAGTTGAGCTCCTCTTTTTTCGGGGATGGAGGCTGGTTGCATTCTGTGCAGGCGAAAAGGAGGAATTTAGGAAAAGAATGTGCAGTTTGGTTACCTCACAGCCCCAGTATAAGGACATATTGCCAACATGGATAAAGGACTTTGTTTCCTCTCTTGAATCACTTCAACAGTCACATTGTGCAGCCACACCACCCCGGCAGCAGTGACGGCCTGAGGCCACAGTTATTAGCTTTCTCACAGTCCTGCCAGATCCTCGTCTTCAGAGGTCCAGCAGTCTGGCATCAAAGTCTGTTCCTCTCTTGCCTCATTTCTGGTGGAGATGTGGGCTGAGAATGAGGAGCCTGCTTTTGTGGTACCACCTTGGAGGAAGCGGGGTCTTTGCCGCAGGTGCTTCTCCATCCTGCGTCTGCTGACGCCAGGCTCAGTGTCTGTGTCAGCCTCCCCAGGTGCTATGCGAGTCTGGAGAAGATGGATCATGCTGTGCCTCGGAGCCAGCAGCCAACAAAGACATTTCATTTGTTTCTAAGCCTGCGAGAGTTAAAGCTGTTTTGTTTAGTGTTTCTGAGGTGGCTACAGTAAAGACTGGGTACTATGCTTCTGTGCTGCCCCCCCACCCAAGAGACTGTTTCTTGTGTTTTTGCATTGGACTCTGAGTGCCATACACCTGAACTGGCTGCAATTTCAAAGACTGCTAGGACACCTGAGGCCTCGCTGGTGTCTGAGCACACCTGCATGTAGTGATGGCAAAACAAGGCTTTCTGAACCTTTTTGAACCATTGTGTCAATAATTGGTTCACAATTCGAAGTTTCATTCAGTACGTTTGGGTGCCATCTACTGGCAACAACGGTTGTTGCACAGCCAAAGGAAACAGCAAATGTGACGCACCTTTCATGAATATAATGAGACTTCCGAACATATGTTGTGACAATTGCTCAAATGACCATTTGTGTGCATGTTTCGAAGCCTCGGTGTCTGTGGTAGCGTCGCTACCTGCATCTGCACAGCCGCCCGAGTATCCCGTGCCGTTGGCGCCTCTTCAAGTCTTTGCAGCATCTGCTCGCACCCAAACCTGTGTTTGAACTGGAATTCAAGGTCCCCACACCTGCACGTTCACCTGAACCTGAGCTCAGAGGTCCCAGGCTTCTGGCGCTTGAGCTGGAACCTGAGTCAGTGGTTCCTGCTTGAGTGTCGAGTGTTCCTTTGTGTACCGTTCTCCTGTTCTAGAGTTTACATTTTGCTGTTCTTGTTTCATTTGGACCTCTACACTTACTCTAATTAAAGGTTAGTTTTTCTTTACTTGTCTGAGTAACTATGACTATAAAAAAAACTATAAAGCCAAGAATACATGATGACATATTGTGATTTCTGAAGTTCTACTTGTTTAGCATTTGATTTAAATACATACAGACTGAACCCTGCATCAGGTTTTTCAGCACATGGCATTAACCATTAAAAACTGTAATTGTCATAAACAGGTCCACTATCAGCAGCACAAGGCAGGCAGGTGAAAAATTACAGAATGCACTCCGACAAATGAATCTGCATACGGGAGACAACAAAGCTGCTACACTGTCTTCATTTACGGAGCTCAGAAAGGGAAGAGCAAACAGTAAACAGGAGCGAACGTGAAGAGGCCGTAATAAACACAGTTTTTCAGAGTGTGCCATGTGTCTGTGCTCCCTCAAGGCATTTCTCAAACTAACATTCAAACATTTAAACAGCATTCTACCAAATGTTAACACGTCTGAATACAGTCAGTACATTTGGGCTTACGGGCTTCTTGCTACAGTACGCTGAGGGGACGGTAGTTTCCCTCCGCAATCCCTTTATTCTGTCCTCATAAAAGAAAATTGTCTGCTGCTTCCATTGGAGAAGGAATAAGATCAGCCAACAATTTCCTGATAGTGTCTAACATTGTGAACTATTGAAATGAATGCTGCAAACGTTCTCCTTTGAAGCTGCTCTGTTTTAACAGGAAGAGATTTGATTCCCAGGGTTTGTCTTTCAGTTTCCTGCTCATACAGCAAATAGCACTCCAAAACAAAGTGTTAAAGGCTGCTGCTAGTTTCCTTTTCTCTTTCATATTCGCTCTCACACTCTGAAACATGCACTACCCACCCTACAGTGATTTAAAAATAAATTATTAAAAGGCAAGAAAAGGAGAAGGACAGGATAGTCCAACATGAGCCTTTGGAAATGCAGCACAGAAATGTACATTTTGTTGGATGAAAATGTGATTGTGTTGGCATTCAGAGTGGTCTAAGCAAACACTTATAGTCCTATTTTTAGGATATTTACAAGATTACAACCGGCCAACCAGCTGACCAAATTCTCTCAGAGTCGCTGCAATAAAAATTAAAGTACATACAGTTACACTTATTTCAGTTTGGACATATAGCAAGTGTAGCTCATTTGCTTCAACGTGCGTCCTGTTCTATTTGACCAGCAGCAGAAGACCACATTGGGTTCCTCTAGGAACATGAAACTGAGGATAAAATTCACACGGGCTCACCAAAATTGGACGACTGAAGATTGGAAAAGTGTTGCCTGGTCTAATGAATCTCAGTTTCTGCTGTGACAACTGAATGTTTTTCAGAATCCTGCCTTGTATTGATGGTCCAGGCTGTGTGGGGGATACTTTCTTGGCACACCCTGGGCACTCAGCGGAGCATCGTTTAAAGGCCAGAACCCACCTTCTATTGCAGAACATTTATGACCCACTTCCAGCAGGATAATGCACCATGTCACAAAGCCCCAATATCATATGCTCAAAAAACGAAACGGCCTCCACAAGTCACCAAATCTCAGTCCACCCAGAGTACCTGTGGGTTGTTTTGGAATGGGAGATCTGCATCATGGAGGTGCAGCTCTATATTACTTTCTCTTTTAAAGACAAAGCACAAGTGTTTTTGTCTTTATTTCCATCACCAGCTGTCTCTTTATTGCTGAATGTTGATGCAATGTTGCTTTTAAACACTATAAGCATCATCAGTTTCTGAGCACACCGACTCCACTCAGTTACAGCTTAGAGGTCCAGTGCAGCTGAACTGAAGGGGACAAGATGCTTGTGGGAAAACAATGCTTTTGCTCATCTTCACTATGAATGAATAAGATGCACTAATGGCTCTAATGGCTAACAGTTCAGCACAGACTTATCACGTCCACACCTCTGTGTCTCTGAAGACTTGAAGTATTCTAAATACGTCTGTATGCATTCATACAAACAGCTCTCAGCCCGGTGATGGAGAGAAGATAATCCCACACACATGCATCAACACACAGTTTACTGCTGCAGTTACACAGAGACACAACGTTGTTTCCATTACACGGTGCTGTTAATGTTCAGATATATCAAATCCCCTCTTCAACCCAGCGGCTGTATGACATCTAATTCAGCCTTACACAGGCTGATAATGGCTGTATTGATTTGGCTTTTGTTCTCTTTTGCTGTCTTTCTGTCTGTGCTCAAAAAAGACAGGACCGTGATTTTTGAATGCACAGCTTGTTTAACTGGGTGGCCTCGCTGCCCCCACTCCTCTGCCTCTGTCTGCCTGCTGAAAGGGTTTGTTCACCCAACTTCACCCCCCAAAATTAAATTCTCTGTTGTAATAAGTACATAAACCTTCATAGAAATGGACTGGTTCTTATATAGTGCCTTTCTACTCTGCATTGAGCACTCAAACCACTTTATACAACATGCCTCATGCACGCATTCACACACGCACTTCTTTCTACACCTAAGTGCTTTCTAGCTAACATTCACACTCAAATGTACGCATCAGAGAGCAACTTGGGGTTCAGTATCTCGCCCAAGGACTTTGGCATGCAGACTGAAGCAGCCAGGGATCAAACCACCAACCTTCCAATTAGTAGATGACCTGCTCTGCCTCCTGAGCTACCCCATAACCTGAGTGAGTAAACAGCTGCAGTACTGTATAATGCAATAAAATTTGACGAACGCACAAACGACACACTCGGTGACCTCAAGTTTATGATCAGCCGGTGATCAGATCACATCAAACACTCTGTGAAAAGTCATTAAGGGAGGATTTATTACAGCCCTTTGAATAAGTCTACCTTCATCTGACTTTAAACGCAGGTCGTCCACTCTTACTGCGACATGGCCACATGGTAGAGATACACATTACCATCTATGACAAATCCCAGTGTCAGTCAGTGAATATGCAAAGCCCTCCATTATACAGTATGTTGTGTATTTGTATTGGACTGTCTGACTTGTCCTTCCATAAGCTCACTCTGGCTGTTCATGGTCTGCTCCAATTTTAGTTACTGGTCTACAATCAGTTAATTCATTTCCTTTCGGTTTTATTTATGTAGCACCAAATCCCAAGCTGCTTTATATTGTAAGGTAAAGACCCTACAATAATACAAAGAAAACCCCAACAATCAAACAGCCACCTGTGAGCAGCACTTGGTGACAGTGAGAAGGAAAAACTCCCTTTTAACAGGAAGAAACCTCCAGAAGAACCAGGCTCAGGGAACGGTATGTTAAAACTGGTTAGGGATGAGGGGAGGAAGATAGGATGAAAGACACATGACTAAGGGGATGGTTCAGGATCACCTGATCCAGCCCTCACTAGCCCCTTTTCCACCGCTGGGGTTCTGGTGCCAGTATTTGAACCGTTCAGCGGTTTTTCCACCGCGAACGCACTCGGTGCTCGGCCGAAAAACGGGTTCAACTCGGGCCCTGCAAGCTAGCTGGTCTGGAACCAAGAGCGCGTGATGAAAGTGGCAGAAGGGCGTGACTCTGCCATCTCGGCTTCCTGCTCTAATCGCTGTCTGTGTTTACCTCTGTGCTGCACACAGATGCTGCAGCAGTTTGTTTGTACGTAAAATGTGATCGCAGCACAACAGCTGTTCTCCCACTTTGTGCCCTTCGGCTTCTGTGCTCAGACGATGACCCGCCCACACTCATATGTAGACGAGCAGTTCTTTAGGAACAGCATGAGCACTGGCACGAGCAACGGATCACTAACTGTGAGCTTGATCTAAAAGGAAAGTTTTAAGCCTAATCTTAAAAGTAGAAAGGGTGTCTGTCTCTTGACAGACTGGGAGCTGGTTCCACAGAAGAGGGGCCTGAAAGCTGAAGGCTCTGCCTCCCATTCTACTTTTACATCCACCAGGAACCACAAGTGAGTCAGCAGTCTGATCTGAATCTGGTTAGACACCATGTTTCTAAGATTTGTAGGGCCAAGTACAATAACCCCAGTTTTATCTGAATTTAGAAGCAAGAAATTAGAGGTCACTGAAGCCTTTATGTCTTCAAGACATTCCTGCAGTTTAACTAATCGGTTTGTGTCATCTGGCGCCATGGATACTCAGAAAGATTAATCAGAGAGAAAGAACCTAAATAAATATGAGCTATATACATCTGTGAGATGGTTGAGAATAATTTTTTCTCTAATGGTTAAAATTCTACTTGTGAAGACATTCATGAACTCATTAGTGGTTCAGTTTAAAGGAATACTCAGCTGTGGCTCAGAAAAACCTGGCTTATTCTTCTTTTCTTCAACCAGTAACGAACAGTAAGATGTCCTAGATTTTTTTTTAATGGAGCAACAAACTCTTTTCCAGGATAAATGAAGATCTTCTAAAATGAGACACCATTTCTTCTCCAGCTTATGGGATATCTGCTTTAAAGTAGTAGTAGTCCCTTGGAGGTGGTTGTGACCCACTATTGTTCATGTGCATAATCACATGCGCCAAGGTGTGAAAGGACGTGTGGGTCATTACAATCAGGGATTTCGGGTGAAACTTATTTGGGACTTCGCCCCATTCTAGCAAGTGACCTATTGAGGTCACCTGAAGAAAGGTGTGAATGGGGGTTGTGGCACCTGGGGAGGGAGCTCAGGACAACATTGTAAATGGGGGGAAAGTTAGTGACGTAATCCACCTCCTCTGTTCAGTAGTGGGTCACAGCCACCTCCAGGAGACTACCCCCACTGGGGTTTAAATACCTTGGTCTCCCCACCTCCCCAGGTTTGAGAACTGAAGAAGTCTTTCAGATGAGAAGTGAAACGTCTTCAAGAAACAAAAGGAAGTCCGATCGCCCTTTTTCAAGCTCTAGAGACTTAGTCACAGTACTTACATGTAGGTCTGGGGTCCTTATGGCCTTAGTCATGGTACTTATGGTCTTAGTCACTTTACGTACACGTAGTTACGGAGTACTTACAGCCTTAATCGCGGTACTTACATGTAGGTACGGGGTACTAACGGCCTTAGTCATGGTACTTACGGACTTTGTCAAAGTACTTACATGTAGGTACGGCTTTAGTCCTGGAAATCATGCAGAACTTAAAGGCACTAACAGGGTACCTCCCTGTAAAATACACTTACGGCCTCAGTCGCCGGCCATATTATAAAGCGTCACCCCACCCGCCTCTGGTTAAGTGGAAAAAAGCATGTATGGATTATTTATATATTTTGCTGTGTGTATTTCTGTGTCTGTGATTTATTTATATAACTACTGTTGAGGGAACTGTTCCCGATCTCAGTTAGGACAACGAGACTCTAATATCAAGAGTCACATTTTTCTGGTTAAATAACAATAGCCATCAGACTCAATTTCCTCTCCTACTCCTCCTACTACTTACTATTTTCTGCTGGCCTCGGTGTGCTGTTGCACTTGTTTAATGTTTGGTTGCATGACAAAATTATTCACTCCCTAGTTTTTGACTATCAGCTGTTTAAACAAAAGTTTAGATCTGCATGGTCTCCCTGTGTTTGTCTGGGTGTTCTCTGGGTATACTGGCTTCCTTCTTAAGTCCAAAGACATGGTGAAGTCAAGTGATTTTAAATTGTTTGTTGTCTAAAATGTTTGGACGGACGGTTCAAACTCAGTCATGTGCCACCTGCAACTCATCTGTTTACCCTGTGAAATCTAAGTCATCATTGATGACGAGCCTAACCCTAACCCTAACAATAACCCCAACCCTAACCCTAACTGATGGAAGTTAAGAGCAAATATGGCAATACTGATTTAAAGCAAATACAAGTAGAAATTGGTTGGTTACTGAAGTGAACCTTTCTTCCAGAGTCCTTTAACTGGACCTGAGCATCCAAAGACAAATTAAACCCATTCATTTGTCTTGCATGTTGCATGTATTGATTTAATTCCACAAATTACTGACAATGTCAAAATCCCAATTCAACAAATGAACTAAGCTTACAGCAATCCCAGGCACATTTAAACACAGCCATTCAATAAAGTTTCACGACTAAGGTCACCCTAAAACAGGTGCATATTATTCTCCAATATGAATCCTTCCTGGCCTCTTTTTCCTCGACACTGAGCGAATCTGAAGTCTTTCTATTTACAGAGCAAACTTTTATTCGTTTATTAACCCTCACTGGCATCAGTGCTGCTACCTTCTGAAATGACAGAGGGATTTTCTGCGCTGTGTTCTGTATTCAAAAGATAATTTTTATGTTTCTGCAGACAAACACCCCCCCCAACCCCCCCCCCCAAACAAACAAACTTTAGAAATGTAGGTTATTTAATAAACACGTTCTGTTTTATTACAGCAACTGAACAATGAGAATAAAATAAAAGTGTTTTTCTTAGAATAGTTGTATTTATATCAGCACAAACGAGACCAGTTCAGTGATTAAATCAGTCTACCGTACTCACAGCGAAGGAACGAACTTGACATCATTCTGATTGCTTTCACGTTCTCATTGATCAACATCATCAAGTCAAAGGAATAAGACGTCCACTAGACATAACATCAGTGCATTTCCATCTTTGCATGTCCCATTACTACTAGAATTTGTCACAGATGGGAGAGTATAATGATCTTTTTTCTCCTCACATTCTCCACCATTAAGCTGCCAAAGCCATTTTTTGTGTGAGACATCCCACCTTCTGAGGTATAAATTTTATTGCAAGGTAATTTAAGACACGGTTCGCTCATCTCAAGTGTCGCCGCTGGACATACAAATCAAAAAGAGGACCACTGATATTTTCATTCCTCATCTTCCAAAGCCCCCACATTATCCTTTTTTATAATCTGTGTTTTATTAGCATTTCTCATCCCTGAGGTGAGGAGCCATGTAAACCCCGGCCGTCTGCTTTTATGTGTTTTGCTTCACTGAAGACCCAGAAGATTTACCTCTTCTCGGTGTCACTGTGCTTTTTATGACTTACATTGATCATCAAGGTGTACAACCACTATCACGCAAAGTATGTTATTGTCAGAACCCCCCAACCCCCCCATTGTCACAGAAGATAGATCGAGAAAGATGTGATTCACATCTCATTTTCTGTCTGACTCCAGCTGCTCTGAGCTGAAAATCTATGATACAGAAGGGCACCACATAAAAACCAAAGAGAACAAAACGGCTCCCTCCAGCTTCCAGAAGTTCTTTTTCTTAAACACTGCTCATACTTTCTGGGATTTTCTGTCACTTTTATAGATTATAGAAGTTTATGTCAGTCACGGTCAAAGTTCCGAACCTTGAGCTGTTAAAATGTTGGCTACAAATCAAAAAGGATCAGCTGTGCTCATTTGCGAAGTTACAAATGTTACTAATGGATGTTTCTGATGCTAAAATAGTTCAGTGTTAGATAAATGAATGCAATTTCTCATCAATATAAATGAAACTACCCTCTGGAACGCTGGCTGGAGGCACTCCTTGAAGACTCCCAATGGAGGTCTCCTCTCAGAGCTCCATACCTTCTAAAGGCTTTCTTCTGTTTGTGTTGGTGGTCTTCAAATGTAACTTTTGGGCGCTTTAACAGTGGGATATAAAGAAATTCTGGGGAAAGAGGAACAACATGCAGTATGACTCCACTCAGTGAGGAATTGTACTGCTCACTGCTCAGGTCATTTGTGCTTCTGTAGTGTGCATCCAACCACTCAGTCATCAGGTCACCTAAGGTTTCAACCCAAACATCTGCTCTGAAAATAATGCAGGAAGGATCGATATGGGTTTTTATTACAATTTCCCCTTTCATCTTAAACTTTTCCTTGCTCAGAATTACGCCATTAAAAAAATGCAAATATATGCCAGTGAAGCCCCAGTATCCACATCTCGAATAAGAGGCGTATATAGTGGGGCGTATGACACAACATGGCACATTCAGTACTCTCAATGCAGCTGGTCTGCAGGGAGTTCAGTCAGAGATTCAGTGTTATGTCTGCTTTAGCCCACAGCACATATCAGCAGCTGCTCTTGGAAACTCATTCTTCTAGCTGCACAAAAGAAACACAAAGCAGTGAAGCCAGACGGGCGTGTCTAATTTTTCTGATATTAAAAATGAGGTGTGTCATAGATAAAGAAGAAAAAGGTGCAAAAAATTAGGTCCAATACACAATTTAAGGAATGCAGCTGATCTCGGCTGAGCGACTGAATTCTTTATTCACTAATCAACAGCAGTTTTTAAATTAACATAGATGAGTAACAAATGTGATTTATGCTGTGCTTCTGAACTGCACTCTGGAAACTGAAATTAACTGGAAACACTATAATCTGTAAGTGTAACAAAGCGATTTTAGGTCAAGGACCACTTTTAGCTTGTTCTGAGCTATCAAAGGCACCGGAATGCTTCTGGTGGTTCTAAGTGTCTCATTTTTACTCCAGTGCACTTCCTGCTCTGTCCTCCTCCTCCTCCTCCTCCTCCTCCTCTCTGACACAATGCTGTATCTATGATTGCCGGGTGGTGGTGAGGATTATTTTGTTATGTCCAAGGATACAACTTGTTCTCTCTCATGCTTTATATTGTGTTTGAACTCTTGGCCCTGAACATGGTGGAGATGCAGGCATGCGGGACCTCCCTAACAGAGGGAGTCCTGGTTTCTGTCTTGGTACCTCTGTCTCCAGCACAGATAAGACCTGTGTGCCCAAACTGCTACGTATATCTTGCTGAACTGTGTTTGACCTGTATAGGATAACTGGAAGGGGCTGAACAATGTAATGTGAGACTCTAAGGTTTTGTATAAGTAAGGTGTAAGTACGCTGCGTGCTCTGTATTGACTGAATTACTTCTTGCAAGAACACCTTTTCTAAACTCTGGCAGTATTACATGCACTAAAGTTTCCACAGCAGTGGTTAGAATTCAGATTGAGTAATTGGTAATATATATTTGCAAGATTTTGAACATTTATATTTACAGTCAAACCATTTCTAGACTCAGTGTCCTGTGAATCTCATGGCTTTCAAATAGGTAACAGAGTGAGAAGTTCAGATTGGCAACAAAATCACCTGTGCAGCAACACACTTAAAATGACTTTGTTTTGAGTAATAAACCATGTCTGTGTTTTTTCATAAAAAAAACCCCAAAAAGTTAAAACTCATTGTAGAGAGAGAGAGAGAGTCAACATGTTTCTGATATAGCTGATATAAGGGTGAAGTCTTCGGTAAGGAATTGTTGGGGACTGTGTGGATAACTTGTGTTCTGACAACTCAGAAGGAGCAGAAGTTTGACCCAGAGGAGAGCTGTGTTATTAAAATGTTTCCACTATAGAACAGCTGGCCTGCAGGATGTGCAGAAGAACACAGAACATTATTATGAGGGAGGGCTGAAAAGTTCAGAGGCTGACCACGATGCAATAGTCAAACTTGACCGAATGTTTTTTATTTTTTGACAGTCTCCCCTGCGGGCCACACACTTCTTCCATCGGTGTAGAAGCTCTCATCCTGACCCTCAAAAAAGTGCTCAACAGCAGAGATGACCTCATCATGTTTTTTCATGTTGGGGAACAGAAAATAGTCAGATGGTGCCAAATCAGGAGAATATGGAGGGTGATCAGCCAACTCGAAGTCGCGCACAGCAGCCATTGCAACCCTGGACTTGTGTGCAGGAGTGTTGTCCTGGTGAAACAGGACCCCCTACTTCAGTTTTCTTGGTCATTTTGACTTGATTACCTTTTCTAGCTGCCTCAGCAGGTTGGCGTAGTATTCTCCATTGATAGTATGGCCCTTTTTGAAGGTAGTCAATGAACACGATGCCCTTTGCATCCCAGAAGATGGAGACCATCACCTTGCCTGCCAATGACACCACCTTGGCCTTCTTTGGTGGGGGAGAAGACAGGTGTTTCCACTGCATGGACTGCTGTTTGGTCTCTGGATCAAAGTGGTGAACCCAACATTCATCTTGGGTGAGGAAACGTTCAAGAAAACTGGCTGGATTTGCTTGAAAGAGCACCAAGTTTGCCTGGAACATGACCAGCGTGGTGCGCTTTTGATCAGGGGTCAAAAATCGTGGCACTCACCGAGCAGAAACCTTTGACAGGCTAAGATCGTTATGCTAAATGTACCAACAAACTGAAGTATGATTTCTAGGCAAGGTGGACTTGAACAATGGTAGATGGTATTCTAACTGTGAGGCAGCAGTGCTAACCACCGCACCACCGTGCTGCCCGGCATTACACTTGATGTTGGAAATGCATTTTCCCATCACTAGCACACAGAACTCAGGATTGAAGTGCGCATTAGTGGCCGGGCTAGGTGTGGTTTTTTTGACTGCAATGAAATCGCAATGCAAGAGTTAGTCAACTGTCATCTACAGCGTGGAACGTTCTAAGAATATTTTCATGTGTGGTGGATCTGAGAAAAGCTCAGATGTAGGTGAATGGACATATAACCTGGATGTACAAGGAAGAGCAAAGAAACACTCAAAACTACGACCTGACTCTGAAAACTAATTCAGCCACCTAATGTAAACCTAATATTTTAATACAACTTTTACAAATTAATTTTTAATACTTACAAGAAACAAGGAACCATTTGTAGTACATCAGATGAGTGCTGTGGATTGTGCGGAAGGTTTCACTCATCTTGTGGAAGATTAAGTCACAGTCTGTTGTGTGACGGAGAAGAGATATGGCTTCCATACAGTCATCTCCTGATAGCTGGTCCCCTGTGGTAACTAGAGTGGGCCTTGAGGATGTGGGACCTCCTTTAAGCACCACTTTCTTGATGGATGAAGAGGCTGTTCATGCCACTCAAGAAAGCCTTTGTTGCTCTGTATGTCGTAAAAGTGTTTCTAGTTAGTGTTGAAAAAAATCTTCCGCACATGCAAACCTACATATCCCTTGTTTGAGTATGGGTCCTTTAAAGCTGGAAACTGTGACACGTGTGCGACAATGATGTTCACCATTAATCGCCTGGTAGAATCTTTCAAACTCCCAGTTTCTTCATACTCTTTAATCAGTCATTCCTGCTGGCTTTGAGGTCAGAATTTGCTCCACAGTCTAAAAAAAAATCAATAAAAAGGGAAAAAAAACAAAGTAAAATTCAAAGTTTTTATATAACATATTTTACATTTAACTATGAGTATTATTATTTGCAAAAGGCATTTGTCATGCAAACATTTTATGTATGTACTACAAGTTATAATTACATTTCTTGCATAGTTACTGTCCAAAGATTCGTTCCCTTTACATCCCAAATCACTTGTGCCTGCTCAGACTGCCTGAGACAGACAGAGTATCTGTCAGACTCGGAGAAGATGGTACTTCACCCCCTTGTTGTTGAACAGACAGATCTGAAGGTCACAAAACAGAGTAATCTATATAAAGTTTTAGCACAGGTACCACACAACTACCAGGACTGCAGTACTGGGTTGAAGAAACATCACCTCATACTACATTATTTACCAAGAGTCACATATTTTGTTTTGTCTGAGCAGTCACCAGAGTTCGAGGAGGATTCAGCCAATGGAAGTTCTAAAATGCAAACCATACTTAGTTTATGAGAAAAAAATGCTATATATAAGATTCTTGTTATTCTTAAGGTCATAAGTAGACATTCGGCAGCCAGCTGTCTCTAGGTTAAAATGCAAATACCATATTTTTTCTCTGCAAATGTAGAAATGATTTAATGCCCTACCATAATCAGTACAGATGACAAAACAGATGTCTTTGGCTGCAAGTTCTGGAAAGACATCGTCTTCCACTTCTACACTGCGGCTGTCTGTGACTTTCAGTATTGTGGCCTTTGGTATGAGAAACGTCTCCTGGACTGTAGCCAGAAAACCAGCACTGTATTTATAAAGTACTCCTACTTGCTATTTCATGGCTTTATGCAAACCTGAGCTCTTACCAGCAATAAGGAAATCAGAGAAGCAAACCTCCTCAAATTTCACATATTTCTTCTTTGCCCCTAGTTGTACCTTTATCAGTGTCTTGGCCATCTAACATTAAAGGGATCGAGAATAATAATGTTTTGCTGTTTTATGAGTCACTGTGAAATTGCTATTGAGTTGTTAGCTAATGTAGGTTAGCGGTTACTTCCTCTGGTGCCAAACTGTGCCACCAAGACTTCACAGAGCTCTGTAGCAGCAACCTGATGAACCTGATTCTGTTATACTGAAAAACACTTGCTAAATAAAGTCATAATCCAGACTTATTTTAATTAATTGTGGCCTTAGCTCATTACTATAACATTAGCTTTATTGTTACCTCATTAACACTCCTTTAGCCACTGAGGCTCCATGTCTTCACTATCAGTATATCCACATTAGTCGGGAGAGAAAATGCATTTTTCTAAAAAGTACCAACAGAAAAAAAATGGCTGCCAAAGCATATGTCAGAACAAGATCCAGAATGTGATAAAAATGGTGGGTGGGCTCATTTATGTTTTGATCTTAGCCAGCTGATTCCAATAATAGATTAAATGTAGTGTTGAGGCTGTCATTTTCAGAATGGATGGTAAAATAACCCACTATAATTATTTTATCTGAACTGAGCACTAAATCAGATTAAAAGTCTAAGAAATCAGACAGAAACTCTGAATAAGGTGAACAACAGAGAACAACAAATAAAACTGGTTTTGAGAAAAACAATGAGGGTGGATAAGGCTGAGAGTCAGGCTTCCAAATAACTTGTCTGGGTCTTTGATTAATTACTAAGCTGGAATGGAAGATTGCTCCTACTCCTCCTCCTCAACCTGTGCTTTGAGCATTCTGACAGTTAGTGTGACCCTGGGGGTGTTGATTCATTTAAACCAGGGGTAGCCAACACGGTGCCCGCGGGCACCTGGTTGCCCGCATCGACCATGTGTGTCGCCCGCAAGACAAAATTGATTTTTAATACTGAACCTGACGCCAGCGACAGAACATACTTCAAAGGTGCCGCCGTTCGCCGACTTCCGCCGACAAATACCATAATACCCCTATATAGCTGCGAAGTGCACTCTCCGAGCTTTCAGGAACTGTTTGAATTTTTC
>JAVDPK010002649.1:112745-128021 GCA_034780415.1 Cichlasoma orientale | reverse complement strand
TTGTTTAGATTTTATGGTGTTAAATTCCTGTCTGTTTTTGTTTTTGCATGTACAGCGCTTTGTGACTACTGTCTGTGGAAAGCGCTATATAAATAAAATTTACTTACTTACTTACTACACATAGATATTAACAACAATGAGATCAATTTTCAATTGACTAATTTTCAATTGGCATTAAGTGATAGATTCAGCAGCAGCAGACCGAGATAAAAAGTTCTTATTCCTCTGATCAGGGAGTTTAAAATATTTCATTGTCTTCCTGATTTGACCTTCTCTCTAGTTACTTGTATCTGTGGAAACAGCTGATTTGAAAAGTCTTAATCAGAATGATTTCATGCAAACAAACCACTGATGTTAATTGCATGTGTTAATACTTTGACATTTAGTGAACATATAGTAATTTTTTTCTCTTTTGGTTTCAGGTGCCAAATCTGACTCTGTCTTTTCACACACACCTGCCACTAAAAAGAGGAAGAGGGAGAAATACATGCACAGGCATGAGCAGCACAGCGAACTGCAGAAAAACAGGATGGAGGAAAAGATGCAGCAGATCATCTGAACTTTCACCTGTTGAGGTTGAGCAACATTGCGACAACCAGAAATGCAAGGCCAAAATTGAAAGTTTATAAAAGTAACGCAATAAATTGAGGGAGTAAAACTGGATTGGAGAAGCAAGAAATAGATATACTATACTTTATAGAATTATTTGAATTCAGATATGTGAAAAAGAGCACCCCAAAGGTCTTATACCCCTGGATAAAATAATGCATGTGTGCTGTGCTCTGACAAACCTCCCTCTGTTACATGAAGGTAAAACATGATAAAACATGAACTGTGTGTTGCACATTGAATGGAAATGAATGACCGCAATAAAGCATCAATTATGTAAATAGTTTTTATTAAAAGTGCATTTGTTATTGTACTTTGTGATTAAAATGTTCAACTGATCTCTTGTGCAGCATGAACTTTTTTACTCTAACTTTTTACAGTATCTTAACTTTTTCCTTGAAACTTTTTTGCTTTGTCGCTATTGTTTTGCTATTTCCTGCAGCAATCACTGCATTTCCACTGTCACATTTTCAAGTGAGTGGTGTCTTTAAACAGCTTCTGTGAATGTAGTCTTTTGCACATTCCCAGTTTACACTGGTCTGTCATCAGTTTGCAGGACAGGCTCGCACAGTAACAGCCCTTGCCATCAGGTTCATTTGACATCTCATGTAAGCTGGCTGTTACGCAGCTGTAAACATTTTGGCAAGTAGCTCAGGAATCAAACATTTCTTGAGAAATGTGTTCACCTTTTCACAGATTGAGTCAAAAAATTCCGTATCTGGAGGAATCCTTTCAATGTGCAGTTCTGCTTTCCCTTCTCTCCCAGGTCCTCAGACAGCAAAGTTACAGTAGCTGCTTGTGTTGGGTGGATTTGTGTCTGCACCTGATAAATGTATTGATGGTCTTTATTCAAATCAAATTTACCTTCAACCTCTTGTAGACAGAATTTACTATCCTGACTGCTTTTTTTCAATCAAATTGCTATTCTGAAGACTGCTGGGAGCCTTAACCTTCAACACACCCAGTTCATGTCAGTCACATGTCAAAATACTATCAGAGGATGCTCCTAACCATGGGTATTGAGCACTCTCTGATGACCCCTCCCCTCCTGACAGGCATCATCTTGGTGTACTCCTCAATCACTTTTTCCTCATGTTCCAGTCCCCATCTAGAAGCAGACACAATATCTATGTTTATATGAACACATCTAAATCTTTCTGATAACTGTTCCAAACTGTTTGCATGGGCTAAAAGTTACTGAATATTCCAATAAGGAGAGAAACAAAAAAACTTAACATTGTGTATCAAATAAGAATTCCCAGGTTCTGCTTGATCACTGACAATTATTTTTTATATTACATGGCGTCAAGTAATCTATCAAATTAGATTAAAAAAAATAGCCTGTACACATCTCAGTCTGAAATTTTAATTCAGCTCTAATTGAATTTGAATTTTGTATAAGAGCAAGATTATGTTTGGTATGCTATGTAAACACAGATTAATGATTTAATTACTGCCATCTTAAAAGCCTGAGGTACATGCACTAAAAAGATAGACTGATCATATTTAAGACTGAAGCATGAATTAATGGTAGGACTTCTTTGAGCAGTCTGATAGGAATGGGGTCTAATAGAAACACTGATGGTTTGGCAGAACTATTGAGATCAGAGAGAAAGAGTTTAAATAAATATTAAGCAGAATAATTGTTGCTCTAATGGTTAAAATTCTAACTGTTAAGCCGTTACTAGTTAAAAGTTAGCAGAATGCTCAGCAGAGCTCTTACTCTTTCTCAGTCTGGTGCAATGCTGAAAACAAAACCCTGTTCCTGTTTTCCTTTATCAGTGATGGATAGTAAGGGCTATAGCCTAACTTAGGTGTGTTCTAACTCTGAAGAGTGAGTCTGGAGTTTTATAGATGAGCAAAAGCATCAAGAAAAGGAATCTGGAAAACAATTTTTTTTTTAATAATTTTTATTATTATGATTGGAAGTTATAATTGTGCAACCCTATTTACAGCTTTAGCTGTGTTTGAGAGTTTTTTTTTTTTTTGGTTTTATTCAGCCTGGCACATTTTGCGTGCCACTCATATCTTTAGTGCACTCATAGTGCAACTTTTGGCACTCACACTGGTGTTGTAGATATTGATGATATGAGGGAAGGAAAACCAGCATTTTAAAAAACATTTTTTAAATGTTGCAGGGAGCAGCATTGCTAAGATGTGACTGAAAAAGTTACAAAATTCTGCTGAAAAAACAGATCTGATCATAATTTTTGATTTGAAATCCAAAAAGTATCTTTCTTTGGTTTGGAAACTGTGAGCTCTTCTATTAAATACTGATCAAAACCAAGTTGTTAATGTCTTATGTGAGAAAACTTTAAGGAAATGCACTAGTAGGTTTTTCTTTGTAGTATCTTTTTCTTTGTACAAATTGAGCAGTCATATGGTCCTATAATAATAAACTGTAAAAAATCTGAAAAGAGTTCTGCTCAAGCCAGAAAAACAACTTGGTAAGTTGTTGAAAAGTTGTTGTCAAACTCGAAAACATGGTGAATCACAGAAAAAAAAAGGTTTTCTTTGATTCACCATTTGAATTTGATTTGTAATGCAAATCCATCCATCCATCCATTTTTTCCACTTATCTGAAAGAGGCGCCCAGGAGGCAAGCTAGTCAGATGCCCGAACCACCTCAACTGGCTTCTTTTGACATGGAGGAGCAGCGGCTCTACTTTCAGCCCCTCCCAAATGGCTGCACCCCTCACCCTATCTCTTAGGGAGAGGCCAACCACACTTCGGAGGAAGCTCATTTCTGCCCCTCTCATTCTTTCGGTCACTACCCATAGCTCATGACCATAGGTGGGGGTAGGGACGTAGATTGGCCGGTACATCCACAGCTTTGCTTTCACGCTCATGCTCTTTACCATGACAGACCAGTGCAGCATCCGCATTACTGCAGATGCAGCCCTAATCTGTCAATCTCCTGTCACTCGCGAACAAGACCCCGAGATACTTGAACTGCTCCACCTGGGGCAGCAACTCGTCCCTGAGCCAGAGTGGGCACTTTTCCCAGCTGAGGACCATGACTTCAGAACCTTAGAGGTGCTATTTCTCATGCCAGCTGCTTCACACTTGGCTGCAAACCATTCCACTGCGAGCTGGAGGCCACCACCTGATGAAGTCAGCAGCACCCCACCCAGCACACTATAGAGCATGTGAGTACAGCACCGCTTTCCTCTCTTAAGCCTCCTGATGGTTTGCCAGAATCACTTCTTTTTGGGAAGTCTTTGGCCTCATCGAACTCCTTCCACACCCGAGTTTTTGCTTTAGCCACTGTCGGAGCCGCATTCCGCTTGGCCTGCTGGTACCCGTTAGCTGCCTCCGGAGTACCACAGGCTAACCAAGCCCGATAGGACTCCTTCTTCAGCTTGATGGCTCCCTTCACCTCTGGTGACCACCATCTGGTTCGGGGATTACCACCACAACAGGCACCAGCCACCTTGCAGCCACAGCTCTGAGCAGCAGCCTCAACAATAGAGGTGCGGAAAATGGTCCATTTGGACTCAATGTCCTCAGCCTCCCTCGGAATGCTGTCGAAGTTCTGCCAGAGGTGGGAGTTGAAGATCTTGCAGAATGGGGCCTCTGCCAGGCGTTCCCAGAGCACCCTCACAATACTTTTAGGTGTGCCGGGTCTGTCCAGCATCCTCCCCCACCATCTGATCCACCCCACCATCAGGGGTGGCCGCACAAGGCCGCACCCTTCACCCTTGGGTGAAGGGTGCGGCCATATGTTCAGGACAGAACATATGGCCGCAGATCTGATGACATGAATACAAAATCAATCATCGACCTGTGACCTAGGGTGTCCCAGTGCCATGTGCACTTATGGACATCCTTATGTTCAAACATGATGTTTGTTCTGTGCAAACCACAAAACCATAAGTCCAATAACAAAACACCAGTCGGGTTCAGATTGGGCAGGCCGTTCCTCCTAATCACGCCCCTCCAGGTCTCTCTGTCATTGCCCACGTGAGCATTGAAGTCTCCCAGTAAGACGATGCAGGCATGGATGGAACACCCTCAAGCACCCCGCCCAGCATCTCCAAGAAGGGTGGCTACTCTGAACTGTCATTTGGCACATAAGCGCAAACAGTCAGGACCCGTTCCCCTGCCAAAAAGCACAGGGAAAAACAACCCTCTCATCCACCGGAGAAAACTCCAACATACAGGCGGCAAGCTGAGGGGATACAAGAAAACCTACCCCAGCTTGCCGCCTCTCATCAAGGGCAACTCCAGACTGGAACCGAGTCCAGCTCCTCTCCAGGAGACTGGTTCCAGAGCCCAGGCCATGCATTGTGGTGAGCCCGACTATATCTAGCTGGTAACTCTCAACCTCATGCATTAGCTCAGGCTCCTTCCCCACCAGAGAGGTGACATTCCATGTCCCAATAGCCAGTCTTGATAGCTAGGGATCGGTCCGCCAGGGCCTCCACCCTTGGCCACTGCCCGACACACATTGCACCCAACCCCTAAAACACCTCCTGCGTACAGGAGGGCAAATTCATGTGTTGGAAACAATGTTATACCTATATTTATTTAGCTGGCCTTCACCTAGTTAGTAAAAGTTATTTATTAGCAAAAATCTCAATAAAAGTCAGGTGGTACAAGTGTACTTCAACTGTACTATCAATGTATTGAACAAAAAATTTTGAGTAAAAAAATGTAGTCTTTTTAACTTTAACTTAAATTGTTTTCACATTGCAGTGTTCTTACATTGAACATGAACATGGCAAATTCAGCAGAACAACTTTCCCAATTCAATACATTTTAGAGTCATGTTAGTGCTGCCGACTTCAACTGAGGCTATAGTCAGGCTGTGGAAGAAACACTTTGAGGACCTGATTTGTCAAGTTTGTCCAAGGTAATTTCAGCACTTTGTGTTTCTCAGGGTTTTAAGAATCCACGGTTGTACATTGCCACCCAGGGGCCTTTGAGGTCAAGCATTGAGGACTTCTGGAGGATGATATGGGAGCAGAACGTTGGCATCATTGTCATGATTACCAACCTTGTGGAAAAAGGACGCGTAAGTGTTTGGAGTTTCTGAAATTAGAGCTGAAAGGGAAAAGGGAAAAACTATTCTTGCTCTTTTATCCAAAAGGTTAACAAACTAAGAATCTTATCCATCACATTATGGTTGCATGTGTATGTGTTTAATGCGCCTTCAGAGGAAGTGTGATCAGTACTGGCCACTGGAGGTGCAGGAGGAGTATGGCAGCTTCCTGGTGACAGTGAAGAGCACTAATGTCCTCGCCTACTACACCCAGAGAACCTTCACCATCAGAAATGTTCACACCAAAAAGGTTTGCCAGCCACAGTGACTGTAGTAGTCACCCTTTAAGTGTGATGAGAAGTAACAGAATTTAAGAGATACTTTACTGACCAAAAAAAGCTGAATAAACTAGAACTTCTCCAACTATAACTTCCAGGCCTTGAAATCTTTCCAGAATACCAGTTACTGGGTATAAAATCACCATAGTCAGATTAAATAAATGTTATTATAATAGTACAGGAGCCAGAGTGTGCCACCAGAAATGGGTACAATTTTACTATAAGCAGATTATTTAAAAACAAACAAACAAACAAAAAAAACCAGACTAGATTAGCTTGTAATAATATGCAAAAATGTTATGATATCAAATATATTGAAATAGTGCTGATAATTCCATTGTATTTGTGTGAATTAAATGAAACTAGATATGTTAGATAAGTCTTCTGGGGCACGCTTCTTCCTTCAAGGTGACATGAGTGAGTCCTTATTGGTTATCTTTCCGTTACTGACTGGTTTGGTCTCATCCACCTGCAGAGTTCTCAGAAGGGGCGGGCCAATGAGCGGACTGTGACACAGTATCATTACACACAGTGGCCCGATATGGGTGTCCCAGAGTTCGCCCTGCCACTGCTCAACTTCATCCGCAAGTCATCCAGAGCCAGGACAGATGACATGGGGCCACTGGTGGTTCACTGCAGGTGAGAATTAACAGCAAAGGATAATGATTTCTTCATTCCCAGCTGAATATATTTTAAGTTTCATTTCCTTGTTGCTTTGCAGTGCTGGCGTTGGCCGGACGGGCACTTACATTGTCCTGGACAGCATGATGACGCAGATCCGAAATGAAGGCTCCGTCAACATCATGGGCTTCCTTAAACACATTCGCACACAGAGGAATTGCCTGGTTCAGACAGAGGTCAGGGGTCACCCTTCTCACAGTATGAGCACAGTATGGTTTGTATGAGCAACATACTAACCATACCACTAACCCTATTTTATCAGAAATGGGGTTAGTGGTACTTAAGTCAAGGGACAGGAACTGGAGTGCATCAACAACTTTTCTGATGTTTTTTCCTTTTGTCATCTAACACCAGCTACTAACATACTAACATTAAAAAAAACATTGTTTTTGTTAAGATTTAGTACAGGGATATAGTTAAGATCTTTAAACTGCAAAATATATCATTATACATTGAAAAATTACATTTTAGATTTTTTTTAATGTTGAATGCCCAAAACTCGTATGTGGGCATCAGACATGAGTTATAAGAGTTCAATGTTAACTTTTATCTCATGGCTAAAACTGGAGCAGGTATAAATCTAGGACATGCATAACATGAAATTTTAAAAAATCCCAAAAAGCAAATGAGACAGAACTTGAAAATAAATTATCCTCCTTCAGCAGCTTTCCCTTGCTGTTCTAAGCCCCTCCTAGAGATTAGTATGTGCACATGCTTAAAACACAGTAAGATAAAACTGATTTGTTTTTTCTTAAACAGGTCAAAGTCTCCTGCAGACTTTTTCTGAATTTGTATCATTTTACACACTCTGATCTGGTCTGAAAAGACTGAGCAGACCAAATTGGCCAAAATCTCCCCTCACGTGCTTTTCAGTTTTTTCAAAGCTTTAAAACCGAGTCCAAAGGAGGTCCAGGAGCCTGGTTGTATCTCAGATGCATCTCTGGTGCAGGTACCATACTGGGAAAAAGTTTTAGGCAGGTTTTGTTCCTGTTCATCAAACATTAACATCACAACAAAACACAACTGTTGTTTTTTTTTCCTACTGGTTGAGCAAAACATGAGAACAAGTGTTTGCAATATACAAGAGCTAGTTCTGCTGATGCTGGGCCGCTGTTAGCCCAGATAATGACAGTATCTCTTAGCCCAACCTCCTCATTCAGAAAAAGTCTGAATGAGGACTTTAAACTCTCTGTTGTTTCTCTCTGCAGGAGCAGTATGTTTTTATCCACAATGCCTTGGTGGAAGCGATCTTGTCCGGTGAGACAGAGGTGGCAGCGACTCACCTGCACAGGTATGTGGATGAGCTGCTGATCCCAGGGCCTGCTGGGAGAACATGTCTGGAGAAACAGTTCAAGGTAAGCAGCTCACCTTACGCCTCATTCCGTGACCTTTAGGCCCCGTTTACACGACACAGTTTCCACTGGAAACGGCGTCGTTTTGATGAGTTTCAGCCTCCCGTCTACATGGAGACGTTTCAGAAACGCTTGAAACGATGAAAACGATGTAGTTCCCATTGCCAGGCCACAAGGTGGCGGTGTTTTTTGCAAAGCTTGTTTACACAACACGTGCATGCGTGGAGGGACTTAATAGGATGCGCCGCAAAGATTTATTCATTATTTACAAAATGGCCAATGTGAGTCTTTGTGCACTGATGACGAGGTTGGATTGCTGCTGCACACAACACTCAATAATAAAACGGCAAAAACACAAAAAAAGATCGACTGTGAACTGCGCTACTTGAGGTTCTCTGAAGCACTTGTGAATGCTAACTCGAACGAGTGTTTTTTTTCGCGCATGTGCGAAAAACTGTGGCGGTCGCAACCATAGTGCGCATTTGCGAGGACCCCCATTTCCAAAACGCGCCTGCTTCAACCGTTTACACGACAACGGAGCGGGTGAGTTTCTGAAACGCTCCACTCTGTACCCCGTTTTGAAAACGCATCCTTTTCACTCCGTTCTTGTGTAAACGGGAGGCCAAAACGCATCAAAACGACGCGGTTTTCATTTTGAAACGGTGTCGTGTAAACAGGGCCTTAATTTCAATGGACAATTCTGATGTCAACAGAAGGGTCCACCATGCTCACATCTTTTAATGAAACTGAAATTAATGATCAAACAGGATGTTCTTTGCAAAAGAATGCCCACCCCCCCCCCCCACCTCATAAAATAAAGAAAAAAATGTGTATATGAACTTGGACATTAGCACCAGTACTAAACAAACATGCAGGATTCCATTTATAACTGCTAAAATTTAGCTGCATATTGTTTATGTTTTCTTTTAGTTTTTACAGATTTTGATGTTTTCTACAGATGGTTTGTCACTTTGGTGTGAAGCAGTGTGACTACTCCACAGATCTGCAGGACTGCAACCACAACAAGAATAGAAACTGCTCAGTGATACCCAGTAAGTGTGGCACACTCATCAGCGAATGAGCTGCACATACTGTATGTTAAACTTTTTTCTTTGGAGAAATAAACATCTTTTATCTCATTTTGCAGTTGAGGGGTCACAGGTACATTTGTCTACAACATCAGGGAAACCATCAGAATGTATTAATGCATCATACATTGCTGTAAGTACAAACTAACCTAAAGTGGGTACATTGTACCTACTTTGAGTTATATCTATATAAGCTATATATAGATATAGCTATATAAAAATTAAATAGCAAAGTTTCAAATAATGAGGTCAGCAAATGTGGCTGGCATGTTACAGGGTTACAGGCAGACCAACGAGTTCATCATTACCCAGAATCCTTTGCCGGACACCATAAAGGACTTCTGGTTGATGATATGGGACCACAATGCCCAGGTCATTGTGTCACTGCCTGCGGTGAGTAACAGTTTCTTTGTTTTTTTCTAATTCATAAAACCTTAATAACAGAATTTGGTGACTAAATCTTCTTTCTGCTCTTTGCACCTGTAGCTTCTTTTAAATTCAAACTAGTATTTGTACAGAAAAAATATCTTAAAATAAATAGTTTAATATTTTGGGGAAAAATATATTCTTTTCTGAAAATACAATGACGTACTGTAACCTTAACCTTGGGCTGATATAGTCAGCACAATGTTAATCTGGAGACTAAAGACTGTAAACATTCCAAATGTCAAAAACCCAGCTTATGTGCGCCTCCATATTTTTGGACAGGGTCAAACTCTGTACCGTAATTTTCCCTACTTAAAGTTTTTATATATTCTAATCACGCCCTAATTTCTGTTCCATACTTTGGCAGTGGTAACAGCTGACCGTAATTAAAGCAGCCAAGTTTACCTCCAAGTTGTCTGTTAAACTGTTAGAAGTGTAATGTAATGACTTCCTGTCTTGGCAGATGGAGCCATTTGTCTTCTGGCCTTGCAAAGGGCAACCAATCAGGTATGAGATGTTGACTGTCACTCAAAAGAGTGAGACTCACATTTGTTTGTCCAACGAGGACATGCTGGTGGTCCAGGACTACATGCTGAAATCTACACAGGTTAGTTAGCAAAGACTAAACATGACATTTTAAATTCCACTACAAAATAATTCAAGTCATTACAGATGGAGCAGCTGGTTTTAATTTAAAAACTGATAAGAATAGGTAATGTTGTGGGCTTTACTGGACAAAAAGCTGAAAATTCATCGAAAATTGATCTGCTGTCACTTATGCTTGCTGCTGTGGCAAAGGTGGCTGTGGCTCAGGAGGTAGAGCAGGTCACCTACTAATTGGAAGGTTGGCAGTTTGATTCCTGGCTGCTCCGTGCTGCGTGCCAAAGTATCCTTGGGCAAGATACTGTCCAAGGATACCCAAGAGCAACTTGGGGTTGTTGGAGAGCAACCCCAAGTTGCTCTCCAACGCAAGCGTTGGAGTATGAATGCATGTGAATATTAGACAGTAAGCCCTTAGAGACGAAATTCATTCCTTATAAGAACGAGTCCATTTATCATTCCTTATCTCAACAGGATGACTATGTTCTCGAGGTGAGACACTACCGCGTCCCCCACTGGCCAAACCCAGACAGTCCCATCAGCAACACCTTTGAGCTTCTCAAACTGGTGAAAGAAGAGAGCACCACTAAGGACGGCCCTACTGTGGTCCATGATGAGTAAGACCGTTGGATTACTGGTGTCTGGTCTGATTTCTGTTTTGATATCTTTATATGAAAATCATGCTTGATATATATTTTTTCTTTTACAGTGTGGGTGGGGTCACAGCAGGGATGTTTTGTGCTCTATCGTCTCTAACTCGCCAGTTGGACACTGAAGGGTCAGTAGACGTCTTCCAAGCAGCCAGGCTGACGAATCTCATGAGACCAGGAACCTTCAGCAACATCGTAAGTCTGTCTGTCTCACAATATTTTTTTTTTTAACTGTATGACTTAAGTGTAATTTAATGAGACTTTTTTTTGTAATATAATTCAAATGTAAACTTATAGATCAAAATCAACCATATCCCCATAAGGCTAATGCAGAGGTCTGGGTTGAACCATTTAGGTTTCCCCTGCTCTTCCTCCAGGCTTTTCAAAATTCACACTTAATTTGGAAATCAAGGTCCTAGGGTCTGGAGGAAGAGTGGAGAGGTACAGAATCTAAAGTTTCAGAAGTCTGTGATAAATTGGGGTGCTATCTGCAGGTGTTTGTGTTGGTTATTCCATGGTTTTTTATCAAGTCCAAAGTCAACAGCCATTTACCAGGAGATCTTAGAGAATTTTATGCTTCCATCTGCTGACAAGCTTTGTCATCACAAAGTTTGAGCAGGTGACCCATATGCCATGTGCCATATGCCATGGTTGATGTATTTATGTATGAAATATGAAGTATTGTCAAGAGAAAGATGAGAAACACCTGACCCAAAAATAGAGATGAGCTGAAGGCCACGATCAAAGCAACCTGGGCTTAAATAATGGTTGAGCAATGCCACAATGTCTCAACACCACATCGATGCAACCAAAAACCAAATGCAACCAAATGTAATGTAAATGCAAGCAGAGATGAGAGGGCCCTCGCAGCCAGGCACATGTCTCAACATGTGCCCTTTGCAAGACCAGAAGACAAATGGCTCCACTTTAATTTAAGCCTGGGAGGTTACTCGGACGTTGTGTCCATTCAGCTACTGAACATGTCCTATGCCCACTATGTTGACGAGTGCCCTCTAAGTACATGTCATACATGGCTGTATGTAATGCAGTGTAACTTGTAATTAATTATAATAATATAATTTTATAAAACTACAATTTTAGTAGGTTGATGCCACTAGGTGACGCTAGGAGTGTGATCTAATATTGGCACATAGATGTCTCCAGACTCAGATTCTCATCAAGCATGTGAAGTCTGGGACAATGAATATTAGAGATGTGTCAATTTAGTGTCCTGTGGTGAATCATTGAAATTTGGCGATGAAAACTCAAAAGCTTTGCAATTTAACATCACCAAGGTCTTCAGGTTGAACTCACCAAAGATCATGATGTTCTGATGAAATCCCTGGAATGAGTTTATTATAGTATAAAGCCTGAAAATGCAGCCAAAATCACACCTTAAATTCAAAATGGCTAACTTCTTGTTGGGGTTTTTTTTACACATCTCCGAATGTTACATGAGGCTGCAAAATTTCACATGCATGTATGAAATGCAGCCCCAGGGCAGATTTTTTTGAAATTTTGTAGGTTGCGCTGTGGAGCCATTTTGCCATATTGAGTGATCAGAGCCTGGACCACGACAGAAGTGTGTTCCAAATCTCATGACTTTTTTCAGCTTTCCAAGCCCTTCAACCACCACTGTCTGTTTCATGGTGACTCACCATAGACCAGGCCACTAGTGGTGGTTAAATGAAAATGCACAATTTTCACACTGAAGCATCATCAAGGTCTGAAGTTTATACAGACCACTTTTGAGCTGGGTGCAGTCAACCTGTGAGGACTGCATCATTTTATATATCAATGTATAAAAAATGACATCTCCTGTTCCCACTAGGTTGCACTACAGTATATGCATGAAGTCTGGTGCAGACTGAACAATGTGTCTTTGAGGCAGCAATTTCATGTCACATGGCTAAAATTCACCATGAGACGTGACCTTCATTAAAGGTCATGCCCTTTAATGAAAACTCAGTTTTCAAAAGTACATAACATCAATTCTTTAATAAATGAACAGGGCGCTGGAAACCTCACAATTTAATTCTTATAGTCGTGCTTTTTCAGTTAAAAAAAAAAAAGTTCTTGTCAGTGCACAGCAGGCCAGCCAAACAGTCAAAAATTGTATGACTAATGAGTTGCAATGAGTTGTTTACCTGTTTTCCAGGAGCAGTATCAGTTCTTGTACAAAGCCATGCTGAGTCTCATCGGGACACAAGAACGTGAGAAAACTCTTCACTCCTTAAAGGACATCAATGGAACCATTGTGATGGGAACCATCAGCACTGCTGAAAGCCTCAACTCCCTGGTGTAATTGCCCCCCTCACCCCAATCAAAAAATAAAATAAAAATAACCCACAAAAACTTTTACAAATGAGTTAAAGCATTTTGTCCTTCTCCTGCAACCACCAGTGGAACTGCTCCTGAATCCTCCTGAATAGTCACTCAAGTATTCTTGTCATTCAAGGCTCTGCCTGTTGTAGATTGAGACTGGCATAAGTTTCTTCTTCGCTGGATTTGGACTCTTTATGGTTTTATAATGTGTGCCTTTTTGTGCTCATCCTGTATTTCCTAACTCTGATATGATTAACTGTCCAATGTTTTTAATGCTGAGACTAACTGTTCCTAATCTTGTATTTATTGGCACTGAGCCAAGTGTGGGGAAGCAGCATCTTTTTACATTAAATGATATTTTGTTAGTCTGTCTTTTGCAGAGCTCTTGCACTGAACTCCTCTCTATAAATACCGTTGCAATGATAGCAGCAGTGAAGTCAAACACAAAATAAGCATCTGGGATGATAAGATAATCCAATGTAAATAATATTACAATAATGGACTCAGTGGACCAAATTTATATTTATACCTTTAGATTTTTACATTTGACCATTTTTTAGTGCTATCAAAAGGTTTAATTCTGTTTGCTTAGCTGCTTTTATACTCTGGATTTTGTAATAGAATAGATGTGATGTGATGCATGAATACTGACCCTTTTTTTTTTTAGCTTGAAAGGAATCATTGCTGGCTTATTAGCTAGGGGATTAAATAAGGGAAAGAACACCAAAGAAAGAGCCTGTCAGAGTGTTTTGTTACTGTGGGCTGAACTAAAAATACTGCGTGAGGACCCCCCCCCCCCCCCCACACACACACACACACATACACACACAAACACACAAAAGTACACAGGTGTCGCTAAAATCACAAGGCCTGAAAATAGACATCATGTGGTTTAGGAGTTAGTAGTGCTAACCAGCGCACCACCACGCTGCCCTAAATTTGGGATTGTTATTCTTATTGGGCTTACTGGGCAAAACAAGTTGCATCTACATTTTAGACCTTTGGCTACAGTCAATTAGATTATCGAAGTAAGTTTTAGCTAAGGAGACTGCAGCCTCACAGACAAACAGGGTCAGACAAAAGAGGAGCATACCTAAAGACACAACTGTTATTGAAACAAGGAACATGAAAAATGGACACATACCCAATTCCATTTCTAATGAAAACTGAGTCTTGTCCAGCCTGTGGATTATACAATTCCCTATACCTCCAGATTAATCCCTGGTTATTCCAGTTGATTTTTGCATGTGTTAATCTGGGCTAAGACACTGTAAGAAACGTGCCTTTTCAGAGCAGAAAATAGGTCAGTGTGCAGATATTGTCTTGACCAGCAGCTGCATCTCTACACCTTCATTTGCATTTTTGACTTTTGATAAATGCAAACCCAATTATTCTCTGCTTGGTGGCCTAGTTTGCATGGCTGCCTTCTAATCAAACAGGAGCAAAATGCTGATTGTCTTTTTCTGAAGAGCTGAGTTGTAGTTCATGAAGATATCAAAGCTGTCACAGTGTGTTCAAAAAAATATAATGTAGTCTATGTGACCTTTTTATTTAAAAATTGTCTGTATTGTAGATTAATACTAAAGTCATCCAAACTATGAAGAAATACATGTGGAATTATTTAGTAAAGAAAAATTGCTAAACAAACCAGAATATGTTTTAAATTTTAGATTCTTCAAAGTACACACCTCCTGCTTTGAACCAATTGGCAGTTTCTCAGTCAGTTTTATGCGGTAGCTACCTGGAATCTAAAATCTAAAACATAATTTGGTTTAACACGTTTACATTTACTGCATGATTCCTTATGTGTCTGGATGTCAGGATGACTTCAGTATTAATTTACAATGTAGGGGGAAAAAAAACATTGAACAAGAACGTGGGTCCAAACTTTGGACTGGTACTGTTTAATACACAAATCTAGTCAAACTTAAAGTTTCTTTTTTGTCAATACCACATATGCAATACACACATGCAGGAAAAGAGGATGAAAGAGGACTGAAATTGCCTTACTCTCAGACCTGAGGTGGAATGGTGTAAATGTACATCTACATACATCAGTACCAGTGACATGAAGTCAGGGGAGGCAGGTGGGGCAGTGCCTCCCGTGTCGTAATGACAAGTAAAATACTAACAATGATAAGAGAAAATATACACTGCTCAAAAAAATAAAGGGAACACTTAAACAACACAATATAACTCCAAGTAAATCAAACTTCTGTGAAA
>JAVDPK010002649.1:66049-86237 GCA_034780415.1 Cichlasoma orientale | reverse complement strand
CCCCCCCCCCCCCCCCCCCCCCGCCACTTCCCACCTGTCAGCTCTGGTGTTGTTGCCATTTAAAATTGTAAATAAAGAAACAAATAAAGAAAATAAAAGAAAGAAACCTACAATACAACTCCTCTTGGCACAGCAACGGTGTTTGACACAACAAAGCATGCAGACAGTAATTTTGCTTGCTTAAGCTGCCGGACAAGGCAGGTCAAAAAAGAAAAAGAATATCACGGTGAAGCTGGAAACGTGGACACTCTTGGCTGATTACCAAGACTATGTGAAGTACCTTTTGAAAGTCTACTAGAAGATATGATGGCAGCACTATGGATAATCCCTACTTCTAAAAACACTGAAACCAACCAGCTGATGTACAGTATATCGCAAAAGCAGCGATCCTAGAAAGTCTTAGATATAAGACGAATAGCCATAGGCCCCCTGGCCCGCCTCGTCACCGCCGCTGGCACAGCTTGGTCAATGTGGCCCAATAGCTCAATCCTTCGATTTTGGAGCAGGGGGTTCTTTGGTGGTCAGCATCCTGCTGGCAAACACAAACTACCAGTTGTAGCCAATCATGATCACAAATGAGAAGTTAATAGGCCTTTTGGACTTGGAAGTTAAAAAACATTACAGAACCTTCAGCACCACTTATTAACCTGTTAACTGGTCATGTCCCGTCCGCGGGTGTAGTTACATAAAAATAAACATGTAAAATCGAGGCGAGGCAAAGATTTTCTAATTTTTTTTTGTGTTACAAATTTAATGGCTACATACTAATTACAGTTAAAGCATTTTTGACTGCAAAAATATAGCTTGACATCTTCACAAAGAGATCAAGCTTTTACATTTACTCCAAAGAGTTCAAGAACAGCAGCTGATTTGTACTTTTTCAGGTGCTTTTGGTGTTTTTGGTGCAGCCAGTTTACAGGTTAAAAGATTTAAGTGAGGGAATGTATATATATTTGAGCCTGTACTTTTAACTGTGTTAGAAAAAAAATCCAAAATAAATTCAAACTTGTGCACACAATTCTTGTTTTTTAAAGTAATTAAAGATAAATGCTGTACCATCACTCCACCGTGGAAAAAGAACAATTCAAAGAAATGATTAAAAGCCCCAAATTACCATGACATTCAGGCCCATAATGAGTACATGCAAACTTCTGAACACAACCATATGTTTTGCTGGGAAATATTTATTCTTCACATTGATGTGAATGTTGCTTTAACACATACACGCTTCATAAACATGGTTGCAGATAACACCTCAACAGCAACCTTCTCCAGCAAGACAATGCAGAGGTAAAATAAAGGGAGGGAGATAAACGATGCACAGAAATGACACAGTTAGAGGGTGATGTACTGCATCAGCCGTCACCTCTCATCCAGCAAACTCTGGATGCTGAATGATGTAAAATCCACATAAGCTGGCTTGGACTTCTTACATTTTTTCCATTTCAACTGATTTCTATTGTGGGAAATATACTTTCAACATATACAGAAACAGACACCTAGGCAAAGCTATTAAACCACTCAGGGAAATAGGACCATCGGGTAAGTACCATAAAATCAACCAATGAGCCCATGCTACAGAAATCAACTGCCAACATACAAGTGTAGCAACAAATACAAGTCAGTAGCAAAGAATATCAGTGACCATGAAAAGTCCTACTTTTTGACCTAGGCAAGCTACCTAGATGAATTACACTTTTTTTTTGCCTTAAAAAGTGAATGCTGGCTTGCATTTGACATGTGAACAGTGAAAAAAATAATAGTGATAACACACAAAATGACTAATCATATCCTATTTCATGATCCCAGACTCAGGGAAAAAGACTGCATAAGAAGATCCACCCTCAGCAGGGAATATTAAAGTGAGATACTGCTGATCTTTAGGGTGTCACTTTGAGTTAGTCATATTGGTACTTCTTAGTATTTAAATAGCTATTCCAACTTTCCAATCACAACCTCCACTGCTACCAGTGTCACCCCACTACTGTCCCTCCTCAGAAATTATCCCTCTTGGTTGAGGACATGTGGCTGAGCCAGTTAGGCTAAATCCAAATCAATTCCTCTCCAATGGCCGTAGAAAAGCACCAAATTGAGTTTATGCTCTGCTAATACAATCAGCCTGTGGGTGGGGAGAGGATGACTGTGTTATCATTTCTTCCCTAATTTCATTTCTCCAAGGAGGCAGGCAGACGGGCAGGCCTGCTTGGTGGGGTTGGCGCTAGAGGGATGCCCATTGCCATCGGGCATGACTGGATGAGATTAGCGACAAATACCAGGGCAGTCAAAGGTTTCACAAGAGAAACACTGGGCCAAAATCCAGGGCTGTGGGGGCAGTCAAAGAAAGAAATGAGGTGAGAAAGAGAAAGGTGGGAGAGGGGAAACAGCTGAAGAATAATAGCTGAAGGAAAATGGATTGTTATCAAGCAAAGAATCTGACAAAGCCTGAGTTCTGGTTCAAAAATCTATTTCCTATTCTAGGGTAATATTTTTGCTAAAGCTTTTAAATAAAATAATCGCACAGTGTTAATGTCAGAAATGTGATAAAAATTGGACTACAGCATTCTCATGAGGTGGAGTTTGGATATAGTTCTGTTCCTTCATGGTAAAAGAAAACGTTGCGGCTATTTTAGTGCACTTTTAGCTAGAGATATACAATCAATCAAATTATAAACTTGATTATAATTTTGGCTTCCCACAGTTAAATGAACATGATCAAGCAATATTGAAAAGGCATGCTCCTCTAATAGAATGCAAAGCAAAGGCAAATCAAGCACTCCCTAAATCAGCACCTGACCACATGCTTCCATGTCCCATCCGAAGCTGTTACCCTGACTGACTGATGATGGATGAGTAAAGCCCTTTACACACAACTTTCACAAGCGAATAAACTGATCTGACCAATCAGAGCACTTTATTTAGCAACATGTGAGGCCGTAGTGCAAAACACACACCGATACTATGAATAGACAGTGCTATGGAAACAGTAAAATTATACTATTTTACCTCAGACACACAGCTAGATGAAATTATTTCTCTGCCTCCTCAGATGTGATCCCAACTCTGCCAGGAAGCGCTTAAACTGTCCCGCTGACATCCTGCAATATGCGTGAAAGCGGCCGTGATGCAGCTTCAGCTCTGGGATCAAACCATAAAATTCTCCCTGCTGCTGCTTTCTCGTGAGATGTTTAGAAACATCAGGACCTCATTACACCATTGATTGATGTCAACTGTATTTTTTTCACAGTGCATTTTATGTGGAAGAATTATCACAAAAACGTAACACGTTCGGTGTGTACGTAGGTTAGACAACAAGTTCGCATCTGAAAGATTCTGAATTTCGTGTTTTTACACAACGCGTCTGGTGTGTAACGGCCTTAACACTGTTTTAAGATGGATATGCAACAAAAATAACAAAATATGTGGCACAGGAGAAGGTGGAGAGCCCTTGAAGCAGATCGTTATCCTTTGCTTGGAAATACGTCAGATTTAGTACAAATGATGCGAGCCACAAACCTTTCCAACCACTGCAAATGCAGGGCCTACTGTATGTGTCCATTAACTGGAATCACTTACCCCAACACTGGTGATCAGCTGGCAGTAAATGGTCACATGAAACTGGTTATAAGTTAACTCACTGTTTCCCAATTGTGGTGCCTAAAAATCACAACATATGCACAACAGTAAATGATATTGTTCATAATAAACAGGGACAGCCAATGTGGAGTCTTTATTGATGCTCAATCACTCATTAATCCCACTCTTTTATTGTTTTTACAGTCCTGTTTTCTGCTTTATTCCTTTACTTTTAACTGTAATTAGACAGTGTTCCAGCACTGTGTCCTGGATGGCAGAAATGAAAACACAAATGATTTTTTTTAATACAGTGTGGATTCATTCAAAGCAATGCCTTCCACCTACAAAACAAGACAAGAAAAGGACAAGCTCACGACATACTATCAGTTTCAGCAGAATCAGTGTTTTGTTATGGCTGAAACTTTAATCTGGCAAACATACACACGCTCTTCTGCTTTGAGCACACCTCCCAACAGGAGTTCAGCCAATGAGCTTGCACAACCGGTGGCCAGGTGCACATGATTGGTGTAGAATATGAATGCCTCACCCCAAATAATATACAAGTAGTGCTGCTGAAATTATATTTTTTAAAGGAGTATTCAGTGAATGTTTTGTAGATATTTATAAACATTGAAAATACATTTTTTCATGATTTTGAAATTAAAAATTAGACCTACAGTATTACTTACAGTAACAGCAATAATAATAATGCCTTAGTCTTATATAGCATTTTTCAAGATACCCAAAGATCCTTTACAATTTCAAGCACCATTCATTCACACCTCAATCATACTCGGTGGTGGTAAGCTACTAATGTAGCCACAGCTGCCCTGGGGCCCCTCTGACCACCACCAACAGCAGGTTAACAGCATGCGCTCGGATGGGGACTCGAACCAGCCACACTCTGGTTGCGAAGGCGAGCACCGACCCACTGAAAGTAAACATCCACACAATACACTCATATTGCAATACTTGTGTGTTTCATCGAAATATATCAACAGATCGTTTCTTGCTGATGTGTTCCTCTCTGGCTTTATGTCTATGGATTTGTTTGTCAGTTACTGTGTACGTGTGTGTATAAACCAGTATATATCACTTTTCTCTCATTTTCATATACTTCTCTATAGCTGCACATAGTGAGCCCTCCAGCAATGGTTTATGGTCAGTCGCATATTTTACAAGTTTTCCCGTTACACATTTCCATAGTTAAGAGACATACATTTATGTTACTAGAGTTTTGTGTGTTTTTTTTCTTTTATCTCAGTGTGCTCTGAGCGATGCACATGCCTAATGAGCTTTACTCAAATTCACTGGCTTCATTCCAGAGTCAATATCCAGGATCAATAAGCTGTCTGCATTAATGCGAAAACATATGCAGTGTTAGCTTGGCTCCTTATGTTCAGTATGTGTATTGAGCTTATTGCACCACCAGTTTTGTCTTCCCCGATCCTCAACTGGAAACTAGATTTCCTTTTTCCTGCGTCATTAATTCAGGAGTGAAGAGAGAAAGACATGGAGTGAAATAAGAAATAGAGATAAGCGCCCTATCATGTGTAGGCTCTGACTAATGATTGCGTATACATTATGACTGCTCCAATGTCACTTATTAAATCTTAGATAGATGGCAACCCACTGTATGGCTAAAGGCTTTTAGCCTGGTAAGCACTGACAGACATTTGACACTCGGTTATAACTAGCCCACTAATGTGACCTTGTGGATTTCTCTGCATAGCTTGAGCCGTGAGATGCTGCTTGTCAGAGGTCAGTTGCATATTAGCAGAAAACACCAGTTTCACCTCATTTGGAATTGGTGATACTCCACCCACCTCTGGCTTCCCTGACACAAACACTGCTACTGATGAGTGTGTGTTTGGCCCAGAGTTCATGGCCGAAGCCCCTAGATTGATGCCATGCTGATATTTAATGATGTACTGAAAAACAAAAGCTAACACCCGCTCTGGACAACCCTGACACAAACTGTTGGCTGTGCTAAATGTCATTCTAATTATCCATCTCTTTTGCACTGAATGCAGCAGTAAATATATGCACAAAGTTTGCCCTCTTGGTCCCTCCATTCACCGTCCTTCCCTTCATCGCTCCTGCTTAGTGACTAAATGTCACACATATTCAGTCAGGTGGATTTAGTGCACAAGTCTGAGTTTATTTTGGATTTTCTCTAATCAACACAGGGTAAAATGTATACATAAAGTCTCAAATGTACCCGGGCCGAATGGCCGGCCTCCTCTGCAGGGGCCGGGGTTCTGGGTCTGGGGCCCTGGTGCTCGGGGTCACCTGTTGAGGCGTTATCCCTCTGGTGTCATGTCTGCGTTCTGTTTTGTTTCCCATGTCCTCCTGTTTGGTTGGTGTTCCTGTGTCTGTCTTGGCCCTTCTCTGTGTTTAGTTTCCTTCCCATTGTTTCCTTGTGCGTGGTATTTAGGTTCCCTCTGTGTTAAGTTTACGTGCGCGTCATGATTAGTCACTTCCTGTTTTGTTTTCACAGTCTCGTGTTCCTTGTGCTTTGTGTTTAGTTTTTCTTCCCCTTGTCTCGTCAGTGTAATTGTGTTCAGCTGTGCTCCTCACCTGTTTCCACTCCCCTCATTATCCCTTTGTGTATTTAGTGTCTGCATTTCTCCTTGGTCCTGGTTGTGTCGTCGTTTGTCCTGCTGCTGTGTGCCTGTGAGTTTAGTTAGCCACTCTGTCCTCTGCACATGTTCAAATCATCTCAACCTTGCCTGTCTATCTTTGTCTCCAAACCAAATCTTTGTCTCCCTCTGATATATTTATTTCTAATCTTGTCCATAATAGTCACTCTCAATGAATGAACATCTTCAACTCTGCCACATCCAACTTGGGCTCCTGTCTTTTTGTTAATGCTTCTGTCTACACATCATAGCAGGTCTCACTATCGTCTTGTAAACCTTTCCTGTCACTCTTGCCGCTATCCTTCTATCACAAATCACCCAATACTCTTCTTTACCTCTCTTGTGCACTGATCCCAGGTCAGGCTCCTTGCAGCTTCACTGTTACACCTGTCTCCCCTTCATTCGCACAAACACGTGTATTCTGTCTCGCTTCTACTAACTTGCATTACCTTTGGGTGTAGGCATTTTGTGGGATATTTTGCTGTTGGCAAATTGCCCCTCAGGGACAAAGTTTCTTTATATCTATCCTGGCCAGAGCATCCCTCCACCTCTCCAGATTTTCTTCCACCTGCTCCCTACTTTCACACAGATCATAATGTCATCTGCAAATATCATTGTCCACAGAGATTCCTGCCTGACTTTTCTGTCAACCTGTCCATCACCACTGCAAAAAAAGTGGAAATGGAAAATTGGTACCATAAAACTTCTTCTCCATTCCCCTAGGCGTCCTCTCACTCTCGAGGATTGTGTTAAACAACCTATTTAAAAAGACCACTGCCCTCTCTCCCATATCGTCGTACTTCCACAGGTATGTCATCTGGACCACCATAGCTGCCCTCATCTCCTCCTTATGAATCCTCTGCACTTCCTGATTCCCACCCTGGAAAAAGCACAAAATTTCAGTGACATTCATGCCCATGGTGAGTGTATACAAACTTCTGACCACAACTCTAAATAGCTCAGATGTGTTTTTGTGAAATTTCTGCCTAATTTCAAAACTTTCTGCATGTTAAAAACACATCATATGTATGTATTGGAATTATTTTTTGCAGTAGTGAAGAACTCAAGTCTGTTCCTGAGTCTGATGCACAGGGTCAGTCTCTCCTTGATTAGAGGGGCACCCGCCTGGTTAGACATGGAGGCTGTGCATGTGTTCTAAACATTGTGGAAGACATTTCACCGGCATCCTCTGAAATCTACACAGTTTGTACTATTTTGTTATTTTTGGACTTTTGGGCTTTTAGAATGGTATTAATGTTATTAAGAGCATTAATGCGTGGGCAACCTTAGCAACACCTAGGGCACATGCTAATGGACTGATCCTGGGCTCTGTAAAAAGCAGATGGAAGTTGATTATAAAATCCATTTGGGTAATTCACCTCAAGCACAAACGCTACTTCTGTCACTGAGGTTAACGTGGGCATGTTATTACCCAAAACTCTGTTATTTTGAAATCTCTTGCTCCATAATTGTTGGAAAGAGGGAGCCTTTGAATAGTCTAGTTTTCAAAGGTGTTGTTTTTAAAAAAATGACATTTCTTCCTTTTTGTTCCATTTTTTTATTCCTATGGGTTCTTCCTCATCTAAGGGCCAACTCTCTTACCTTTCCAGAGTCGTCATCGACATCAGCATACCTTATTATGCTGTCAGAGGACAGCAAAGAGCGAGAGAGACAAATAGCTGCAGCTGTCAACCTATTATTATTATTAAAATCTTGCTGTTTACTCTGTCTAGTAGTGGCCACTGTTCTTCATCCACCAAAATTAATGAGATCCTTTCTACTAACACTGTCACTGAGTGCAGTAAGCTGAAAAGCGAGGGAATCCAAAACGGCTTTGATGAGCTAATAAGCTCTTAGTTACATAGTACCTCTTCATTTAAGAGTGTAAACTGTGCTTGCTTAGGTTTCCTGTTCGCAGCGGAATAGCAGAATAAAACTATTCTGCTTTCAGAATCTTATGTTGTATGAAAACATTTTAATGCATCTACAGCAGCTCAGAGTTTTATTCCACTTCTCCCATCTTGGTGTGTATCCTGCATGATATTTAAAAAATGTTTAGGCTTCTGAAAGTGAAATAAGAGCTGATCACAGTCACACATCATGCTTTCCGCACAGCTTATTGTCTTTTTTTTTTTTTTACTATGTTTGCATTTGCTGCAGGCATCTGCTATAAAATCATTCAATATATTTGCAAAAATATCCATTCACCAGTCAGGTTTAACACACTGCAGTGTCAATGAGCACCAATTGCATGCTCACTCCAAATGGATTCTACCATTTGAACATTTTTTCTTTTTATTCTCTCTTTTTTTTGCCTCTTATCTGAGGCTTTTATTTTCATAGTGCAGGTGATGTGCAATATAAGAGTATTATCTCCAGCACTTAACAGCTCGTCTGAAAATGGAAATGTTTCACAGTAAAAACAACCCCATCTTTTCCAGAAAGAGAGGGAACAAAATAGCATTGCTGATTGTTTCTGGGTAAAATATAATCGGGAGGAAAAACCATGTTATTGAGTGCATTATCATATCCACTGCAGAGGTGATGGAGAAAAGACTGTGCTGATACAAGCAGTGCAGGAGGCATATTCATAATGTTCTGCTAAAATCCCAACAGCTAAAAAAAACCCGCTGCTTGCTGCCTTAGGACATCACTTTGTGGGGATTTCCAAATGGAACGCTGATGTGAGGTGGATAATAACTCTGCATACATAATTACTTAAGTACAGGAGACTTCAGCAGTAAAAATACGGGACTGCTGTGTGGAAAATATAGAGGGAATCTGCTTATTTCCAAAACAAGCCACAACTTTCAGTCACGATTGCTGGAATGTTGAAAATTCGTTGAACCAACGTTTGGGTTTGGTTATTAAACAGTACCTCCCCCAATCAAACGCATTCTCAGAAAATGTTGAATCTTATTTTACCTTTATGGATTCAGCACCCAGTGCCCACAATGTCAGGGGCGTATTTAATTCAATTCAGTTCAATTTTATTTATATAGCACCAAATCACAGCAGTTCCCTCAAGGTGCTTGATATTGTAAGATGGCTCCGTATGAGCAAGCACTTGGCAACAGTAGGAAGTAGAACCAGGTTTAGGGCGGGGCGGCCATCTGCAGTGACTAGCTGAGGGTGAGGGAAGGGAGACAGGACAAAAGACACACTGTATGAAACATATAGTTCATATACAGGGGTTAAAGCATGCCAAAATGACCTAGAATGGCAGTACCTGCAATTAATGAGTAGTTAAAGTCTGATAAACTGTTTAAAGCTTAGTAGCAGATGTTGTACAGCTAGCAGCATTAAGATACTTCAAGATATCCTTTTTCCTTTTCATTCCTGTCGTGTGCAGATGTCAGTACAGGTGTGATAGCAGAAATTTAGCATGTAGACATCTTGTTGGGTCTGCAAAATGTGATGGAGCATAAACACAAAGAGGTTTATTTAAACTGATACTTCCAGATACAATTTTTCCAAACAGTTCAAGAAATATCAATAAATGCACAAACTGTTTCTGTACAGTTTGGATCACAGTGTGTGTGTGTGGGGGGGGGGGGGTCTGGTTGCTCAGTACAAACTTCAGCTGGTGTTGATGTAGATCAGCTGGGATGGATTTCTTGATAAGAGTGACTGGCCAATAATAATTGAGAGAATCTATTGGGGATTTTTTGAGCACAATGGTGGTGAGACATGTAAGTACTGTTCATAAGGACAGAGACAGGTTAAAGACGTATGTGAATACCTCTGGCAGTCGGCCAGCGTAGCCCCTGTAGCACCTGTCCATGCACACCATCAGGACCAGCTGCTTTTCGCGTGTTGATGCTGTGTCGTACCTGATGAATAGAAAAGCGGACCCTATATTGTTGCCTGTCATCTTACGGCTGGTTTGTGAATGTTTATTATAATAAATTAAAAAATAAAAAATTTAATAATGCGACTCCTTATTCCCTGTGTTGTTGTCATTTCCTGTCCGATCAAGAACACGCAAAACCTATAAAAATAGACATTTTTTTAATTTCCTTCATTTCCCATGCCTTCCTGTTCTGTGTTCCTGTGTCTGTTTTGTTCCCCATGTCTTACCCCTTGTCTCGCGTCTTGTGTTTGGTTTCACTTCCCGGTGTTTCCCTGTGTGTTGTGTTTAGGTGCGTTTGTCTTGTTTTGTTTGTCTTTACAGAATCATGGCTAACCCGCCTCGTACCGGACGCTAACGTGGATCTGCAGGGATTCATTGCTGAGAGAGCCAACAGAGTCATTAAAGCCTGTGGTAAAAGTAAGGAGAGGCAAAGGACATGTCTGCATAAAGACGGTCTTATCTTGCCCGGACTTGAAGTGTTAGCCGTTAGCCTGCGGCCATATTATTTGCCAAGGGGGTTCAGTCACATGATCATCGTCTGTGTTTACATCCCTGTGAAGGCAGACGCAGCCACTGCATGTGAGAGGATTCCCCCTGTCGCAGCAAGGCTGCAGACGCAGCATCCTGAGGCATTTATGATCATTTCTGGGGACTTTAATCATTCTACTTTGGACTCTACTTTGGACTCTACTTTGGCTGCTTTCTGCCAGGTTGTGGACTGTCCAACAAGAAACAACAGGACAATTGACTTGCTGTATGCTGATGTGAGGGATGCATACAGAGTCACACCCCTCCCCACATTAGGGAAGTCTGATCACAACTTGGTTTACCTACAGCCACAGTGCACCCCCCCTGGTTGAAAGGCAGCCTGCAACAACTCGCTCCATCAGGAGATGGTCCCCTGGAATGGCCCTCAGAGAGTGTTACAACACCACAGACTGGGATGTGCAGCTGAGCCCTCACTGCAAGGACAAAGAGGGGATGCCACACTAGCTGACGGATTATCTCAATTTCTGTGCAGACATGGTCTCCCCCACCAACACTGTATGGTCTATTAGACCCATGGTCTAATAATAGACCATGGGTAACATGGGACAGGGAGACGATGGAAAGCAGCAGCAGGAGGTGAAACGATGTGTGAGGGAAGCAAAGGACAGCTACAGGAGAAAGGTGGAGAAGAAGCTGACGGAGAACAACAAGAGGGAGGTCTGGGCTCTGGGAGGCCAATCCATGACTGAACAAATGTGAGGAAAACAAACCAGTGATCTGACAAGCAGTGAAGCTATGCATACATGAAACAGGTAATTAGCACCTGGGGTAAAAAAAAAAAAAACAGCTGAAAATAAGAAAATAACAAAGGAAGTAAAACCAACGGCTACCAAAAAAAAAAAAAAAACCAGGAAGGAAGACACAACTAAAACAGGGAATACTGAAAAACACGACAAACACAGAGACTTAACAATAAGATACGGGGAACACAGAGGAGGCAGGGCAGACTGAAACTCTGGGAATTATATTGAACTAAAATTGTGACCATGAACTGAAACTAGATGGTAAAAGGTGGCAAAACTAAGACTGAGAAAACCAAACAGACATATCAGCTGAGGGGAAAAGAGCCTGTCCTCTTTTAAAAATTACCTTATAGGTCAATTTTGAGGGCACACTTTATAACAAATATCTATGTTTTATAATAAAATTAAGTGACCTCTAGCAGTTGTGCAGGAAAAGGTGTGTGAATAAGCTGTTTGTGTTTCTCTGGCAAATCCTGAAAAAACAGGTAAATATGTATTTTCTCAGATTTCTGAAAAGTCTTCAGTCTAAATGGCATTGGACGCAACCAGAACAGTTAAAATAAAAAAGTGGTTCATATATAGCACTCAAGTGCTTTATACAACGTTCCTCATTCATACAAGCACTTCAGTATTTTGCCCACAGATACTTTGGCATACCAACTGGAAGAGCCTGGGATTGAACCCTCAACCTTGTGATTAACAGTACCGTTACCCACAGACACGACCACATGAAGCGCAAAGCCACACAGGCTCATTTTGGATCGTATTTCGGGGTCTGCACACACGACTGATACTGTGTTGGACTGGAGGACATGTTGGAAAAAGAATACAATCTCAAAACTATATAAACAATAAAACTACGATTCAAACAGAAAATAATGAACAGAACTTGAAAGTCCAAATTCAAAACCCTGGCTTAAAGACCCCGGATCATGACAAGAAGTCCTTTCTTCCTCCTTCCTTAGTGTCCAGCCCCTGATACAACCCACTATTAGCCCTTTCTTTTGCCTTCAGTTGAACTGAATGACAGACATATGTTGAAATATATAATTTACTGACAGGATATTTTCCAAGAAACAATGTGTCCACCACCAATGCCAGATATAAACTGTTCCATTCACATGTCCTATTCTATATCTGGCCTTGTGTGAGAGTGCTCCTCCGGGGGCCTGTGCTCTCCTCCTGGTGTGTGTTTAGGTGGAGACATTACCCCTCACTTGGTAATTCCCCAGATTAGCATAATAGTGACAGTCAGGAGAGGATTGTACATGCCACTACTCCATACTACACAGAGATGAGTAACGCCAGGATATCTTGGACTTTTTTTTCCCACTGTGTACATAAGATACATGGAGAGGCAGAGAGAGAGGGGGGAGGGGGAAGGAGTGGTGTTAATTTGTAATGTACTGGTGTGTAGCACACACTGAAAGACAGAGGGTATTTGTGGGCTTTATGGAAATTGCCTTCATGCCAGGATGCCAAGTTGATCTCAGGTGCAACATGTCACTGAGCCTCTGTGGAAACGCAATCAGTCATCTCCTACAGGGGTCCCCCAATTCATTTGGAACTGAAATCTTAAAACTGGCCAAAATCTAAGCCAGTCAGAAACATCAACACTGATTTGCCTTCAAAAAAAGTGGTGAAAAGGATCTAGAAAACGCACATGCTGTCCAGAGTATTTTGATACTGTGTACCCGTCTCACAAAATATAAAGACAGACACCTTAACTAAGAGACAAGCAGTTATAGTGGAGCTGTGCAGAGAAAGGTAAAGAAATGTTTTATATTAGAAAGAAAGCTCATCGTAAGGAAGATACAAGCTGAGCTGTGCATGCAAAAGGCAGCATCAAAAATATGTGGAACAACTGGTCTGTGGGCTACTCCTGCTTGTGCTGTTGCTGGTGTTTCAGCCAGACAAGGAGAAGATCAAAGTTAAAACATACATAGTGTTTAAAACAATATAAAGTGTCCACTGCAGCCACCGTCCCAGTTTTCCGTTTTCTTTTTAATTACATTTTCTATTTTACCATTATTATCTGTCATGAACTGTACCGCACACATTAACAATCACGTGAAAAAGTAAAATGAGACGCAGAGCTTTCCAATGACTGCAAGTTTTTTCCAGAATAAAATTCCTCAGCAAATGTATCACAATGTGAACATACAGGAAAGGTTCTTCTGACACAGTGTGCTCCAGACATACATGAAAGGTAGAGTTGTTGCACAACTAACAATAGTCATAAAGTAGAATGGGAAGAATACCAGCTGTCAAGCATGTTGGTGGACCAGCTTGCAGTGGTTGGACATCAATGAATTCAGCATAATATCAAAGAGTGCTTGAAGATAACATGGAAAGTCTGTAAGACTTGAAGTCCAACTATACCTTTTCACAGGATAATAATCCTACAAGCAGACAATTCCATCAAGGAATGCCTCAAAAAGGAATGTTCAATAAGCTGATGTCAGTCTGGACCACTGCAAAAAAACATGGTGAACTTGAAATGATTAAAAACTATGTTCCTCTGTATGTGCCTTTTCAAAGAGGATAAAGTTTTCTAACTTTGCACATTATTTTTCAGATCTTTCACAAGAACAGCATTTTCTGTTTTGAGTTTCACAGATGTTTATTTGTGAAGCAGCGCTATAATGTCCAATACTGAGCAGCAGTGCTCCACAGTTTGTATCGTGTTCTGCTTTGTCTTAGTGTTTGTTAAATAATGGCATGGTGTGATGTGCCATGTGTTGTTATTCATGTGAGGTTGTATTTAAATCATTTTAGAACCCGGTAAGGAGCAGAGGATTGTTTTATTTTACTCTGATACATAAAACATGCTTTTTCACATAACTGCACAAACAGCCTTCTCCAGCCTTCTCCGAGGAGGACTCTTTGAGCCGGGTTATCTGTGGGTTGCTACTTATCTCATTTTTTAAATATGTATTCATTCATATCCATGTTTTTATTAATTTCATCATAAAATAGCCATCTTAATAACTGTTTTTTACTTATTTATTTATATGTTTTTGCCAGAGGAGAGCTTGATTTTTTTGCTTTTTGATTTGTTTGTTGCCCAGTGAGCATCCTCTTTAGCCTTTTTGTAAACTTCAGAGTATATTACTCTCCTTTTTTCCTTCTTAAATTCTAATCATGAATAGTGCTGAAACATCAGTTTCTATCAGTCACCTTGATGCTAAATTAGATTTAAAAGCTATACTACAAAGTTCCGTTTTCTTCTATGTCTGTATGAAGCTGCTGGCTCAGACTGTGAGGAAGATCAGTTGAGTTTGAGTTTGCTTACATTTACCTTTTATTTGCAACATTGAACTATAATGCTGCTTACTTGTAATCAGCCTTGAAAAGACTGGTGTTTGAATCATTAGGTCCAGACTTGACTATATATATCATTCTCAGCACTGAATGAGAATTAGTGAAGTAAGTCTTTGATCAGACAGTCTAGGGTCCAACTACTACAGTAGGGACCCGGATTACCAGACCAACTAAACGTTCAGAACCAAGCCTCAAAGTCAAGACTGTTAGTATTGCTTCCGGCCTGCCATGACCGATTGCGCAGCCATTGTGCACAGCAGTGTGCTTACTAACCTGTTTAACAACCATCATCAGCAGAGGTTTTGTCTGTATAGAGCTGAGATGTTACTCTGTAAATTCAGCTGTAGGTCAGAGTGAAGACAAAATCATTCCTTATATACTAGTTCATGTTCTGATCACATATTTTGCTCATATACTAAGCATTGCGGTACACAATGCTGATTTCCACCATTTATTATTGTTATTGTATTGTTATAGGTTGTGGTATTACCAAATCAGTTAAATAAATATTTGATATAATTAAGTCAATTTTATTTATATAGCACAGAGAAAACCCAGCAATCAAAACAACCCTCTACAAGCAAGCACTTGATGACAGTGGGAAGGAAAAACTCCCTTTTAACAAGAAGAAACCTTCAGTAGTGTCGGGCTCAGGGAGGGGCAGGCATCTGCTGTGACCAGCCGGAGTGAGGGGAGGGAGACAAAATCCACATACGCCAACAATTTCCACACAGTGTAGTTAAGTAAATTCAAATCACGCTACTTTTGTTCTGTGAAAACTCAGTTTATTACAATTTACTAAGCAATGCAACACAATATATCACCAGCCTGGTCAGCTGCCTACTTATAAATGATAGATTTGTACTCAATGTTACATTGTTCTTCATGAGTAAATACACTGAAAATAGGACCCAGTTCACACTTACGGTTAATCAGCTGACTATCTAATTGGACTGGTTCTTATGTAGCACTTTTCTACTCTACTCTGAGCTGTGCTTTATACAACATGCCTCATTCAGCCATTCACACACATTAATACCAGCACTTCTTTCTGCGCCTAAATGCTAACATTCACACTCCAATGGCTACATCAGGGAGCACCTTGGGGTTCAGTATCTTGCCCAAGGATACTTCGGCATGCAGACTAGAGAAGCCAAGAATTGAACCCTGAGCCACCCTCAGTGTATAACTGTATAACAACCACCAGTTGAAATCCCACAGATAAAAATGGTATACACATAAATAACACTTTCTATTCACTCTTAAAAGTGTTATCTGAGGAAGCATTTCTCAACATCTATGATTTATATGTCCCAGTTTCAAAATGTTACAATTTCATTCTTAATTTAAAATCCAAATATACATCACACAAACCCAGTGACTTTATGAAATGAAAATGTTTTCAAATTAGGGTGAACAGAAGAACCAGCTACATGCAAATGGTGAACACACATAATACAATACAGGAATTACTTCTGAATAAAATAAATAAGCAAATTCTCCTCTCGCCCCTCAGTGCTGTTTCCTTTTTTCACCCCATGCCCTCCCTTTAGATTCACCCGCTTGCTGCAGGTATCACTGCGATAGAAAGCAGGACGGCTCAACCTTTAGCATCGTTAGTTAACAGTTGATCTGTTTATTTTATTTAAGAAAAAAAAGGTATTTTATGGATCTTTCTGTAGATTTTTTGCGGTGTGAAACAAACTGCAGCGAATGGAAGCAGCTACAAAGTCTGCTCCTCTTCACATCGAAGCATGTTGATCAGGTGGGTAAGGACTCCTGCCAGCTTGTTCCCAGTAAAGGTTTTAATGATGATTGCAGGAACAAGTGCTGCTGGTTTGGATGCTAGAAAAACGTTTTCTTTCGCGCCACCTGAGCTCACCATCTTGTTAACAGCTCTGCCTCTTTGCTCTCGTTGTGCGTACACAGAATCCACATGAAACTATAAATAGGCGCCGGCAGCCACATTTTCAAAATCATTGTGAAGTCATGGTTAGGAGCTATTTTGTTTCATTTTGTTGTCAAAAAGAAGCAGTATTTCAGGTCAATATCTAACTGTTTTTGAGATATGCCCCCCCCCCCCATTTCTCCCTATGCAAAAGTAATTTGAAGTAATAGAAAATAAAGATTAGGCATATTTAGAGTTACCCAACAGATCACATATTTACAAGCTCAGGTTCATGGCAATTCAAACTTTTAGCTTACAGAAGTTTTTTTGGTAAAAGGTCAAAAGGTCCAAGTGGCATTTTTGTGACCCCCTTATTTCAAGAAAGGACACTGAAGAGGCAAGAAAATGATACACTTCTAATATAATATGTAGGCTTAGCTAGACTAATTTTTTCTGGGCCACAGAAAGTTCAAACTTTAACATATAAAGGTTCAAAAATGGTTCCAAGACACTTTTTGACCTTGGAAAAAAAATATCCACAGCAGCAACCAACCAGAAGGTCGCATCATGGTCACATGACCAACTACAAATCGTACATGCAACGTTCACAAAATGGGGACAAAGTTACCAGGTTGGAACCTAGCTGGGTTGCGTTTCAGTGGTCTGGCGTGGTGAAGAGAGGACCGGGACCTGTTTAATTTCAAAGATAACTTCAAAAGCTTTATTTTGGTACAGAGATGTTGAAAATATTCCAACAGGAAGGGTTTCAATTTTTTATTTGAAAGGAGTGAATCACAACTCTGTGCGAGGAATCTGCTGAAATGTAGCAGTGCGTACTGACCAAACCTGGCAATTTTCTAAGTGGACTTATGAACAATAAGATTTTGCAATACTTATTGAAATTAATATCTACCGCTTGAGAATTTCATGTACTTTAATTTGATGTAAAAATATTTAAAATCCCAACAACCAGACCTGAACAGTGGCAAGTTGAAGTTGAACCACTTATCACTGTTTGAGTGACCACTTGACCAATTCTATAGCTATTAGCTAAGTGCTGCCGGTACCTACTATAACAGCATCATCACTACTGCTGTTGAGTTTTCAGTCTTTTTGTTGAGAAAACTGGGAGCTGCATGAGCCTAATGTTGCCATTAAGCTCATGCAGATAGATGGCTACAACTAAGGATGAGCTTAGTGAGTACCTCAGGCAGCAAAAAGAAGACGAGAAAGAACAGGAACCATCATGGTAGGACAGGCCCCTGCACTGCATGTACCACCGGCAGACAGGAAGAGTGGCTGATATCGACAAATCCTACCAGTGGCTGGACAAAGCTGGACTGAAAGACAGCACAGAGGCACTAATAATGAAAGCATAGGAACAAGCTCTAAGCACAAGATTGATGGAGGCTGGGGTTTAACAAACCAGGCAAGACCCCAGGCGCAGGCTGTGCAGAGATGCCCCTGAGACAATCCAGCACATAACAGCAGGGTGCAAGATGCTAGCAGGCAGGCATACATAGTATATAGGAACATCGGTGCCAAATATGGCCTGAAAGTCCCAAGCACAAAATGGGATATGTCCCCAAAGGTGGTTGAGAATGTCTGTCTGTATCTGGAAGTCTCACGGGTTCTTAGCTTAGTCAAACTGGTGATGGTTAACCAACCAGATGTAGTAGTGGTATAAGGGCGTAGGGAGAGCTGTAGTAATACTAAGCGATAGTAACATCAGGAAGAAAGAACACAAAAAGCTCGAAAAATATCGATGGGCTAGGAGGAGAGCTAGAGAAGATGTGGAAGGTGAAGGTAACAGTGGTCCCCGTGGTAATCTGAACACTCAGGGCCGTGACCCCCAAACTGGGAGAGTTTCTCCAGCGTATTCCAGGAACAACATCCGAGATTTCTGTCCAGAAAAATGCAGTTCTAGGAAGCGCTAAGATACTGCGCAGGTTCCTTAAACTCCCAGGCCTCTGCTGGAAGACCTGAGCTTGGAGGACAAACAAAATCAATTGATTACAAAACATGGCAGTAAAAATTAATGTTATGTTTTCTTTACAGCAATTCAATGTTTCTAGTATGGCAATTTATTTGGATTTTATAGTCTGTCATTGTTGCCATTTTGGGTAGTTTTTTACTGTAATATTTATATTTTCTTTACGTTACAATAACACACACCAATTTCCTTATTTTCCAGGCAAAGGTCTAAAATGCAAAATGATGAACAAATACAATTAGTTAGACATCTTCAGCTTTGTCTTAAGATAAATTATAACATTTGAAATATTAATTAATCTCCACCTGTATCTGTAATCCAGTAGCTCAGTGTATCAGCTGTATCAGTCAAAGCCCAGAGCTGATAGCATGTCAATGGACCTGCAGAGGAAAGCCGCTCATCTGGCATTTGGAGAGAACTCTGGGATTAGTGCAGGATTGAGGAGATTTACATCACCACAGCACTTGTAGCTTGGCATTTGAGAGACTGATAGTGACTGTGTCACAGTTACAGTCTGAGCCTCATTCATGTCTGTCAGAGTGAAAGAGAGACAGAGGTACAGGTGGTCGGTAGGTTTTATCATCAGTAGATCAGTAAGCTAAAGAGAAAGTTCTTCAAATTAGCATTGTGGTCACCACCTTCTTGTTTACTGTCCCTATTTTGACCGAGACATTGCCATGGCGTTTGTAGACCCTTAGCTGCAGAGTTGCTGCTTTGGGCTGTTTGAATTTGAACATCCAGCATTTCCAACAACATCCTCCTGCTTGAGTGCAGTTTTTGCTTGTTGAACTGCAGCTGGACACCCCTTCTTTCCTTATCCCTGACATTCATTTTTACATCATTATTAGGCTTTTACTGTCACATGTTAGAATTATTTGTTATTCCTTCCTCTTATTCTGTTTGATCATTTTTGTTACATTTGGATAATGTTATTACCAACTGAAACCAGATATTAACAGCTATAAAACAACTGAATAAACATTTAGATAGTAGCTTGATGTTACTACCATCAGTGATGCATATGTTTCCAATGGTTTCGATGACACATTTGTAGTAATTTTTACCACATATCACAAGTCACCTCACCATAAAATGAATACATTATCTCATAATTATGTGTCAGGGTTCAGGTGGTGATTGGGGTGGGTGTGGTGTGTTGCTTTTTCCTTGCAGGCTGGGTGGCTGGTTTTCTGCCTCTGCAGGGCAGAGCTGGAGGTGGCTTCTGCAGTGACCATCACACCTGGTGCTCATCAGCACTTTCCTCCAGCTTTTAAGGACCAGCCCGATCCTGCTGTCTCCGCCAGAGTGTTAACGTCTCCAGTAGGGTAACTTGCCTCTAGCCTCCACTTGTGACCTTTTTCAGGTTTCGGTTTTCGAGTTTGTGTGCCTTGTGGATTTATTCATCACAGAGTTACTTCTGCATTCTCGCTTCAGGTAGTGCTCGCTTCGCGGATTCACCAGCCTCCAGTCTGCCTGCCTGCCCCCCCCTCCTCGGACGCATTCTGGAGCATCACCACCCTCATCACCGCTTTCCCAAGGATTTCCCTGCAGTATACGCCGAGTAAGCCTCTATCATCCTGCCCTCCCCGCATTAGTAGTAAGACGTCCCTCCTCTCCTCATAC
>JAVDPK010002649.1:41100-56340 GCA_034780415.1 Cichlasoma orientale | reverse complement strand
CTCACCACATTCTTTTCTACGTTTGGGCTACCTCATGTGGTTCAAACGGACCAGGGTACAAATTTTATGTCCAGGTTGTTTGCACAGGTTATGAAGGAGCTGAGAATTAAGCATGTGACCTCCAGCCCATACCACCCGGAGTCACAAGGTGCTTTGGAGAGATTTCATCAGACTTTTAAAATGATGCTGTGGAAGTTTTGTCATGACACCGTTAAGGATTGGCATGAGGGTTTACCATTGTTGTTGTTTGCCGTGCGAGAAACCACTCAAGAGTCTCTAGGATTCAGTCCCGCAGATCTTGTATTCGGTCATGTGGTGCGTGGACCTCTGCGCCTCCTCAGAGAAAAGTGGTTGTCGGAGACTCCGCTGTTGGACTATGTTAGTAGCTTTAGAGAAAAGCTCCATCATGCCTGCCAACTAGCGCAGGAAAATCTATCACACGCTCAAGACAAGATGCGAGAGATCCCGGGTTCAAATCCCGGACGATCTGTCTGTGCAGGTGCCTGGATGCGATTGGTGCGGTGTGTTTTCTACCTGCAGAGGATTGGCTGCCGTCGTGAGTCACGCCCTACTTAGGATGGTCGACCACCGCAGGGAGGCGAGATCATCATTTGTGTCCCAAGCATCCCAGCAGCTAACCTGTCATCCATGTGTTGTTCCAGAGTGGGTAGGGGTGAGCTGCCAGTTTGTTTATTATGTTTTCTCCTGTTTTGAATATGGGTAGGGAGGTTAGACTCTGCCATTTCTTTTGGTTGTTATTTTTGGTTTAGGTTTAGACGCCGGATCACGGTAGATTTTAGTTCACCTTTTGTTTGTTGTTTTGGCCTTGGCTCACCCTGACGTGAATCGCTCTGTGTTTGTGGTTGTGTGAACAAATAAACCCTTTCTGATATTTTAAACAAGACGGTTGTTGTGTGGCTGCTTGGGTCTTGGGGGGCGAATGGTGGTCTCAGTCATGTTGCGCTCCGGGCCCTTAGTCAAGTCGTAACAGTTGCCTTCTGGTAGTGCAATCCCCTTAGTTCTGACTCACCATGCAACCACACTTCTCCAGTCCAAATAACATTCTGATATCATTGCTGTAGATCTCATTCACTCCTGGCATACAGCTTGATGTCATCCATGTAGAGGAGGTGGCTGATGTTGCTCCATTCCATATCCGTAGCCAGTACTGTTAATGATTTGGCTGAAGGGGTTCAAGCCTATGCAAAACAGCAGTGGGGACAGAGCATCTCTTTGATAAATCCCTTATGTTGATGGTGATTTCTGCAGTTGGCTTGAAGTTGACCTCTAGTGTTGTTCTCTATATCCCCACTGAGTTCCTGATGAAGGCTGTTATGGTCCTGTTGATCCATGTGTGAGGCATTGAGTCATAAGCTTTCGTGTAATCAATCCAGGCGGTGCACAGTTTGGTCCGTCTGGTCTTAGAGTCTTGAGTGAAGGCTCTATCCACCAGTAGCTGTTTTTCTCCTTTGGTGTTTCTGCCAATTACTTTCTGGGCCCCGCTCATGTATTGAACCATGTGCCGGTACGTCTTAGCTGCTATGATGCCTGACAGGGGTTTCCATGTTTTGCTGAGGCAGGTTATTGGCTGGTAGTTAGATGGGACTGCTCCCTTCTGGGAATCCTTGGGTTTCAGTAGTGTCCAGCCTTCGGTCAGCCATTCCGGGTGTGTCTTAGCTTTGAGCAGGTGGTTAATTTCTGCTCCCAGGCGCTCATGGAGTGCAGTTAGGTTCTTTAGCCAGTAGGTGTGAATCATGTCAGGGTCTGGTGCTGTCCAACTCTTCATATGTAAGACTCTTTCTTGAACGTCTGCCACTGTGAGGGTTTTCTGGAGCCTGTTCAGGGAGGTCGCTGTGGTCTGCTCTTAGATCCACTCATCACTGAGCACTGGTGTTGTGTGCTGCATCCTTCTCCCATATGCTCTTCCAGTATTGCTCTGCCTCCAGCCTTGGTGGGGTGCTGTTCTCATATTGTTCCCCTGCCACTTAGAGTACACCTTGGATGGTTCAGTGGACAACATCTGGTTTATTCTCCTGGCTTCTATCTCTCTGGTATACCTCGTCAAGTGGTTAGCCAAGGCTGTGCGTCTTTATTGGGCAGCTCTAAGGCCTCTGACAGCTTGTTGTACTTCTTAAGCACCCCTTTCTTCATTACACTTTTCTGCAGCTCTGATAGCTGGCTGACTTCCCTCCATGCTGCTTTGATCTTAATTTCTAGTCTTCTTTTCCATTAAGGGTACTTCTCCTTTTGGCCATTCATCTTATAGCCAAGGTATAGATCAGCTGTCATACATATTCATAAAAATGTTTGAAATAATTTTATTGAAAACACTAATGCAATGCTGGACTATTCAGGAGAGTGAGCAATCTAGAGCAAAGTAACAAATATATTTAGCAGTGAAGCATGCATAGAAACAATAGCAGTGTGTATAAAAACAATGAGAAAAGGCTAACGTGGGTGGGGAAAGGCATTACTGATTTAAGAACTGCATTAAGAGTAGTGAGAATGACTTTTCTGCTGTGAGATTTGCACCAAAGCGATTGAAAAAACTAATTCAGTTAAAGATACTCAGGAGCTGCTGTCTTGAGGGATCACAAACTCCTTCAAGGTAAAAGGCTGTCGATTTCCAGTTTGGATAGCTTCATGCTCCTGAGTTGGAGTGCATGATATGGCCAACTGGATAGCACAGTAAGCCCAGCAGGGCATGTGTTGGGTCCAGCATAGTTCACACACGGGATGCTGAATTTATGCACAAGAAATTCAATTTTGCAAGTGGCATAGTAACATAAATGTGACACCACACTAAAGAAAAAAACAAAATGTTTCTGCCACTGTGACAAAAGTACAATAAGATACTTTATTTACTCAAGTGTATCTGGAAATATGTTCATATCAAGAAAAAATTTTTTATTTCAGGGAAACTCGTTCTGAGCATCTAACTGGCAAGTTTTTTTTTCCTCATGAAATGAGCAAATTTCACCAGTTAACATAATAACGTAAGCAGAAACCCGCTCTCTCTAAGCCTGCCTTTTTCTTATCTCTCTCCCACTAGATCTGCTCTTATACATTTTCCTCCTCAATTTGTCTCCTCCCTCTCAAACAGACACGGCTTTTGGCTTTATTTTCTCTCATAGGTACAAAACTGTTGAGAAAAGACACTGGCTTACAAATAAAAAACAACAAAAGCAACAAATAGGTGGGAGGAGAAAAACAGAAAGGGGGGGGCACAGGCAATGGATGAGGAGCATAATAATTGTGTGATTTATCCTCAGTGAACCTCTGCAGTCATAGCGTAATTACACATGAAAACCTAAATTTATCGTGGTGCGCTGAGCCTCCTCATTAATTTAAAGCTGAGACAGTCAGTGCAAAGCCTTTTTCTAATCCACCCACTGTTTCTCTTGTTGTCTTTTCTTCCTCTTTCCCCTCCTCTGTCATCCTTCATCCCCTCCCATTATGGAGCATTAAAATGTATATTACCCTCAGAGCTCCATCATCATAAACCACAGAGTCCCTGTGGGGTGGGGCGGCTGAGAAGAAGACCATGAGAGAAAGGGAAACAGTCAGTTAGGCTCATTATGGATAAGAAAGGCTCTCATTAAGACGGCACTATCTTGGCCCCATGTCCTGCATGATAGCCACCTATTTGTTGCCTAATAGCTCCAGCCACTGCAAACGTGTGAGATCCATCTCCTATAATGAGAAGTAGCAGCATTGATGCCTTTCCCTCCCAGAAAGCTGTGTGCCTCTGCATCATTAACAATCACACCAACATGCACTAATTAGCCGCTGTGTATTTTTCCTCTCCTTTCCCTCCTCTGTGTCTCCTTCTTTTTGAACACATATTCACCCACAGAGAAACAAACTTGTCACCAGTTTGATTTGTTTACATGTTCTATTTGTTTTTACTTGCTTCCTTAAAACTGTAAATCAGAGAAGCAGTGTAGCACGGGGAGCTAATAACCCACCTTGTACATCTGCTTTTATATATTATGCAGCGAGCAACACTGCAGCTGGTAAAAGTTGGAAAGATCATTCTCAGCACAGCTCAAAACCTGGGTCAGACATAAGTGTGGGTGTAAACTGTCAATAGTCACTATTTAACTCTTAAAAACATTTAATCCAAATTGGCAATTAAAAACTTCTTACTAATGAGCAACCGTGTGAATTTTGCTGCCCTGAATTAATCATTATTTAAGTTTAATCAGTCTTGGTTTTAGATATGGAACAAAAGAAAGAAAGAAAGAAAGAAGCTTTCGTTAACACAGTTACAACAAAGCAGTGATGTGTAATGGTACATTTTTGGCTTTTTTTCCATGTAAGTTGTAGGCCTCAGAAACAAAAGCACCACACAACAGAAAGAAAACAAAAAGAAAGTAGGCACTGGCTGGAACTGCACCCAGCCACTGAGGGGATAGAGATCTGATCGTATTACTGATTTTTCTTAGCTGGTAACCCAGTGACTACTACGAAAGACTAGTTGGCCACCATGGAAGAATGGTGGCAGCAATGAAAGACTGCTGACCTCTGGGAAAGACCAGAATCAGGGGTGTGGCAGCATGGCAGGACAAAGCATATCCTCCGTGAGGAGAAACCCAAGACACTCGCTATGGACAAGTGGACCAGGGAGATTAAAGAACAGCGTGCAGATGCCCAGAGGCTAAGGGAGGCCTTTAAACAGACTGAAGAGGGAGAAAAACAAGATCTGAAAGAGCTCTGGCACACCTTGAGGGTGTGTCTTAGGACTTTATGCCAAGCAGAGTGCTACCGGAAAGACTGAAGGTGGTGGGTGAAGAAGTTTTTGATAAGGGAACATGTCTGGAGGTAGCCTCAAAGAAGCTGGTCAGTGTGAAACGGGAGGAAAAGTGTTGCTGATTTTTCTGTTGACTTCCAGATCCTTGCAGAGGAAGCTGGCTGGGAGGAAAAGGCTCTCCGCAGGGTTTTTCTAAACAGTTTAAACAATGATCTTAAATATGAGCTGGCCACCCGGGATCTGCCGCGATCCCTGGAGGCAGTGATCTCATTATGTATTCAACTAGATGACCCCATGAGGGATGAAGGGACTCTTCAGAGGAAGATGACAGAGAGGAGATGACACCTAGTGGCTTGGAGGAGCAACCAATGCAGCTCGGGCGGGCCCGTCTGACAGCAGCAGAACAGAGACGGAGATTGGCAGAGGGTGAGTGCCTTTACTGTGGAAAGAAAGGACACTTTATTAGCTCATGTCCGGTGCGGCCAAAAGGGCCAGCCCGTCAGTAAAGGTGGGGATACTGGTGGGCGAAGTGAGCTCCTGTACCTCCCAATCTCGATTTGTGATCCCTGCAAAAATCAATCTTCCTCAGCTTTGCCACTCCGCCCTGGCTTTGGTTGACTCTGATGGACCAGTCCCTAGCTCACTAACTGGGAATCCCGCTCATTAAGCTCGCCAAACCACTTCAGGTCTCCGCCCTCAATGGCGCCAAACTGTCAGAAACACAATTGATTTCCCTAACTCTCTCCAGTAACCATTCTGAATGTCTCTCATTTTTTCTTTTTGAGTCACCTCAAACTCCCATCATCCCAGGCTTTCCATGGCTTCAGCAACATAATCCTAGCATTGATAGGGCTACCAAGAGCATCTCAGGTTGGAGCACTCACTGTCATCATTCGTGCCTGGAGTCAGCTACTCCCTCTGTCACGCACACCTCTTCTCCCGTGGAAGCCGAGCCGCCGAACCTTTTCCGGAGTGCCGGCTGAATATCATGACTTAGCCAAAGTTTTCAGTAAAGATCTGGCTCTTTCTCTGCCCCCTCACAAGCCTTATGATTGTGCTATTGACCTGCAGCCAGGAGTGCTCCTGCCAACCAGTCACTTTTACAGCCTCTCCAAACCTGAACGAGACGCTATGGAACAGTACATTACCGATGCCTGTGCCGCAGGACTCATCCGACTCTCCACCTCTCCTCTTGGGGCAGGATTTTTTTTTCGTTGAAAAGAAAGACAAAACATTCCGCCCCTGCATTGATTTCTGTGGGCTGAATGACATCACCATCAAAAACAAGTATCCGCTGCCTCTTCTCACCTCTGCTTTCGAGCTTCTACAAGGAGTGACTATTTTCTCAAAATTAGATCTCCGCAAGGCTTATCATTTGGTCAGAATTCGCAAGGGAGATGAATGGAAAACAGCTTTCAATACCCATCTTGGCCACGTTGAATATTTAGTCATGCCCTTCGGACTCACCAATGCCCCAGCAGTTTTTCAAGCCTTAGTAAATGATGTCCTGCATGATTTCATCAACCACTTTGTGTTTATCTGGATGATATCCTCATTTTTTCACCTTCTCTGCATTAACACCAGAAACATGTGTGGCAAGTTCTCCAAAGACTCCTGGAAAATCTTAAGGTGAAAAATGTGAATTCCATGTTGACTCCATCTCTTTCCTAGTCTTTATCATAGAAAAGGGGCAAATGAGGGCAGAGCCCGTCAAGGTGAAAGCAGTTCTGGACTGGCCCGAACCCACAGACTGTAAGCAGCTACAAAGATTCCTGGGGTTTGAAAATTTTTCCAAACGTTTCATTAAAGGGCTGTGTTGTCTCAACAATCTGAAGATAGTTTACGACCATGTGCTTTTTTCTCCTGCTGTCTTTCTCCCGCTGAACAGAGTTATGATGTTGGTGACCGGGAACTGCTTGCCATTAGGTTGGCCCTCGAGGAGTGGAGACATAGACTGGAGGGGACCTCTCATCCTTTCCTAGTGTGGACGGACCACAAGAACCTGGCTTATCTCTGCTCCGCCAAACGACTCAACTCCCAGCAGGCCAGGTAAATGGACTAGTTCTTATATAGCGCTTTTCTACTTGCATTCACCCATTCACACCCATTCATACAAGCACTTCCATGAGTAATTAACTAAGCTAAGTGCTTATTGTCTAACATTCACACACATTCATACTCCGACGCTAGCGTTGGAGAGCAACTTGGGGTTCAGTATCTTGCCCAAGGATACTTTGGCATATGGCCCGGAGCAGCCAGGAATCGAACCGCCGACCTTCCAATCAGTGGGTGACCTGCTCTAACTCCTGAGCTACAGCCACCCCAGGTGGGCCCTGTTCTTTGCCCGTTTCAATTTCACCATCTCTTTCAGACCCGGCTCACGGAATGTCAACCCAGACGCCTTGTCCAGACAATTCTCCTCAGCAGACCACACTCGCCAACTGGACTTCATCGTTCCGCCCACCTGCATCGTGGGTTCCATCACTTGGGAGATCGAGTCCCTCATACACACCGCTCAACAGATGGAACCAGTTTTTCGTCTCCATGGCATCCCTGAAGACATAGTCTCGGACCGGGGACCCCAATTCACCTCCCGGGTCTGGAGAGAGTTCTGCACCTCGATCGGAGCCCAGGTGAGCCTCTCCTCTGGTTATCATCCACAGACCAACGGGCAGACAGAGCAGGCAAATCAGAAGCTGGACGCGGCCCTGTGATGTGTGGCATCCACTAACCAGTCCACCTGGGGTTCACAACTTGCTTGGATTGAATACGTCCATAACTCCCTCACCACAGGCATGTCTCCATTCGAAGCTTCACTGGGTTTCCAACCACCCCTGTTGCCTGCCATTGAGGACGATCTCATCGTACCATCCGTCCAACACCATCTCCATTGCTGCCGACGAGTTTGGAGGTCCGCTCGTACAGACCTGCTCCGGACCAAGGAACAAAATAAATGTTGTGGCGGCTCAACACCGAACCCTTGCTCCAAACTATCATCCTGGCCACAAGGTTTGGCTCTCCACCAAGTATGTACCCATTCGCACTGAGTCCAAAAAACTGGCACCCACATTCATTGGACCTTTTGAGGTCGATGCCATCATCAATCCCGTGTCTGTCCGGCTGAAGCTTCTGCGCAACATGCTTATTCACAATGTCTTCCATGTCTCCCAAGTCAAGCCTGTTGAAACTAGTTCCCTGTGTCCACCCTCCATCTCTCCACCACCCGCTCATCTGGTCGATGGCCAGCAAGTGTATTCTATCACCCGCATCATGGATGCCCGTCGCCGTGGTTACCAGTACCTGGTGGACTGGGAGGGATACGGTCCTGAGAAATGGTCCTGGGTGTCCCAGGCAGACATTCTGGACAAAGACATGGTGCGGAAGTTCCATCGGCAGCATCCAGAGAAGTTTGGGTCGCCAGGAGGCTCCCGTTGGGGGGTACTGTCATGTCCCTGGGTAGTTTTCGTATGTTTTTTGTTTCTCCCTCTCTGGTGAGTTTTTTGTTTTGGGATGGATTGCTGGGGCGGACATGGAGGCGGCCTTGTGGGACTCCCTTTCTGGGCAGGTCTTCAGCCTCGCCGGCTCCACACCTGTGAGGAATTACCTCGTTACCAGGCTCTTCTTAAGCTGTCTGCTGGTCTTCACTCGTCGCTGGATCATTGACTGTGCAACAATCTTCCATGCGAAGCCCAGCCCGACTGTCTTACCATTACTTGGTGTTCAGAGCCAGCTCTCTACTTCCTCTGCCAGTTTTCTGTTGGAGTGCCCAGCCTCAATCTCCCTCCCCAGCCCAGCCGTCTCTCGCCCCTCCAAGGCCTCCACTGGAACACTCTGCCTTTTTCCCCAAGCGCCCCTCACACCGTAACCATTTCTGTGTTCACTGTAAATAAACCTTTTACTGCATCCTACCTGCGAGTCTGTCTGAGTCCTCTTCTCACCCTCGTCGTGTCACCAACTGCCTCTCATGTGGAGATAGGACCCATAGACATTATAAATATCATATTGGGAGCTCTTCATCTAATAACATAAATACAAATATCTTTGATCATCTGAACACTTCACAATCTGTAATTGCTACTGTATCACTTTCCCAAACCAGCCACCAAAAGCAAGCAAGAAAGCAGACCTCAAAGACCGTTAACCCACCCTATCTCGATCCATGAACACTGTCATTCCCTGCAATTAAAACTTGCCCTTCTTAATCTTTATCAAATAAGACTTAATGACGCCATTACTAGCAGCAAACTAGACTTTATGCTTTTTACTGAAACCTGGCTTGATGACACTGGTGACACAGCTGATCGAAACATTAACCACTAACTATAGTTTTGAACATTGCACCCATACAAACAGGAGGTGTGGTGGGATCACTGTTGTTGCCTGACAATTATATGAGTTTTGAATATTTAAGTTTAGCAATCACTTCTATTACTCCTGCCTATATATCATCCTCTTAGACAAAGACGTGGCTTTCTGGAAGAAATTGGGGAACTTTTTTCCCAAAATTAAAACAAAATTTAACCTTATTATTATTTCAGGTGATTTCAATATTCACACTGACAACAGCAATGAGATGGAAAAGGTCATCAGTATATTAGAATGTTTTGATTTTAAACAGTATGTGACTGGACCCACCCATGCAAAAGGTCACACACTTGATCTAATTTAGAGGCTTTGATGTCACAGCCACAAACATTCTAGATGTTGTTGTGTCTGATCGTTATTGCATATTTTCAGAAGTTTATTATTTATCTGTCAAAATAAATACTAACTAATTTATCAATAAGAGTCACGTCAATGCCAGCACAGCTGATACATTCATTAGTGAGTTTTCACAGTGCACATTACCAGTTCTCTCATCTCTAATGCCATTTCTCCAATTATTGACCATATTGCTCCTGTCAAAACTATTGCATTACACTAACACAGGGTCCACCTAAAGCACCCTGGGAAAACAGTGAAAAGGTGAAGTTGGAAAAAGAATCTGCAGGAGAGGTGAGAGAAAATATAGAAAAAATAAACTACAAATTAATTTTGAAATCTATAAAAATACACTTTACAGCTACAACAATAAAATAAAATCAGCAGATGATCCTACATTTCCAAATGATTAACAATAACCAGTCTACAGGTGTGTCCAAATGCAGGTCCGTGTCCTTTAAAAGGCACGGTGAAGCAAGCGAGGCGGTCCAAATTGGAAAGCTCCTCAAAATGCAGCCAATAAATGTTCTTCTTTTCCTGGGATTTAAAGGATGCATCAGGTGGAATCCAATTTCCTTCGGGATCAATAAAGTATCTATCTATCTATCTATCTATCTATCTGGCCCACCCTATCCCATGATTCATTGTGCATTATTTTTTTGGAAAAATGATAGCTGATGGCTATTTTGCAGCGGAAGCTGAGCCTGTTTGGCTTCTAGGAAGAAACGAGCAGAGAGTTTACTTTTTAAGCTCAAAGGTTATTCACAGGGACCAAACATTTGGCCAGTGTACTGTGGGAAGGCAACAGTTAGTTTGTAATATCCCAATGTAACCATGCTGTGCTGAAGTTTACATTCAATTTCATCGTAAACAGAGCTCCTAATTAAAAGACAGGCTGTAAATGGAGAAATAATCCTGTTTGTTATTTTTGTCATGCTTTTATACTGCCTGAGCCTGTCACTTTGTTATAAAGTGCAACATTTGTGCAGGATTTTCTCTCCTGTTTTTCTTTTCTATTATTTTTTTCTCTTTCATTAAAGTATATAAAGTATGTCCATAAGTCAAAATTGATAGCTAGTTTGATAGCTTTTGCTGCTATATGTGTTTACCACCATGGTTGATTTCCTTTGTCTTAGGACTGCAAATGCCCAGAGTCAGGAGGGACTGCAAGGTGAGAGGTGACAGGACAGAGGCTTTCCACTCCTGATGCTACACCAGGACAAATTCAGCAGTGTGACAAAAAGGAGGAGAAAGAGGAGCGAGAGGAGAACAGGGGGAGAATAGACAACTGTTCTCTGTAGTTAATGGACTGGTGGAAACATTTAAAGCAATTGCTAAATATGTAATTCCTGTATTTGAAGAGATATTTCCAACACAAAGTAGAACAGGCTTATAGGGAATTACAATAACGTGTGGTGACAAAAAGACTTCGGATCAGCTGAAAAAGAAAGCATGTTTAAATTGTAAAATGAAGTTTCATTTATCTAACTGAGCTGTGAGTCCCTGGTGCTGGTGCTGGACAACGACCCTCCTATCCCAGTCTCTGAGCCTGCTGAGAAGGTCCAGTTTAACACAAATAAAAAGACGGTCCGTTTTCCGTGTCCTATTCTTTGCAAATGTATGATTTGATTTCAAAGGGAAAAAAGAAATATAATTTGTTTTACATTACATAGATTTGAAGTATGAAATGAAAATTAAAAAAAGATCTGTTTTTCATTTTCTAATTTTTGTTTGGAAAATGAAAAACGAATGACCAAAAAGTACACGGACTGGAAACAGTATTGTTTGTCTGTTCAGAAAGAAACGTTTTAAAAATGATCGTTCACACGGAACCACAAGACAGTGAAAACACTGTAGTTCCCATGCCAGGCCACAAGTTGGCGGTGTGGGTATAGGAGTCACAACCATATCACAAACCGATGAAATCTCATTTTTCTCCAGTAAAAGTAAAACAAAAAAATAAAATGAAGCTGTTCAAACAGCCCTTGGTCTCCTATCAAGTGGAATTGGGCTTCACCTGTCTTGCTTCTGTTGATGGCATAGTTTTTATATAGTGCCTTTCTACTGTACTTAAGCACTTATACAACACATTTGCGTTCACCCGTTCACACAAGCACTGTTCTCTATATCTCTAAACGTGCTTTCTATCTACCATTCATACACATTCATACTCCTCTGGTTGCATCGGAGAGCAGCTTGGGGTTCAGTATCTTGCTCAATGATACTTGGATACCAAGGCATGCAGACTGGAGCAGCGAGGAATCAAACCACCAACCTTTGGTTGCTGGGTTTCTCTGAGATGCATTTTGCAGCGTTTGAAGGGAGATGGACATTGGAAAGATCACATGGATGTCTTCACAAATGCACACTCACAAAAAAAGGGGGATAATAATGTATCAGGACAATACCAGGTGACAACCTGTAGCTTGTGGTACATATGACATTTCAGTTTGCTACCTGTTTCATCTACACTGTAAGCCCCACTAAGCTGAGTCTTGATAGCGGTTTTAAAATGTTGAAGCAAATAAGTGCTGTTACTAAAAGTAGTTTTTATCAACTCAGGGTCACTGCTAAGGTAAAACCTTATCTCCCGCAACAAGACCTGGAAAAAGTTATTCATGCTTTTATCACTTCCCGCCTGGACTGCTGTAATTCCCTGCACTTTGGCACAGATCAATCATCTGTGCGGCGCCTGCAGGTAGTCCAGAATGCAGCAGCTTGTCTTTTAATTGGTATAAAAAAGCATGAACACATTACTCCGGTCCTGTCATCCCTTCACTGGCTCCCTGTCCATTTAAAAACAGATTTTATTGCTTACTTTTAAAGCTTTAAACGGACCGGCACCTTCGTATCTGTCTGAGCGGCTTCACAGCCACATCCCTGTAAACTAGATTAAAACAGACAGCTGATCGAGCATTTGCAGCAGCAGCACCAAAACTGTGGAATAATCTACCTCTCCATATCCGTACAGCTCAGATGATACACACATTTAAATCTTTACAAAAACACATTTATTTTCCTTGGCATTTGGCTGCAGTGCAACCTCCTTTTAGACCATTGCTTTTTATGGTATGTAAAAAAATGTATTTAATTATTTTATGTTATTTATTGTCTTTTAATGTTTTATTTGAGTGAAAATCAGTTGCCTTAAAACCTGTAAGTAATGTAAAAGGAAAACTTGGGTGAATTTAACTTAAAGGCTTATTTACAACTAAGCTTAGCAGCCTGGAAGCTCGCACAGATGCAGTGGCTCACAGCTCTCCACTGCTTTTTTTGATTGTGTGTATGTGTGTGTGTTCCTGCTTGGAAACACTATCATATGTTGGGCAAGTGGACCTACAGTGATCAGGATTTCTTGAAACTGAGATTACACTGGGAAAGGACTTTTACATCTAACTACCATCGCTTCCACAAATTTGATGTTGCCATGCAAAGATTTTGTATGCTTGCAGCAGTCAGCTCACTAGTCGGTTAGCCTTATTGTTAAGATTTTAATTGATGCCCGGTGCCGTAAATGGTTGTCCTAAATTTTACGCAGCCATCTGCCACCAGATAGAGCTGCAGCCCTGACATCATAACCTGAAGCATACCTCGTGAGAAACACAGGCATTTCCTTCTGTACATTTCCGGCTACTTCCCACAAGTTTGTACAAAGAAGCGAAAAAAACTAGAGGGACAAAAAACTGACCACAGCAAAGAGTAGCACCCAGGAGGGAAAAGTCCCAGCATTTTATGTTTCTTTGAAAACCATAAAAATGTTTCTAAATTGTAAATTTCAAAACTTTATGTACATTATACTGTATACACAACTATTTACATTAAAATGCAGGTCACGCTTCAGTTGTTTGCAGAACAATCTCACAATAAGATGCCACAGAAATTATTTGTGCCACTCCAAAACACAGTTCTTATCCACCACAAGACAGATGGGCACATCAAAGGCCTGACACTTCCAGGTGTGTCATTCCTGCTGTTGTACACCTGGAGATGGTGTACAGCAGCCTTGGTGGCTTTTTGGCAGTATCTTGCCTTGTCCATGACTACACAGCACACTAAGCACACTACCCTACACACTAACCATACACACCAAACACGCTAAAATCTCTCTCAAAAACTCATATCAATATCGCTGCCTCTCTTTGATTGCCGTGACTCACACAACTTTCACCCATTGCTCAGCAATCAAATGCCATGTGTTACCATATAATTTTTTGATTGGTTGATCTGGGATGGCATGTTTTTTGCTCAGAAGCACTTTCAGCTAGCAAATATCCCAGTTTTTTTTTTAAACTGTTTTATCCTGCACCAAATATGCATCAAATTTGTCTATGAACTCAATGTAAAAACTGGTTTATGGTTCGAAGTCCACGCCTTGGACACAAGTTCAAATGGAGACTGAGTGAGGGAGCGTCCTGCTGCTGCGTCATCTTAAATAGATGTTATCATTTGGATGCGCTGGTCATACTTCGACTCCAGAGGGGTAATGGACTGTGATTATGTTTGATAGCTCACTTTTAACTGTATCCATATTATTTACTCAGCCTTTAGAGTAACAGTTAACTGCTCTCTATTCTTTTCTTCAGGTTGCACAGTCTTATGATCCAGACATGGTGACGTTCCACTTGGGCTTCTCTCAGTAAATGACAGTTCAGCAGATGCCACGTTCTTCTGCCCAGAGAGGATTGTACTGGTGGGTAACATTGTCATTAACCTCCCCACACTGTCTGATGCATTTGTAGTGCTTTTTGCATTGATTCATGCATTGCATCTTAGTTACCCAAAAGAGTTGGCCGACACATTTGATGACTTGTCCAAAAAGTAATTGTGGGTGTGGTTGAGGCCCAGAGTGCTGAATCTTAAAATGACCTCTTGGAGCAATCAAGTTCAGCTTGAACTTGAACTTCTGTCAGAAGTAGGGATGCACCAATCCGACTCCTTATACTGAGTAATGAATAATATTAGTAAAATGACAATGGGACTAAAATTATTTACTTTGTTTGGCTGCTTAATTTGCAGCTCAGTTAATGCATACTTCTTTCTTTCATAGTTTGTAGTCTCTCCGTTACCTGCTCTCACTGTGAGGGCATCTCCTCACACTCCCGTTGGGAGCTGAACTGACAGAAACTGAAGGTAAATAATAAGAATCGATCTATGTTACCAACAAGTGTTATGGAGCATGAGAAGAGCTGACAGGAAAGGCATATTATATAAATATGTGCCTGTGTGTGTCTGACATTCATAGCAAAAAGTGTTGTATTATTTCTCAACTAAAATTTTGAATCTGTTCAACACAATGTTGAATTAAATTGTTTGCACTGTGCGTGTCATTGATGCAAATAGCCATACTGTTTACACTGCGTTCACTATGTTTAAAGCCAACATGATTGTTGTGATGAATAACTGAGCAACTTGTAATGCAGGCTTTTGAGTTTTGACATGAGTGTTATAGCAGCAAGAGTTTTTAAAAAAAAACTGTACGGCTTTTACTTCTGTTATTTCTTTCAACCCAGGTTATTTTTCCATAAAAGTAACTATCACACTGTAAGTACCATACATGTGTTCAAACACTATATGACTGTATAAATCATTTCTCTGGCCCTTGCACCATTTTCTTTTTTGAAACGTACTTCAATATCTAATGTTACTTTGAGATGTGAGGATTAGTAGTGTTTCATCAGAGCTGGACAACTTCCAGATTTGACCCTAATGCTGTCATGGTCCTGGGCCGTTGGCCCAGTGTTTGGTGTTTAATTTGTATCTGCGTCTGTTTCAGTCCTCAGTTTGTT
>JAVDPK010002649.1:26082-36631 GCA_034780415.1 Cichlasoma orientale | reverse complement strand
CCTTCTCCTCACATACAAGGTCTTGAATAATCAGGCCCCATCTTATCTTAAAGACCTCGTAGTGCCGTATCACCCCATCTCACATTTGATCATATTATGAAACCTGTGGTGAAGACAGTTAATTTAATTCATTCTAAAGCCCTGCACCACCACCAGTTTCAGCAGTTCCTGCTCCACATCCAAGCTGAATATGGAGAGGCAATATATCCCAACAATGTGAAGTGGCTCAGTCAGGGGTCTGCACTGCAGCGATTGTTCTCTCTGAGGAGTGAAACTGGACAGATTTTGCTTAGCAAGGGACAAACAATGCCACAACTGTAGGTTAGCGTACGGCTGGCAGATTTGGCTTTTTTGGTGGACAGAACATGACCTCTGAATGTGCTTAGTTTAACCTTCTAGGGAAGGATGCAGTGATGAGTATGCACACATATCAAAACCTTCAAAGCACATTTTCCAGCAGCGCATGAGTGAATGGGCAGTTTTCCACAGGACATTATAGGTGCACAAGCAAAGACGTGTGCAACAGTCATGGCATCCTAATGACAATTGTTGTATTATTGAAAATAAAGTGTTAAAAAACATAACTTTATCCTTCAAAGATGTCAGGAAGGATTGTTGACCCATGGCTGATCTGTCATTCACTTTTGGGAAAAGGTGTGGCTACCCCTGCCCTAGGCCAAGCACATGAAGCTAAAAATAAAAACTCTATTACAGCCATGCACTTTGAGGGAAAGTTTCCTAAAGGTTCCCTGAAGGTTACATTTTGGAGAACCTTCCCAGAACTCTCAATAGTCTAAATGCATTCCCTAAAGATTAGTTTTGTAGAACCTTCAGGGAACCTTAAGGGGCTGTTCCATGAAGGTTCTCTGAGGTTTTCACAATCTGAAAATATTATAGAGATTAAACAAATTAAAATTTCTTTTGTGGTATGGAAATATAAGTGATAAATGTAATAATGTTATAAAATCATTTAAATTGAGCACAAACAGTGAGGAAATGCGTGTTTGGTGGATTATTTCTTTGTTTTAACTTTGCTTCTTGGCCATAAATCTCATACTGTTGGGGAGCCTGTTTATGTCAAACATTCCTTTGTTGGACAGAAATGCTGCACTTGCATTGATTCAGTTTGTGCTGAGTTGGATGGAATCGGGATGCGTTTACAGAAGCAGTCGGGCAAATGTAAAGCAGATATATGAAGAAAGGCTTTGTGAGTTAGAAATACAGTGAAGTCGTAATAAATGAACCGCGATATAGCGAGAGACCACTGTAATGCATTCATCTGGCATTAACGAGGTGGCAGGAATTTTATCACATACATCTCCCTCTACTGGTTGAACACAGATACTACACCATTAAACAAAGAAAATGATTTGGACCTCATAGAATATTAATCAAAGACCCAGACAGAGTTATAATTCTTTTGAAAGTCTGACTCTTAGTCTTGTCCACCCTAATTGGGAAATTCAAAAGCCTGTTTTATTTGTTATTGTTTATTGTCCACCTGGTCCTTACTCAGAGTTTCTGTCTGATTTCTCAGACCTTTTATCTGATTTAGTGATAAAATAATTATAGTGGGTGATTTTAACATCCATGTAGATGCTGAAAATGACAGCCTCAACACTTTAATTAATGTCTCATCCTCCCAAACTGTACTGAAATATTTAAAACCTATAAAGCTGAGACATTTATCATGTTTGCCTGTATTGGTAAAACTTTACATTCATTACAGACTTGGAAAGCTGCTCTGCATGTTTTCAGCTAAATACAAAACTATGACTGAACTCTGACCTTTAACAGTAACTCAGTGAAACATCTCTGATGAGGCTGTCAGAGAGCCGTCATTATTAGCAGTTTTTCTGTAAAACTCATTTCTCATTTTTATCCAGTAATGGCAGAAATAATGAATAAAGTGAGGTTTCAATTCCATGAATAGATTCCGTTTTTATAACTGAACTGTCATAAACTGCAGCAAAAAAAGTTTTATTAAATACAAACTCACCTGAGATCAGCTCCACCCCCAGGGTCTGCTGCTGTCTCAGTCTCTAACACACAGGTCGGTCAGTCTGTCTGGTACATTTTGTCCGTCAGGCTGCAGCTGAATAATTAAATTTGATAAATGAAATGTAAAATTAGGATTCAGCTTCATCTGATGGAGATTAAGTTGTGTAAATGATGACAGCAGACATTGTAAAGAAATTATATATTTTATAACAAACTTTTGTTCTGTCTATGATGATGACAGAGTGGGTCAGGCTGATTAAAATGACTGGTCATGCTCCACATTGACACATGCAATCCTCCATCCATCGGATTAAAATGGAGGCTCCGCCCTTTATTTACCTGTTGCCACAGTGAATCCTAGCAGCAGAGCTCCACCGATGTTGGCTTTCTTTCCTTACTCACGCACACGCTAAATCAATGTGAACATACTCAGAGTTGAATGAACTAACCCTGATCAGCTGTTCTGGAACGGGAAACTAAGAGTTGCCGATCTCAGAGTTGATCAACTCAGAGTATGTTTTTAAACTCAGAGTTTGTTGAACATGCTTCCTGGAATAGGCCCCAGGTCCTTGTGATAGTCACAGTGCAAAAATTACATTGATAGGAACTAAGATTTTTGATTTAGGACCAGTTGTTTGACAGGTGCACTGAGTCAAATTTAACAGATTTGGCCACAGAGGGCCTGCACTTCAGAAGGTAGTCAGTGCACCTGGCAGCTGTTTTCAATTGGTGTAGTTTGGAGCATTCTGATTAGTAGATCTTTTTAATATATATATATATATATATATATATAAAGTGATGCAAACCTGCATATATATGGCACTCCAGGTGGCTCAGTGGTAGAGCAAGCAACCATGACTGCAGCATACCTTGAAGCAGGGAGCGCAGGTTGAAGTTCTATTCTTCAGCATTTTTTTCAGCTGCTTAAGCTCTTTCAGCAAAAAAGTTTCAGCTCTTTGAAGCATTTCTTGGCATTTCAGCTCCAATCATTCAGCTTTCAGCATTCACAGTGCATTTTCTTCAGGAAATGCTTTAAATCTAGTATTTTATATGCTTTTTTTATATTATATATGAAAAGTCACTAAATTGGCAACAGTGCGTCACCTATGACACCTATGACGCCCTGACCCCCACCCAGGGTGGACAGTATTACACAGCATGGGCTGCGATTCAATTTTCTTCTATATATATATATATATATATATATATTCTTTTGAATTGAATAGATAATTGAGAAATTTTCTGGGGAAAACCTGGTCTTGTTAGAAGAGACAGCATCCATCCCACTTTGGATGGAGCAGCTCTCATTTCTACAAAGCTGGCCAAATTTATTAAGTCCCCCAGACTGAAGCCAGGAAGCAGAATAGCAGTCTTCCACAATTGTCTGCAAGTCCTCCAGGCATCCCTCCACAACCCCATACCCATTGCGACTATGTCTGCTACCAGACCACCAAAAAGCAAAACAAAAATCAGCAAAAAACGATTTAAGCATAAAAATTCCCAAAGAAAGATCAATATAGCATTCTCAACTACAACAAGGAGTTAAAGAGTTAAATGTGTATTATTAAACATAAGGCTTCTCTCTTCTAAGTCCCTGTTAGTAAATGATTTAATAATTGATCAACATATTGATTCATTCTGCCTTACAGAGACCTGGTTACAGCAGGATGGAAATGTTAGTTTAAATGAATCGACACCCCTGAGTCACACTAACTGTCAGAATGCTCAAAGCACAGGTCGAAGAGGTGAAGTAGCAGACAGTTTTAATTTATTTGAAAGCCTGACTCTTAGCCTTGTACACCCTAATTGGCAAATTCAAAAATCATTCTTTTTTTTTTGTTGTTTTCTAACATCCACTCAGAGTTTCTGATTTCTCAGACTTTTTATATGATTTAGTGCTCAGTTAAATGCTGAAAATGACAAACTCAGCACGGCATTTAATCGATTATTAGACCCAACTGACTTCTCTCAAAATGTAAATGAGCCCTGCCACCCATTTAATCACATTTCTGGATCTTAGTCTCACATATGGCATAGAAACTGAACATTTAGCCATATTCCTTGAAAACCCCCTCTTGTCTGATAATTTCTTAATGATCTTTAAATTTACATAATGGATTACACAGAAGTGGGGAATAAATATCATTACAGTAGAAGTCGTTTTGAAAGTGTTCAAAGTTTAAGGATATAATTGCACCACTATTATCTTCTTCAATGTCATTGCCAACTATGCCGATATTTAGTCTCTCTCTGACTGATCTTTCTGAGTTCACTTCATCTCGTCTCTGTGCTTGTACTGCTAGAACTCAGCATTCAGTGCTGTTGACCACAATGTTTTATTTTTATTAGAGAGATTAGAGCATGCCACAGGTATTAAAAGGTACTGCGCTGCAGGGGTTTGCATATCCGATAGACTTCAATTTGTTCATTTAGGTGGGGAGTCTTCTTCCGTGCTAGAACCAATTCTATTTACATTATACACACTTCTCTTTGGTAATATTATTAGAAAGCATAGCATACATTTTCATTGTTATGCAGATGATGTCACGCTTTTTCTATCCCTGAATGACAGATGACACACACCAGTTCATGAAACTGCTGGAATGTCTTAGACATAAAGACTTGGATGACCTCTAAATTCAGATAAATCACATTTAAGGCAGTCCAGAAAGTTATGTTGGACCTGGAGAAACGTGCTCACCGTAAATTTAGGTGCTGAGAACTAAAGTGTTCTAGTAACAGAGTGTTGAACTGAAATTGACTATTACAAAGTCTGAGTTACCCTGCTGTGGTGGACTGCTGACCTGGACAGTGTTTTTATCACTGTGTGGCAGGACTGTAAGAGCACAGTATAATTTGTTGATTCAACTAAATGAGTTATACCAAGTTGGGCCAACAACATGCACAGAAGTAAAATAGTTAACTCAACTTGAATTTTTGCATTAATTCATTACCTATCTAGATTGGTGTTTTGTCAAAATGTCATGTGGAACAAATGTTGAACATTGGAGTAATTATCACAGCAGAACAAGGAATCACGTGAGCATACGTTAGCAGGTATGTTAGCATAGCGACTAGTGAAAATCTTCACCGTCTTGTGTACATAGAGATGTTGTACTCCTTCACCACCAATCCCCCAATAATTCAGTTATTAAAAAGTTAGGCGAACAAGAAAAAAATTTACTTATTTAACATTAATCAAGTTGACCTTTTTATACTGTGTGGAAAACCTTAAGTTGTCCATCATTTCTTTATATTTAGCAAGGAAAATGGGAAAGAGTTGGATTGATTCATTGAATCATGTGCAAACATACATGGAAATACAGTACATAAGGCAAAAAACAGGGTTTGTACAATTCTAAGGAGCTTGAACATCAATACTTGGCACGACCATCTTTATTCTTCAACTCTCTTATCAAGCTTCCTTGTAATTTATTTAATTTATATTAATAATTATGCTTTTTGAATGACTTGTCAAAGCTCTTCTTTGGATGTTGGCTACCTTTTGTTCAGTTTTCTGTCACGATGATCCCACTTGAGATCCAGGCTCTGGGGAGGCCAATCCATGACTGATAGTTCTCCCTGTGCATTTTTCTATCCAGCTATGATTTTACACACTTGGCAGTGTGTTTGGACTCATTATCATGCTAAAAAAATGAAGCTGTTGCCAATCAGACAGTTCCAGATCAGATTAACATCTGATGGCACTTTTCTGCATTTGTAATTCCATCCATTTTGATGACCAAAGATCACCAAAATCATTGGCTGAAATGTAACCCCAAACTATGACAGAGCCTCCACCTTTCTTTTTTTTTTTTTTTTTTTACAGCAGACTGTAGAAACGCACAGTGCCTGTTACTGTTCTGCTCCACTACAGTCAAAAATCCACTAGTACAGATTGTGACTGCATGATGGGCTTTTAGATGCACATAAGCGACAAACCTCAGGATGTTTTCCTTGTAATGCAGAGCTGAAATGCTTTCTACTGTATAATCAGGATGAAAGCAAGAGTCTAACCTTCAAAGAGCAAAGCAATCACTGCCCCCCTTATAGCCTGTTATGGCTATAGGTCAACACAGAGTTTTATTTTATTGTCAGAGGTGTGTGTGTGCGTACTTGTTTTTGTGACATATCAGGATTTTTATAATAGCACACCTTTAATATTAGGACACTTGGAAAAATGAGGACATTCTCGCGTCCTCATTTTTCAGAGCATACTAGAGTGTTCTAGAAGCCCCCAACATGCCTTTAAACCAAAAATCTCCAACGTCCAAAAATATCACAATTTTCAGAAATTTTGTGTGTGTGTGTGTGTTTATCGTTTTTGCTCATCTTTGATTTCGACAACTAGTGGCCAGTTTTGGAACTTAACACACTTTTCAAAGTGTGTTATGTCACGATGGGGCTTTCATGGCGGTTGCACAGTGGCTCAGAGCATTGTTTATTGATATTCGCTTTGTGGTGGGCTGTGTTTATGCGGGGTGGGGGTAATTGCTTGTAGGTTGCATATCAGAGAAGGACATTTGGGAGAATTGTGTTTTTTTATTTAATGTGTACAAGTAGTATTTACATTTACTGTAACCTTTTATCAATATACAATTTATTTATTTTAGGTCTGTGAGGGAATCACTGAAAATAAACAGGTTTTTTGTGAATGAAGGCCCAAAATTTTTCTTCTTTTACAAATTAGGGTAACCTCTGATTTATATGTCTATAATTATAAGTAATTCGCACTATCAGTAAATTTCTGTATAGCAGAGGATTCCTCTGTGTATTATCTTTCATTGGAGTCCTCATTGATGACTGTATGTTGAAGCACTGAGGAGTTATAGCCATTTGAAGTTTGCATATCAGGCATTCTCCCATTGGTGCAACTTGGAGTCTCCAAATGGCACCGGTTGGACAACGCCTGGACATCAACACACAAAAACTGTCAAAACAGTAAGTTTTTGTACTATTTTGATAAAATTTGAAATACAAGGAGACAAGACTTCATTCTACAGTTTCATTTCATTTTCCAGTCCATACCTTCTACACTCAGTGTGTAGTTACATAAACACAAACCTGAAAAATCTAGGCGAGGCAAAAGTTGTCTAATTTTTCTGTGTTCCAAACTTAATAGCTACATACTCATTACAGTTAAAGCATTTTTGACTGCAAAAATAAAAAAAATATAGCTTGATATCTTCACAAAGAGACCAAGCTTTTGCATGTACTCCAAAGAGTTCAGGAACAGCAGCTGATTTAATTTGGGTATCCTTTTCAGGCGTTTTTGGTGATTTGGGTGCGGCCAGTTAACAGGTTAATATCTTCTCTAGTTTTACACATTTTTGTCCACTTGTCATGCTGCAGGCTTTACATGAAATACTTCTTTAGGAAGTTGATCCATTTACATTAGGGTGGGGTTCAGAAGTGGGGAAGACAGATTCAACATGTCTTTGGTCGTCATGTCCTCATATAGTCTGAATAAAAGGTAGTGTGTGTGAATCACAATGTCCTCATATTGTCCTAACTTTCAAAGAGTTTAGTGTGTTTAATTTGATGTCCTCATATAGGCTGAAGAAACGGTATTGTGTTTGTGTGTCACAATGTCCTCATATTGTTTGGGGGGAGATACACTACCGTGTTAAGTTTTTCTATACGGTCTTATGTGCAGCACTGGGTGTTTTTCTCCACTCTCCCACTCATGTGTCTTAGCTGTGCAGGTTACTACAGGTGTTGCTACTTCAGCTAATCAGCAGGTGAACCAAAGTATTTAAGCGCTGAGGAACTGCTGAGGGTGTCAGATCTAGCTCAGAGAGAGGTCCGGCTTTGGCTTGCTAGAACCTTTTAGGGTTTTGATCTGTGCCTTTACATAGGACAGTAACTGGAGAACAGGTGAGACAGTTACATTCTTCTTTTTTTTTTTTTTAAATCATGTTATTCCACTGGGTCATTTACTGTGTGAGAACAGTGATACAGAATATAAGGTGAGCCGTGGTTGTTTACTTTTGATTCTTGATTTTTATTTTTTTTGTTACAGCTTAGAGCGATAAGACATCTACGAAATCTAAAGCGACATCATGCTCAGTGTGAGGAACGTTATGAGGCTAAGATGAAAATATTAAAGAGAAAAAGGCGGAGAACTTTGAGTCTATCCACCAGAATGAATGTGAGTATTTAAATACAAGCAGAAACATTATTTTCATTATATGCAATGAATTATGTTCAGGATGTTCATTTTAGAGTTTTAGAATATCCAGAGGCGTACAAAAAAGGTGAATTTATCTCATTTACTCATTGTTTCTAGTTTATGCACATAATTGAAGGACAGCTGCCACAGATTTTTTTTCTCCTAATATATTTTAATTTCATGCAGTAGGTGAGACATAACACAAGATGTTATGTTTTTGTTCGCCTGTATAACAGTCCACAATATCAAGTGTTGCGCTGTAGAGACTTCTCTCCCAATAGTCATAATAAGTGAAGCAGCTTGTCTTGGTGTTAGGAGTTATTTCATAATTTAAAACCTAATTTAAGTGGGCATGAAACCTCTATTCAATAAATTTTATTTTTAATAATGTTTTAAAAGGTTGGACATGCTGAAGTTGATGATGGTGGATTTCATGATGGAGACTATTCAAGCTTTAATGACCAGGTAATTATGACACAGTAGTTAAATAGAGAAACAAAAAATGCATTAAGGAAATCAAATGTTATTTTTAATTGTATGTTTTAAATTATTTATCACTTTTTCAAAAGTCACTTATTCACCTTCTGTGGCTCTTTAAGGAAAATGATATTGTAGCTCTTTAATACCTCTTTTCTTTTTCCTCAGATATCTGATCCCGAGTTTTCAGATAACAGATTATGAAGATATTGATTATGTTCCAGACTCAAGTGGAAACTCTTCAGTCACAAGTGTTCATAGTAAGAAACAGAGTGACAGGCAGTTCTCCCAAAAAACTGTCCCAAGTCCCAAGCCAGTCCCAAGAAACTGACATTTCATTGGGGATGGCTACAGCACACAGTGTGGAAATCACTGGTTCTCATAGTTCTTCAGTGATAAGTTGCAGTGCCGATTAAAAAGAGAGCATGTTGCACAATAACCGCTCCGTAAAAGTCACAGCATTGCCGAAAAGAGGAAGGGAGAGCAAGTACAACAAGAAGCAATATTGTCTGTATTTTAAAAAACCCATCTCTAAATTGGCAAGACACCTCGAAAGCGCACACAGTAACCAGCCTTATGTAGCCGTGGCTTTCCGTTTTGCTAAAGGATCCCACAAAAGAAGAGAGCTGTTACAGTGTCTTAAAAAGAGGGGAAACTTTGAACATAATGCTTCTTTGGCAGTCCAAGGTACTGGAGCATTTGTTGCTTGTCGAAGACCCACTATAGAAAAACAATCTGAGGAGCAGATCCAGTGCAAAGCTGCTATAGACATCCTGCCACTGTGTGCATAAAGGACTGCTTTCCAACCTGCTTTCTCTCCTAAACAGACATGAGGGCAGTGTCTGAAAAAGCCCATTTAATGAAAAGCATGTATATTAATGGTATGGCATAATGTAAAATAAGACCCGATAATTACATTTAATGTTGTAATTTCAGCTTAAATGCTTAGCAGTGCTAACGGTGAATTGACCTAAAGCATCACCTCATTCAAAGTCCACTAGCCAAACGTTAGCTAGCCATAACCTAGCGGTGCAGCTTACAGCTCAGCTCTCAGACAGGTTAAAATGACATGAACACTGTTAAGTTTCTGTCATAAAACCAAAGCTGGCGTGAGCACCACCACTTAATCTGGGTGAAGTTAAATGAAACGTTAGCTACCGCTAACTTGATGGAGATTACTTAGGGTTTGGCTATCACCATTCTAGCTTGGTGTAAGAGACCCCACCAGCTGACGGAGCGACCCAGTGGGTCAGCTGCAGATTAATGTCTATTCCTGATAAGCGGTATTACAGTTTTTAATCAAGGGACACGTTTTAATAAGTGGTGCTGAAGGTTCTACAATGTCTTAACTTGACAAGCCCAAGGCCTAGTAACATCTTGTTAGTGATCATGATTGCCAGAGATGGACGCAGCAGACACGGTCTCAGAAATGGTGTTGGATGAGGTGAGAGATGCTATCTCCCAGCTCCTGACGGATGGAAAGTGAGTGGCCAAGGTCCAGGATCCTTATCAGAGGATGTTACAGGTGATTTTCCTGGATAGTTTTGTTTATAGAGTTTATAGATTTGTCTGGGCAGGTTGTGGAAGGGTTGCTTTAACTTGCTTGAATTCCCCCATGTAGAATGATTTCTCTCAGTGAGGCTTTGGCCACTGCACCTGCACCCTGTTTGCTAGAAGGGAAAATGTCCACCCAGCATATCAACACCAAGCAATACTTTTACTTTCACATTGTATGAGTTCAGTGAAGTCCATTTGTAGATGAACAGTTTATCCAAGCATGGATGTGCTGCCTATAAAATTTCAATACCTGTGCAGAGACTATTATCCCCCATATTAGCATCCCTACACTGGTTGCCAGTCAGTTTTAGAATTGATTTTAAGGTTTTACTATTTGTTTTT
>JAVDPK010002648.1:509524-523769 GCA_034780415.1 Cichlasoma orientale | reverse complement strand
TAGCCATTGGTCTGGGTCTGTAGCCCCACAGTGTTGAGCTCAGATGCAACGTAGCGCTCTGGGCTGGGCTTGTCCAGCGTGGCACGTCGGATTTTACTCAGCTTGGTTGCAACAAAGAACGGCAAAACACTCTGAATGATGATCCCCTTACTCTTGTATTCAGCTTGCAGTCCTCGTGAAAAGTAATCCACAAATGCCTTGGAGGCAGAATAGACAGTCAGAAGAGGAAATGGGTGCATGCCACTGGCAGACGAGATGTTGAGGATGGCTCCCTTCTTCCTCTCCACCATTTGTGGTAAAACAAGACGTGTCATCTTGCACACCGATGTTATGTTAATGTTGACCATGGTGTCTATGAAAGTGTTGAGATTGGGGACGCTGAGGAAAAACTCTGGGTAAGAGTAGGAGATCCCAACATTGTTTACCAATACTCCAATCTCCAATCCCGCGAGTCCATCTTCAATCTTAGAGTAGATGTCAACAGCACTGAAGTCTGCTTCAATTGTTTTTGTCTCCACACCACATTTACTGGCAATCGCCTTGGATACATCATCCAGCTTCTCCTGAGAGCGGCTGATCAGCACGATGCCAAAGCCTCTACGGGCAAGCTCTTCTGCATATGCTTTTCCAATACCATCTGTGGCTCCTGTCACAACTGCCCACTTTCCTAGTTTGGCGGGGGACACGAGCCGTCCGTTGCCCAGGACCCACACCCTGAACCCAGACACCAGTCGGTACACGGAGCACAGGGACAGCCAGGCCGCGGTGAGAGCACCGAGCCAGAACTGTGGAGCCTCCACGCCCCGAAACACGGCTTCTCCGCTGAACGACATAACTGCACCGCACAGAAATGGCAGCAAATACGGACTAATATCTTGGACTCGTACAGTTGATGTGATAGCATCTGATTCAGCTGAGTAGCTGCTTCTACTTCCACCATTTTCAATTACTGCAGATCTCTGAATAAAGAAAAATTTGTCCAATTCTTTTTTTTTTTATTATTTGTTTTTTATTTGTACTTTTCTGTGTTTAATATTTTGGATATCATTAGGCAGAAGACAAAGAGAGAGAGAAGTTATATTATGTTATTATATTATGTATTTTCATTTTTTCTTTATATTGATAATGTACTCAGTTAGCCTGTATGGTCAGAAAAAGAATTCCAGCATGTGGTGTGATCCATACTTTGTCCCAGCATGACAAGATCAAAGTACAGACTGAGAAAAGCATCACATTTGCCTGTAAATAAAAATTATTTGCAGGGTTTATGTGAGTCTATTTAGTTGGGCAGAGATGATTTCTACTGGTATGTAATGATCCACCATTTTTGTTTTTCTTTGTTTTGTTTTGTAGCCCTAATTTCAATAATTTGGGTATTTACTGATAGTTAACCTCTTATCATCCACAATGTCACCAGTGAACTACTAGAAGTAGGGCTGAGGTTGCACTGTAATCACATGATGAGCAAACAGTTTCAGAAACTCCGTCAAAAAGGGGAAAATTCCATATAAAAGGATAGAAGTGAACCCAACAATAACTGTACCTTAAACAGATTCCTGGCAATGTGGTGGAGGTGTAAAAATAAATAAATAAATGCATTATAGTAAAACTATAATGAAAAAAATTCAACCAAACGGATATAATATTAGAGGAAGCGTGGTTTCCAATAAATCCTTGGTGGGTGGGAGCGAGGATCAGTTCCATGGATCAAGCACATATTTCTTGGATCTGTCCATCTGTTCAGCCTTTTTGGAAAGAAGTGGGATGTCTCTTCTCTGAGATCCTGGACCTGAACTCATTTTTCTCCCCAAAACGCCTCACTTAAAACACAACACTCGGCTCTCAGTCACCACTGCCCTTTTTAGCAGTAAGACCAAATATTTCTCTCCATGAAAATAAAATTACTTTTACCCCCAAATATATACTGACAAAAGTGGGACTGCAATAACCTCCTTGATCCTTTTGATTTTTTCTTTTCCTTATGTTTAAAGTGCTGTGAATTTATATTTTATTCTATTTTATTTAGTGTGCTGCTGTTGCAGACCCCCTCTATTGTCTCAGTGGGGGGAAAGTGTAGAGCATGGAAACATATCTACTGTATGGTGTCAGCTTTAATGCCCTGCTTGTTAACATGGCTGAGCTTGGTGAAGAAACTTGTTTGAAATCATCACAGCAACTGTCAAAGTTGCTTTCCTTCTCATTCCAAATCCTTACTTACCTAGATCATTTTTCATTCCCTCTTTCTCGTGCTCCTGTCATCGTCCTTTCTGCTCCCGCCTGTCAGTCGTCTCCTTCCCCTCCTTCCACTGAGTGACAAACTGTGGAGATGAAGAGCAGACTCTGTGGTCACCACATGTTTACGAGACCTCTGCTGCTGAGTTTGTTCTGCTGTGTAAACATTCAACAGCTCCTTTAACTAATGTTTGTGTCATACTCATGGAAATGTCACTGAATAACAGTTAAGCCCTGGGCTATTGTTTGAAATTACTAACAGGGAAAAAAAAAAAAAATCCCCAAATTAAATTGGTAACTGCTATAAGGTCAACATGAGCAACCTTGGTCTCTGGGTGAGAGGCACTTAAAGGAACTCTGGTGTGTAGAAGAATACACGATAAAAATCTGATCCAACAGAATTTTTGGAGACTTACTGATATGTCTTTGCATTATCTGGATCAAGTCACAGAACTGAACATTTGCCTTTGCTCAACATTTCTGCCTCCGCTCTCCTGCATGTGGAAAGTCAGTATATCGGCCATATGTGCTTCCGCTACCGTTCCAAAGCTCCTCCAGGAAATCGTCACTCTGCAGCCTTACCTCGGGAATGCATGACGTGACGTCAAAAACGTCACGTCATGTATTAAAACACAAAAGGAGGGTTTCAGAAGTGGAGCCTTCAGTCTGCACAGCATCTTTCATTCTGAAAATTATTTGAATTCTCTGTTCCACTCTTGTGCCTGACTTCTTTTGTGAAGCTTGGTGCTGCAAATAACAGACTTGGTGCAAAACAGAGTGAAGAGTCACTTCTGGGACGCTTCTGAAATGAGCTGTAGTGTGTCTGGTATAATCACAATAATTGTTTTCAGCGGGTGCAATCAGCTCTGCGGCAAAGTCCAGCGTATTACTGCGGGTACAGATGTTAGAGTCAGCTCATTTATGTCTTAATTAAAGTTTCGCTTTGCTGTCAACACTGTGTCAACGTTTGGTGAAAAAATGGCAATACTTACAAAATTTAATGCGTTTGTAAACGGGTTTGAAAAGTTGGGGTGAAATTTGAACTAGAAGAGGGCTGAACTCTAAATCACCTCAGCCTTTAATTTAAGGTCGGTTTGGGGTTTCTAGTTTTAGGGAATTGCAGTGGGGTTCAGGCTAGGGTAAGGTTGAGGGTTAGAAAAGGGACAGGGTCAGAGGTTAAGCTGGGGAAAGTGCAGCGTATTATCAGGAATGTGTGTTGTGGAGGGGAACCAAGATGCAGGGAAACGATGCTATAAGTTTCCCTCTTTCCTCAGAAAGTACAATGTTTTGTTTGTGTTTTAATATTCGTCGCACACGTTTCAGATCCTCAAACAAACCTTAATATTAGAAGCTCATTAGAACCTGAGCATGTGCTAACTGCAGTTTTTAAATGATGATTTTATTTATTAAGGGGGGAAAAAAGCTAGCCAGGGCTTGTGTGAAAAAGTAATTGCTCCCCTCGTTAAATCATTAATTTACTGTGCTTAACCACATGTTTTGGAAAACTGAGATCCATTCCACCAGTCACACCCGGGCCTGATTACTGCCAGACCTGCTGAATCAAGAAATCACTTAACTAGAACCTGCCTGAGAAAGTGAAGTAGAATATAACAACATATCACCTCACTTGTCTCATTTAAGGTCAGAGTTCATGATTCAACAATAAGAAAGAGACTGGACAAAAATGGCATCATGTGAGAGTTCCAAGGAGAAAAACACTGCAGATCAAAGGGAACACAAAGGCTCGTCTCACATTTGCCAAAAAACATCTTGATGATCCCCAAAACATTTGGGAAAATATTCTGTGGACCGACAAGATAAAAGTTGAACTTTGTGGAAGGTTTGAGTCCCGTCAGATCTGCATAAAACTAACACATCATAAAAATAACATCAGATCAACAGTCAAACATGGTGGTGGCAGTGTGATGGTCTGGGGCTGCTTTGCCGCTCCAGGACGACTTGCTGTAATTGATGGAACCGTGAATTCTGCTCTCTACCAGAAAATCCTGAAGGAGAACGTCCGCCCATCAGTTTGTGCCCTGAAGCTCAAGCTCACTTGGGTTATGCAGCAGGACAATGATCTGAAACACACCAGCAAGTTGACCTCTGAATGGCTGGCAAAAACCCAAAATGAAGGTTTTTGGAGTGGCTGGACTCAGATCTGATTGAGATGCTTTAGCGTGGCCTTAAACAATGGCACTCTTCAATGTGCCAAAGATGAGTGGGTCAAAATTCCTTCACAGGGACGTGAAAGGCTCGATGCCAGGGTGGCACAACCAGCTCTTCTGTTTAGAGGGCACTTTTTCACCCAGGGCCAGGTAAGTTTAATAATGAATGAAATCATCATTTAAAAACTGCATTTTGTATTTACTTCACAGCACTCTGGATCAGTATTGTTTTCGCTTTATAGTGCTGATAAGCAAGCTCCTGATTGTAGCCTAAAGTAATTTTATGCCCCTTTTTTCCACGTACTGTCCTGCAGGACCAGAGTGGACATGTAAGACAGCTGATAGCCATCTGACCGGGAAACACTAAATCACAGATGAAACGGCGAGGAGGAAGCTGTAAATCACACATTACAAAGAGCCTGCTGAAAGTGCAGGAACATTGCTCCGCCATGAGATTGTCCCTCATACTCTGCCTTCAAAGCTGGCTCAGGCAGGAAGCAGTCATTCCCATTTCCTGTCTACACCGCCCGGGGGACCATGGCACAACGGAGGTGTGAAGGAAAATCAGTTTTGTTTTTTTTTTATGGTTGGATATATTCTTTCTCCCAAGGACATGTGAATCTATTGTGATTGTGCTCACGACTGAGCTGATGAAAAGAGATTACAATAGCACAGGAATCACATTTGTATGTATGTGAACTCTGGCCACAATAAAGCTGTTGTCGTGGAAACACTGATGATGGGTTTGTTGGTGTCATGGTTGGTTTGGCTGAAAGTTAAACAAAGGAGTATAAAGGTCTTTTCTAAACTATACACACCCCTTGTATAATTTAGTGTGTGCTTATTTGTGTGCCTGTACAAACACTGCATATAAGTGTAGCGCTTATTTTTAAGTGTTTATTTTGGGGGGTTTTTTTGCATGCAAATACCAAATAATAATAAACCAGTGTACTCAGTGTACTTGGTGCACTGGCCAGCTCAGCAACACCAAAGGCCTGAAGGAGCACTGAAGACAGCTAAAGTGGATGATCACAGAGTCACGAACGCTCTCAAATTGTGAAGTGTGCAGGGCTACAATCTCTGCTAATGCATAATGCTGCAAAACCGATCGGACAGCTTTTCACAGTGTAAACGGATGATGATCCAACGCATGCTGCAAACAAAACTCAGGAGTTTCTCAATATAAAAAAACAGGGATATGCTTCAATGGACAGACAAGTATGTCACCTGATGTCAGCCCAATAGAGCAATCTGCAGACACCGTTCAGTTCAATAAATAAGTATTACTGTTCACCACTTACTGCTTCAGCCTGGTAAGGATTACTGTAAATCTCATGAGCCAGCACGCTGTAATGCAGATGATCACGCTGATGATGATGCTCGTTTGGGCGCGTTGAATTTGTCACATTGCGAGGACGCAGTTAGTGAATGTGAACCCCATTAGCCCCGGATCACCGAGCTTGTTAGCAGCAACACCTTCTGCAATAATTTACAGGCTTTTCATCTCAACAGAATGTGTTTCTTGTAGAGTGTAATGGAAGTCATCAGTCCCCGCTGTCTGTGCCGGAGAGCACTTTGTTTGCTGGACAAATTGTGTTTGGGTGGGAGATGCTCGTTAGAGCGAAGATCGAGGGAGTGCGGTAGTAGATGTGGCCCTGTTTTTTTTTTTCTGGGGGGCAGAAGTGTTTCTATTTTTGTGTACAGATGACACACTGTATGCTATATGGTATACTAAGTCTTTTTTTTTGTAATGTAACAGACTTCTGAACAAGATGTTCAACTTATTTGAAGAACACATTAGCTTTTTGTGTGCTGTCAGCTTTTTAGAGCGAAGCCCTGACCAGAGGTGTGTCCAGAAGTTCTTTCATTTTACACATTTAATGGATTATTATTTTTAAAACACATTAATTTGGAGCAACTTTACATGCAATTTTCTTAGTTTTATTTAGACATTAGACAGCATCTTATAATGAAATTTATTGTTTATGTTCTTTGTAACAGGCATAGAACAATAACACCTTCTTGAAGTTGGGAACCACCACCCCAGTCTGCCAATCCAGAACCAAAAGCCCCCAAACAATGTAGTCGCTGGGATCACTGGGACACAAGAACCCCTCCACCATTATAAGGTGGCAGTTCACAGAGGGGACAACAGACTAATTTTTTTTTTAAAAAAGACAGACTTATTTTTTATTCAGTATGACCCAGAACGAGTGTCTGAGCCCATAAACTCGGCGGGATAAGAAAGAAATCTGTATTTGCCCGGGTCTGGGCAGGCTCTGGGTTTTTTTGTATTTTTCTTCCTCTTTCTCTCTCCTACTTGCTTCTTCTCTCCATAGTCTCTCAGGTGAAGAGGTGGGCCTACCTGTGCCTCTGCTTACAGGCGGAGCTACCCCTTTCCCAGGCTGGCAGCTGCACACCTGCAGCCCCTTCTCTCAATAAACTATTGTACTTAAGGAGTGGCTATGGCTGCCACTCTCCGCCAGATCGTCCCATCCACTATGGTGATAAATTTGCTCGCCCAGTCCAGTCTTTGTGCTCACTCTTTCCAGTGTGTAATCCTGTCTCCTTTCTTGCTTCCCAGTTACCTACCGGAAATTTGTTGAGTCCCTCCTGTGTGCCTAAAAGGAGTCTGAAGTTCACACGTCCTTAGGAATCAGCTTGCCAGAGTGGAAACAAGGACTCACCTGTTGTTTGCCTGCCTGCCCACTCTCCACCAAACACACCTCAAGTCTCCCAGACGTCTGCCTGCCCACCTGCAGCTCCTCCAGCACTAACATAATCTATTCTAGCAAGTAAGGCTTCAGAGACTTTTTACTATTGTCCTTCACCAATTCCCATAATTAGCCAGTTCTTGCTAATAACCTGCAGAGCTGAGTTTGCCTGATGAATAAGGCCCCAGTTCCATAGCCCACCTGCCCTTCATTAATTCTTTGAATTCTATAAATAAATCTCTCAAAACTCTTATCCACTGTCCACGTCTCCTCCTTGAGTCTGGTCATTGCAAAACCATGACTTCTCATAGACTTCAGTAGGACCAGAAGTCTTTTTGCCAACTCGTGACCTTGAGATAGAATGCAAGTTTAAGGTGTCCATGTTTTTCACTATAATAGATTATGAAATGAACTCTGTTAAACTGCCCAACAGGTATAGCTGCCTTTATTGATATTGTGAACATATTAATTTAGCACCATCAATAACTACAACAATGTTATTATCCACAGCAGCTGCTCTCATTCTGTACAACTCACAACGTTTTGTATTTTCTTCCCTCCTTTCTGACCATAAAGAGGGCTGGATATTTACAGTAAAATATGCACTACCTCTGTTATTTGCACAGATTATATTTCAGTTTTGAATATGATTCATAATTCCACAATTAAACAGTATCTATTTGATTTGTAGACTTTTATTTAAAGCATTTTCAGCTCTTTATTTTTATCCTGAATTTCAAACCAAACGCACCCCAAAAAAAACAATCCATCTTTCATCCATTCCAATAAATCTGCTCAACCTCCTCCTCCGCCTCCTCCTCCTCTTTCCTCATGTCTACCCACTCTCTCTCTCATTCCTCTCCAACAGTATCTCCCACAGCCCCCACAGACCCCTCCATAAATCCTGGGACAGCAGCGCTTTAATGGATAATTAATTGATGCTGCTGCAGCACTGTAATAAGACAATAAATTACGACACAGGCCGGTGTGCTGTGTCAGTGTGTGTTGCTAATGGCCCTTCAGGGCTGGGGCAGGAGGCTAATAAATTAGACAGGTATTAACTGTTGTGTGCTAAGTAGCCCTCCACCACTGACTTCCATGAGAGGAGGAAGACGGAGGGGAATAATGGACGAGAGATGGAAGTGAGGAGAGAAATGATCGCATCGTTTTATAAAGTTTAAAGGAGTAGTTTGGCACTTCTGTGATATATGTTGCAAAATTGGTTGAGAAGATTCATACTACTTTTGAACTGTTCTGTTGAACTGTTTTAACTGTTTAAAGTTACAGCCAGGATTAGGTTATCTTTGAATAGCATGGAATCTGGAAACTATGTCCAAAGGCAACAAAACTCACATACCAGCATCTCTAAAACTATGACATTTTAACATATCTTGTAAAAATGTAAATACAACCATTTAAAATCATCTGATCGATGCTCACAGTCGAGAAACAGCCCAGCTCAGTTATCTTCTTCTTTCTGAAGCTCCCTTTAGGGGTCAGCACAGCAAATCATCTGCCTCTATCTCACCCTATCCCTAGCATGCTTAGCCCTACCTCTACTATAACCCTGTATTTTGGAGAAAGGCAAACCAGATGTTTTTGGAAAAAATGTGAATACAGTGGGGGAAATAATTATTTGATACCCTGCTGGATTTGTAACTTTGCTCACTCACAAACAAATGAACAGTCTCTAATTTTTGCAGTAGTTTCATTTTAATGAAGATAGACAGAATAACAGCCAAAAATCCAGAAAAAAAACACATTACATAAAAGTTACATTGATTTGCATGTCATTGAGTGAAATATGTATTTGATCCCCTACTACAGCCCAGCCAGAATTCTGGCTTTGTGCCCATGTGGCACCCAGATTGCAATCAACCAATCAATTACAGATACTCCTGATCTCAACTCGTTATGTGTATGAAGCACAACTGTCCACAGAATCCATTTCTTCCATTCCAACCTCTCCACCACCATGGGCAAGACCAAAGAGCTGTCAAAGGACATCAGGGACAGGACTGTAGACTTGCAGAATGCTGGAATGGGCTACAAGACCATCAACAAGAATGACAACTACTGGTGCAATTATTCGGAAATGGAAAAAATATAAAATGAGCATCACTCGCCCTCAGTCTGGAGCTCCATGCAAGATCTAGCCTCATGGGATGAAGATGATCACGAGAAAGGTGGTGTATCAGCCCAAAACTACACAGGAGGAGCTTGTTAATGATCTGAAGGCTGTTGGAACCACAATCACCAAGAACACCATTGGTAACACAATGCGCTGTAATGGACTGAAATCTTGCAGCGCCCGCAACGTCCCCCTGCTTAGGAAGGCATATGTACCGGCCCTTCTTAAATTTGCCGGTAAACATCTAAACTATTCAGAAAAGTCTTGGGAGAAAGTCCTGTGGTCAGATGAAACTAAAATCATCAACTCGACCCATTGTGTTTGGAGGAACAGAAATGCTGAGTATGACCCAAAGAACACCATCCCCACAGTCAAGCATGAAGGTAGAAACATTATGCTTTGGGGCTGTTTTTCTGCTAAGAGTACAGAACAACTTCACCGCACTGAACGAACAATGGACAGGGTCATGTACCATGAAATCTTGGACGAGAACCTCTTTCCCTCAGACAGAACACTGATGATGGGTCATGGATGGGTCTTCCAACATGACAATGGCCCAAAACATACCACCAAGGCAACAAAGGAGTGATTAAAGAAGAAGCACGTGAAGGTCATGGAGAGGCCTAGCCAGTCTCCAGACTTCAATCCTATAGAAAATATGTGTGGCGGGAGCTGAAGCTTAGACTGCCCAGCAGCAGCCAAGAAACCTAAAGGATTTAGTGCGTTTCTGTAAAGAGGAGTGGGCCAAAATCCCTCCCTGTTTTTGTGACCACGCAGACTCATCCACAGAGAATTTACATTACAATGCACTAATAACGTATGCATCCCAGATGACAGACTTCAAGCGCACTTAAAACAAGTATAACAGAAATGACTACTTGGCCATCAGGTCTCCAGCTGTCCACGTCTGCAACAAAGTGTAATTAAAGCTTAAATCCTCTGAGGTCCAAGCTGTCAACCCTAACGCCAACAATAAGCAATCAGAAAATGTCACCTTTGCTTTTATTAAAAATTTCCCCCACATCTGGCAATCAGAGAACAAAAATAATCAATCTAGATGACAAATATCAAAAACTATTTACATTTTTCAAACAAAGTCTCTGTTTCCTTTTTCCAAAATATTGGGCTAGGTTAGGGTTATCACCTATGATGACATAGACCTCACAGGGCTAGCACAGTTTGGGTTGACTGGAAAGGCTTCGGCCATTTACAGTAGCAGGTGTTTGATTATAACTCCTAAAAGTGTTTCACTAATTACATTTTGACCTTAGCTAAATAATAAAAGTTAAGAAATGCAAATGTGGAAGCATGATACAAAATTTCGTGGCAACCTTTCTAACACATCAGTCCCACTGATGTGTCACTTTCCCATCAGTGACGAGCTTCGTCACTGATGGGAAACTTTAACACAGACTGAAGCTTAGAGTGCTTTTAAAGCCTTTTTGAATTGCTAGTAATTAGCAGTTTCACACTTCTAAATAGTATACATTCAATTAACACTAACGCCCCCCGTATACCAGCAAATAACAGCTTTGGGGGTTTTTTTTCTTGTTGTTGTTGTTGTTTTTGCAAACTCCTTGGTTGCCAGTATGATGTTGCAGAACAATGTGGAGACACGTGGAGAGCTTTTTGGCATACACACTCAGCAAGAAGCACGGTATCTGAATGGTTTCTTTGAGATGCTTCAGAAGTTGTTGTTTGTTTTTTTTCTTTCTAAAATGGGGGGAAAAATCTGCACAATGACCACAGCAATTCTAGTTTACAGAATATTTGTTTTTCTTTCCACAAATGTGTGGATAATTCCAACTATGGGTCAACATTTTAAGAAACATTATGTTAATAATTCAAAAACAGACTGTATGTTTGGACAATAGGCAGCTTTAGTGTTTTATGCTTGCAAAAATTCACCAGATTTAGCCACACTAGAATCTCAACTGCAGTCTTAATGGTCTGAATCTCTCAGCATGTCGATTCTAAGGGATTGTGCCGATTTCCAAAGAGGAAAATCACAGATTAGTAAACAGGGACAACATCTCCTGCTTGGAAATGTGGAATTTCAGTAGATAGGCTCTAATCCCATTTTAATGGTTGTCTGATTAAGAGGTGAGTAGGATTAGAGTGTGTGTGGTGTGCTGCATGCACACGCATCCTTGAGTAAAATACACTGTATAATGCATGTACCTATGAGGAATACTGCTGCTGGAAAACAAAAATGCTAATACGTTGGAAACAAAGCAAGAAATTGCAGAGATTAGAAGAGAGCAGCAGCGGGAGAAAAATGGCTGCTCAGCCACGTCATTCTAATTAAAAATGCTGCAAATCTTTCATCTCCTACTGTTAGCCCTAATGAGCGGGGCTTAGTGGCAGTTATGTAGATAAAAACTCTTTCTGATTGATTCCAATGGCCCATTGAAATTTGTTTCACTCCACCTTATTGATCACACACGGCTGGTTGAAAACTGCTAATTAATAATGATAATAAAAGTGCCACAGCTCATTAAAATCAACCACACAAGGCTTAACTCCAGTCCCTTTTATCTTGTCTGCCGCTTTCAGTTTATCTCGGCCCTTCTCCTGCAAACCTCAGTGTTTCTTTTTTTTTTCTCTGAGTAGTGTTTAACTTGTTTAAAAATCTCCAATTTTAGGCTCTGTTCTAGTTAAGGTTTCCAGCAGATATCTGGAATGTCAGATGTAATCATATTAATTGTGCACTTGCTATTATACTTGTTATTGTCTTTACTAATTAACTGTGATGCTGGCGGATAAGTGTCCTCCCCCACACCCTCCATCCATAATAATAATATGTTAGCTATTTTCTGCCCACAGTCATCTCTCTGATTGGCATATTCATCCATTTATCTCATTATTTGTTTAGGTTTCTTCACCACTGGCATTGCCCACGTGCTCTCTGCTAAATCCTGAAATACCCAACTGTAAGACATCTGATACTGTATTCTACAGAAGAAATGTTCATTATGAGAGCGATGCACAGTGTGTTCTGCACATTATCTGCTGTTTTGATTTTCCTCCATTGTTTTGAGGTGTTTTTTTTATTATTATTATTTAGGTAAGACTGAATCCAGGCAAGCTGCATCATCATACATGATCACAGCGTTCATTTGTTCCCAACGCCTGAAACAACACATTCAAGCGCTGCTCAAACAGTGTATAAGAGGTTGATTATACTCATGGACAGCTGGTGACACCGCTGCCAAGTAGTCGTTCCTGTTGCACTTCTTTGAAGTCAAACGCCTGGGGGGCATGCATAGTCGGTGCATTGTAATGTAAAGTCTCCACGGACAAGTCTGTACAGTCACAAAAAGACAAACAGGCACATGGACATCCGCACAGATCCTCACACTCACTGTCTGATGATGAAATTTATGTCGCTCGGTTCCAAGCGGACCATAGTGGACCCACAGATGTGGAAAGTATAATCAAGGCCTAAGATTGTTTCGAGGTGGGGTGGTGGTGGCACACCCAACTGTCAACTGGGAGCTCCAGCGTTGCCTAAGATCAAATTCAAGTTTTTCTTTTACTTGCTGTTTGCTTATGTTTAAGCACAAAACTACTTGGTGGTTCCCGGTGACTAATTTATTAATAGTTTAAGGGGAAATATCTGACTTGTCAACTAGTCTAAAAATACAAAAAAACCAAGCACAATCTAATAGACCTAACAGATGAGGTTAAATATTGGTCATACAGATTTCCGGATGTATTTAAGAGTTATGGGTTTAGCCAACTAGTCATGGACATACCTCAAAGGACGACATTTGGAAAATATGGTTTTGGTTAAAATTCACCCTTTTGCAATATTTAAACTAAAGCTCAGTTTTTTAGGCTTCCAGGGTGCAGACTTCCACTATATCTAAAGGTGGCAACACCCAGCATATTTGTCACGCACTTATTCATGGCACAGAGGGCACTTAATGCTGAAAGGCTACAGTAATAGCTTCCACAAACAACTTCTTAAATATAGAATACTCAAGAAGGCACATAAAGACCCGCTTCTGGACTCCTTTAATCTCTTTTTCAACATTTAAAGCCATCCTAGTCCAGTTCTATGCAAAAAATGTCCCTTGGACCATTCTGCCCAATCCTGGATTGTGTTTCAAAAACCTGCATTCTGCAAGTGCAAGATCATGATTATGGTTAAAGCATTAATGTATACTTGGTTTATTTACAGAAAGATTGTCATTACCAACAATTGCCCCAATTTAAACAGTTCCCTAAAAATAATCACAATTGATAAATCAGTTTTCTGATCTTTGGGTTTGGACTAAAGTAATTGATTAATAATCTCTTTAGTAAGGTTATAGAACATGCTGCAGGTTTAAAATGGGTCTCATATGATTAAGTCTGATGTTTTATTGACTCTCATCCACACAGACCTCCTCCCTCAGTGGGCTTTAACATTCTATTATAACCTCCATCCATCCATTTTCTTCCGCTTATCCAGGGCCTGGCTGTGGGGGCAGCAGCCTAAGCAGGGAAGTCCAGTCCTCCCTCTCCCCAGCCACCTCCTCCAGCTCGTCCAGGGGGATCCCAAGGTTTCCTGGGCCAGCCGAGAGATATAATCTCTCCAGCATGTCCTGGGTATGCCCCAGGGCCTCCTCCCGATAGGATATGTCCAGAACACCTCACCCAAGATGTCAGATGCCTGAACCACCTCAACTGGCAGCTCCCTGAGCCGGAGTGGGCACTACACCCTTTTCCAGCTGAGGACCATGGCCTCAGCCTTAGAGGTGCTATTTCTCATACCAGCTGCTTCACACTCAGCTGCGAACCTTTCCACTGTGAGCTGGAGGCCACCACCTGATGAAGCCAACTGGACCACATCATCCGCAAAAAGCAAAGATGAGATTCTGAGGGCACCAAGGCAGAAGCCTTCCGCCACTTGGCCACGTCTAGAAATTCTTTCCCTAAAAATTATGAACAGAATCAGTGACTGAATGGCCTGTAACAACAGGCCAGACACCCCATACTCCCGCGGGGGGGGG
>JAVDPK010002648.1:472093-493307 GCA_034780415.1 Cichlasoma orientale | reverse complement strand
CCCCCCCCCCCCCCCCCCCCCCCCCCCCCCCCCCCCCCCCCCCCCCCCCCCCCCCCCCCCCCCCCCCCCCCGAGAGACCCGGGGGTCTCAAAACCTTCCATGCTGTTCAAAGAGATTACATTTCAAAAAATGCCACAGACAAGACAGGCAGGATAATCAATCACATGAGTTCAACACACACACAGGCGTGCACACTGGCTGTGTGTGTTTGCAGGAGTCATAAATCAATGCTGCGTTGTCAGAGTGTCTAACATAAGCTGGAAAGAGAAATAGAGCAGTGGTGCAGTCTGCTCCATGCTCTGCTGCACTCTCTCTTCAGCTCTATATGGGTGCCAGGCCAAATGACAGAGCACAGATAATGCTAGGTGATCTACTGTGCGTGTGTGTGCGTACGTGCGTGTGTGTGCGTACGTGTGTGTGTGTGTGTGTGTCCTTGTGGCTGGCCACTGTGCCAGACAGCAACCTCATTAATGTAACACAGCAGAGTTGGCTCAGAGGTGACCTCATTATTCTCCTCCCCAATCTCAAGGATAACAAAGTGTTGCCTGCATTTTCCACAACTGCCGTCTAAGTGTGTGTGTGTGTGTGTGAGTGGGTGAAAGGGGGGGGGGGTGTCTCATGTTTTCATAGTCATGAATCAGCACTACAAACCAGCGTCACATTGTTTTGATAGCAGCTTTCCTCCCCAGCTCAGTAATTATAACACCCAGGCTCATATTGCTCCAGTAAATCTCTCATAAAAATTCCGCTAGACGAGCGTCACAGCTCCAGGAAAACACAGGTAAACAAGGAGGGGCAGAGCGAAGATGCTGTGAAAGAGCATGAGGTGGGAGTCAAAAAGGACAATAAGGCAGAATATTAGGTGTGATTCACATTAGGCGTTGCTACCCAGCGAGTTTCGCTTGCTCATCGTTTCCAGTTTGAAAACACCGAGACTTTAACGACCCAAACAACAGGCTCAAGGGTTTTAAGACGGGGCTTCAACAACCAGCAGGTGACGTCATGTGGCTGCATCCACGTTTTATGTACGGGCTGCGGGTAGAAGCAAGAAACACAGTTTAACCTTCAGGAATATTTTCCCAGATATCAGTGTACAAACTGGCCTGTAAATCTGGCAGAGCATTTAGTTACATTTGTGGTTTTACACAGAATTCATAATAAAAAAAAATAATTTTAATTAATTTTCAGGACAAAGGTTCATTATCACCTGTAGAAAAACTAATTTAGGTCAAATCTTTATATAATATAAAGTGTTGTGCAAAAGTCTTGAGCCCCCCCCTTTCTTTTTGCTAATAAAATGGGAAATAGGTCCAGTGATCTATTGAAACAAGTGTAACCATAGATGGAATGCAGTATAAAAAGCAAAAACAGAGTTTGCATAATGTTAATGAGCTTGAAAGTCAATATTTGGTGTGACCACCTTTATTCTCCAACACAGCCTGAACTCTCTCAGAGAAGCTTTCTTTAAGCAGTCTTCAGGAACAGTTCTCCAGGCTTCTTGAAGGACATTCAAAGCTCTTCTTTGGATCTTGGCCCCCTTTGGTTTGTTCTCTGTCAAGATGATCCCACACTGGCTCTGGGGAGGCCAATCCACGACTGATAGCGCGCCACTGTGTGTTTTTCTATCCAGGTATGCGTTTACTGCACTGGCAGTGTGTTGGGGATCACTGTCATGCTGAAAAATGAAGCCGCTGCCAATCAGATGTTGCCACTGATTTTCAGTCCACTTCTTGTTTAATTTGGCATTGCTCAGCCTTTTCTCCATTTCTCTTCTTTAAGAACGGCTTCTTGACAGCCGCCCTTCCACTGAGACCATTTGCGATGAGGTTTCAGCGAGCAGTCGACTGATCAACTGAAGATCAGTCTCTTAGGTCTTTGCAGGGGGTTTTTCCAGTTTCTCAAGCACATGACTTTCAGATCCTGTTCATCTGCTGTAGACAGTTTTTAGGCCTACAACTTCTTTTGTCCTCCACTTGTCCTTTTTCCTCAAATTTGACTTGGGTGCCTTTTTATGCTTGAATGATTCATAGGTCAGTGATGAGTGGCTTAACAAACAGAAGTTCCTCTAAAAAATGAGTGAAAAAGCCACCAGTGTCTAAAGCCTAGAGAACGACTGCTTTAGATCACTTTAAAAAAAGAAAGTCTGGCTCTAGACTTTTGCACAGTACTGAAAATAACTAAATATTGACACATCACACTGAATGTAAACTTTACAATTAGCTATTCTTGTTCTGAGATCCACAAACAATATGAGCAGTACACTGGCATCCAACATATGTGGTTGGCTTGCAGGAGGCTACAAAAACTCTCTGCATGGCTTTGTACAACTAAACAAGTGAGAAAATACTTTTACAGTTCGGGTGAACTGGCATTTTGAGAGCATACAGTAAAACGGGCAGGTTTTTTAATGCAAAACATTCAAGTGCAGAGCCGTCTAAGTAAGTACATGTTTGGGCTGTCAAGGCTGGGATGTGGACAGCTGAGAGCTGTTGTAAGGAGATCTGCTGCTGATGATGGTGATGATAGTGAGGCTTATTGGCCTGTAACTCTGCTGTCTGCTCTAATAGCAGCGCTGACAGATGTAGACCACCCACTTTCCTCTAGCCAGAACACATTCATCATACTCTTAAATTTTTTTTTTTTTCCACTCATAACATCTCAGCCCGAGGCTAGAAAAATATGTGCAGAACATGTGATCTGGTCGTTACAGTTTTGAAGCAAAGGGATGTTATAGATTTTCAGCATGGTCAGAATAATAAAGAATCCTAATTTCAAGTATCTGGTTCGTATTCGTGAGCGAACCGCAGTGCAGCAGGCCAGAGCCGTGGTATGAAATGTGGGCAAGAGAGAGACGTTCCTCAGCTTTCCCCTTTCCTCTATTTCCAAATGTCTTTTTTCATATATATTTAATTTAATCCAACTGAAATGTAATTTAATTTTTTTGTCTTTGCATACATAACAGCTCTATAAATCATTTGCCCTGTGTTGCAGATACAATAAAACAAAATAAAAAAAAGCAGAGAAATTTCTATTTCATATTTAACATGTTAGCTTGTAGCAGCCCAGACGTTAGCCTGAAACAACAACCCACATTAGCTCTCTTGGTAACATTTTCATTGGTATCCAAATAACAAAAAACACATTCTGCACGAGCCACCGAAGCGCACCTTCACCGGGATGAAATGCACTGCTGATGTCAGTTTGTGGGCTAGATCGCTAATTAAATGCTCAGCTGAAGCACATCAAACAGCATGTAAGCATTACTGTAAGTGTCAGCCTGGATGTTGGCTCGGTCTTCAGTGCCACTAACGACATGCAGGCTGCCCACAACTTTGTAAGACACAGATCGAGTTTCTTGTCAGTGCCACCTGTAACTGAATTCAGTCTGCCAGCTGCTGTTAATCAAACATTGATGAGCTCCTCTGGTCAACCACAAAACAGGCGTAATGTGTCCATGTTAAAAAGACCCAAGTCAAGAAAATGCAGTTCCACTGTGTTGTTCTACAAATAAAAGCTGTGGGATTAGGAGGCCTCCCAATTTTACCAGCTAGCCAAAAGTTTATTGGTTTGTTATATCAAAAGGATGTCATGAGTAAAAAGTAAAAATTTAAAAAAAGAAAAGTAAAAGCGTTATCAGCTAGCTTGATGAGCAAGGCACATCCATAAACAGATCCCTGCTAATTGGTGCTAACGGACAAATGAAACACTAGAATGTCACTAAAACTAAAACACAAACTTTATGGGTGTCCTGTAACACACAGCAAGTCACATTATTTGTCAGATGGTTCCATTAAAATGCTCCAAAAGGCACCAGCAGCATAAACACTGTGGATAGGTCCTATTCAGTGATTCCCATTAGCGAAGGTGAGGCCTAGCAGACAGCAATGGGCTTCAATTGCCTGTGTCAGGACTCCTTTCCATCAAAGAGTCCATGCCCGTAATGCCAGCATCCAGGTACACTTGGGAATCTTTTCCATCATTTCTATTTTCATTCCACATTAATTTAAGAAATCAGAAGAGTCAAAGCCTGCAGAGACATCTCTTTTTGCTGCTCTGCAGTACCTTCTTTGAATTCTAAGGTTTTACTAAGAAATAATAAAAAGTCATCTGGTCCTTATCAGGTCTTAAAATTAGGTAAATGCAACCTCAGAACAAACACATTTGAACAAAAACTATGCAAAGATGTAGAAGCAGTGTGTGAAAAAGTAGCCTCCATCCCTACTGCTTCCACGTCAGTTGAGAGGGTAAGTGGCAGCCAGGTGCTGCTAATCAAATGTGCTTGATTAGCTGATCATGAGCACCTCTATAAAAGCAGAGGTTTTGGCAGTTTGCAGGGCTGAAGCCTTCAAGTGAGTGTTAATACAGTGCCAAGGAGAAAAGACGTGAGCAGTGATCTTAGAAAAGCATATGCCATTGCCCATCACTCATCATGGGAAAGGCTATTTCCAAATAATCTGAAGAAAGTGGTAAGCCTTTAAGACAGCTCCCAATCATCCCAGGAGTGGACATCCCAAAAAATTTACCCCAAGGTGCTGAGAGACACTGCAAAAAAAAAAAACCCAAGAGCTACATCTTAGACTCTACAGGCCTCAGTTAGCATGTTAAATGTTGAAGTTAATGACAGTACAATTAGAAAAAAACAGAATAATTATGGCTTATTTGGAAGGATTGACAGGAGAAAAGTCTCTTTTCTGTAAAAAGAACATGGCAGCACAGGCACATGCACAGACAGACCCCTAGTGGAGCTCACCACCTGCCCTTTTTACATGAGAAAAGTGTCGTTTCTGCTGGAGCCCAATTTTTTTTTTCTTCATTCAAAAAAATTCTCTGACGGGCATTTATTTGAGTTCTTGTAAGAATTCGGATCCGCTGCGTGCACGAGCTCCCGCCTTGACCGTCCCTCCTCCTCCGGCTAGCGCTCATGCAGTGCTAAAGCACGGTGGTGGAGGGGTGATGATTTGGGCTTATTTTGCAACTACAACACCTGGGCACCTTGCAGTTATATCTGTATAAGTATTCTGGAGTCAAATGTGATGCTATCCGTCCGATAGCCAGAGCTTGGTTTAAATTAGGTCACTTTTCACACCAAAATGCTTCTGCAATTTGGCTCAGTTTATAAATGACATTTGTGTTGTTTTGTTTTACTGTATATATGCTCCTTATTGTGTTATACTTGGATCAGGATTTATTGAGCTCTCACTTTTTTCTTTTTAATTAGGCTTCTTCTTTTGCGCAATGTTGTGCCTTTCTGATCTGTTGTTTGTTAACTTTGAGGTCACATTTATGAAGCTCGGTTGTTTTTCGTGTTTTGAAAAATGGCTAAACTAGTTGTACCCTAGCTCATATTAATAGCGAACCTCAACTAGCCATTCCAGCTTACCTGTATTTTTCTGTTATTTGTAAATTTCTGCACAGTTTTTGACCCAAGTGCTATTTTTGTGGCAAACTGTCACAACATTAGATTTGACCAAATATTGCTGTTTTGTAGGTCAGTATACATGTCAGCGTTTGGTTTTGTAATACGCTTCCTTTCCCACTGGAGTCTGAATATTTTCATGATCCATAACTCTGCTGTCTTCACCAGGTATTGAAGGCCTTTGGGAGATTCTAGACTGGCAGTAATTCAATGCAAAATCCATATGCTTTTGTTGGTCAGAGCGTGATGCATTCACTTCCCCTCCCCTTTGACCAGGACGTTCCTGCTTCGCTGACTCCAGCGCTTCAGTACTCAGTCTTGAGCAGGATGTGATGTCACAGCTTCATATCAGCAACAAAGAAAAGGCCGCTGAATGGGCTGATTCATCTCATCTCTGCAGAGAGATTTCTGCCATGTCTGCTGCGCTCCAGCTCTCATGTCTTTCATCCTCCGTCTCTCTCTGTGATGACAGTGATTAATGACCCTCAGCTGCCGTGTGCTTCTCGCTGACACTCCCATCTTTCTTTCTCCCATTTTTGCGCTCTGTCTCACAAAAAGAAGGATTAAGGATGGAGGATCAAGCCAAAAAAACAATTGGTGCGACATGTTCTAAGAGAGGGAGGGGGAAAGTGGAAGACCATGATATTGGTCAACATGGACAAAGAAATCCAAGATACATATATCTATATATAGATAAATATTCAAACCTCTCAGTGCAGAGGAATGTCCCTGGTTCGTGTTAAGACTGTGAGGATCAACAGGTTAGCCTGAGCCTGTGGGACATACAAACACATCAATCACTCTGACTGGAAACATGAAATATATTTATATTCATACATTCTGGTGCAGCTTATGCAGCTCAAGAACTCAAGAAATTATGAGGTACGCACATTTTTTCTCCTCTGATTCTGACTGGTTTTAATTTTATTAATAGAGGTTATATAAAAATGACTGCTTCAAACTGATAGAAACAGTAACTCAAATGATCATTCATTATAGCCAAGGTATGCAGAAGAGCATCTGAATGCACAACACGTCAAGCTTTGAAGCAGATGGGCTACAGCAGCAGAAGACCGCAGACAAATTGGACGATAAAAGATTGGAAAAATGTTGCCTGGTCTGATGAGTCTCAATTTCTGCTTCGATATTCAGGTGGTAGGGTCAGAATTCGGTGCAAACAATATGAAAGCATGGCTCCATCCTGCCTTGTATTAATGGTGTAGCCTGCTGCTGTTAGTGTAATGGTGTGGGGGATATTTTCTTGCCACATTTTGGGCCAACCGAGCATCATTTAAATGCTACAGCCTACCTGAGTGTGGTTGCTGACCATTTCCATCCCTTTATGACCACAGTGTACCCATCCTCTGATGGCGGATTTCAGCAGGATAACTTTGAAGTAGGGAAAATAGGCAAACGTAAGGGTTTGAGCGAGTCTGACGAGGCCCGAATTGTGATGGCTAGACGGCAGGATTCTGCTGGGGAACCTTGGGTCCTGCCATTCATGTGCATGTTACTTTGACATGCACCATCTACTTAAGCATGACTGCAAACAATGTATACTCTTTAATGGAAGAGGTACTCCCTGATGGCTGTGGCCTCTTTCAGCAGGATAATGCACAAATTTTAAAAATGACTTAGATTATTTACAAAAAAATTCATAAAGTAGCTGAAGCTGTCAGATAAAAATAGTGCCGCAAAATGTGCAATATTTCCCTAAGTTATACGGGAATACGATGATGATAAAGTAATAAACGAGTAAGTGCACTTACATTACACTGCAGCAGATTAAAAATTCTAAATAAGTAACGCAGGAAGAGGATACACACCAACTTAAAGATTATAACACAGCTGACAGCAGCTCATTTGCACTGACTTCTGCCGTGTGCTGGGTAATAAATTAGGAGGTGAACTCTTGCAGCTGCTAGACGCAGTCACAGCTCGCTGACAGGCTTCACTCCCGCCGTCAGGACGTGCAGGAGCATCTCTCTGCCTCTGTGTCACTTCCTGTTTCCCTGTCACTGCATTTCTTTATTTGTGCTGAGGTCCCTCCCTCCACCTGATCCCCAGGTGTCAGACACAAGTGCCCCTCTTCACTCAGGGTCCTGACAGCTGACAGACAGCAGAGGCCGAGGGCAGCCAGGGCGATATGGACTGACAAAGCTAATGCAGCTCTCTGTTCATCGCCTTCTATCCGTTCTTTCTTGTAAAAGTGCCCTCAGACTCTGCCGGGGCAGAGTCCTTTTGAGCACATAAACCACCGGATTTTCCAAAATCCTGCTTCCATGCAGTGTCAAAAATAAAAAAAAGTGTGGAGTTCCCCTTCAAATTTATTCTAACTCTGTCTTCCCTCCAGCATGAGTAAGGAATGAGCAGTGGCAAAGGGTAAGAATGTTAGCACCTGCCTGTTGTCGTCCAACATGCAGAGACAAATCCTGAATAAATTACAGAAAGGCCCAGAGAGATAAGGCTGTGACGTTGGGATTATTTCAGTTCAAAAGCCTCGAATCAGTGTGAACAAGCCGTCTTCTGAGACAAGGGGTTCAGAGGAGATTAACCCCTGGTCATCCCTCTGTGTCTGCTGCGATGGTATCAGAGGGTTTGGCCTTTTTCACAACACTGAAACAACAATCTGCAGGAAAACTCTAAGCCAGCCTGTCAGAGCGCATCACCATTTCCTATCAAATCTAGCCTCTTATTTCTGTCTCCATGGCCCTTTACATTCTCTCAGCTGTTCAAACACAGCTCCTCTATTCATACGCATTAGCCTGAGAATATATTTACTCTGGTCCAGTGGAGCAGTCCAGCATGAAAGAGCATTAGTTTAGCTTGTCAAATTACCCTGTGCCTGTGCTGCGCTGCCTGCTAATGACAGATAATTGAGCTGCTGGCAGGTCCGCCTGCTTGGTTTTATGTCAAGATCTAAAACCCCTATTGCATCTGTGCAACTCTGGGGTCGTGTCAGTTTATATAGCTTTGAGTGTGTGTCAGTAGGGTGAAAGTAGCTTTAATTTAAGCCTGTCGTGAACTACCTTCAGATTTAAGTAATAAAGCTAAACACAGGTGCCATTTGTTCCCAGCAATGTCTGAAATTAAAGCTCGTTTGCCAGTTGCTGTTGCTCAGGAGGCTCTTTCAGACGTTTCCAACCATGCAGTTTTAAAGGTTCATGAAATTAAACAGAAAATACACACTGCACCGGCCTAAAGGCGCTTTTTATAGTTACTCTCTGCAGAATTTAACTAAAGCTTTCACCACCAGGGGCAGCATTTTACCAGCGGGTGTCTTGAGTTGTTTTCCGACGTGTGCTGAAATTTTCAGCTCGGTTTTCTCAAGATGCTTTGCCTTTTGCAAGGCCGCCATTGCGAATAACAATGTGCTCTTCATGAGCTGCCTGGCTAAATTAAAGGTTACACTGACTCATTACATCATCTTGTGGTACAAACTTGTATTACTCAAAAGTTCAGTAATCCCAGATTGAGTGCAGGATGCTGGGATCATTACTAGATGACAATAGCAGTTTATAATGTCCTGACATAAAGTTTACAGTCCAGCCACAAGCGCAAAAGACAGAAGTTCTAAAAGTGAGTTATTTTTCATGTTTTTGTTCCATCCATCCATTCTCTTCCACTTATCCTGTTCAGGGTTGCGGGGGGGGGGGGGGGAGCTCTGGAGCCGGTCCCAGCTGCCAGAGGGCGAAAGGCAGGGTACACCCTGTAAAGATCGCCAGCCTGTCTTTATTGGAAAATGTTGCATAACAAATTGAGAGTACAAATTGAACGCGGCATGTGTTCCCTACGCAATCACCCCTCTGCACTGCCTTTATTTTCTAATCCAAACAAAGATGATACATCTTTACTCACTTGTATGTATTATTTGCACCATTTAAAAGTGAGGAAACTGAGTGGAAAATGAGCTAATAGCGTTATTCATCGTGCAGATGACAAATATTATTTCATCCAGCTGGTTTGACGAGTCTCCAAGGATTAATAAACAACTGCCTGGGCTTTATCAGAGATCACAAGGTAATTATTTGCTAAAGAAGCAGATGCTTACAGTAGATATTGACTCTAATAATAATACATGAGGGGTACAAACTGAGGTGAAGCATAGTGAAGGGGTTTTTTTGTTTTGTTTTTTTTCTGTACCATTTATGTTTGCTGTGCAGCTGCAGCCAGTTAACTAAAGTATTCTCAGCTTTCCACCTACACCAGCGAGGGCAGCACAGGCCAGTCTGTGGTTAGTTTGCTCAATACATCCAGTGTAATTTAATCCATTGCCAAGAACCTGTGAAGAAGTTTAATGGCGGTATAGAACGAAAAGAATTAGCGATACCAAAGGAGATTAGAAAGGCATTAGGATCTGGGAGGCTCGGCAGCGGTGCTTAACGACTCCTCTGTCCTGAACAAATCAGTTTTACTAAGCAAAGCTACTCTCAGCAGAATTATAGCCTCTGTTAGCCACTGTTATTGCCTGCCCCCATTAACTGGGTCCTACCTGAAGAGGGATCGGTGGAATAACACCATCAATTTAGACCCCTGGCTAACAAGTTGGTTCCTGGAAAAAAGTTTAACTCCAATTAAAAAAAAAAAGGCTTTTGTGGTTATGGCTTAACTTCTTTCACTTATATTTTCAGAAGCAATACTTACAGCCTGGTACTATGGATGATAATGTCAGTCTGCTGCTCCACCACTTTGGTCAAGAATGATATCAATAACCACTGACAAGTTTTGAGCATACATTCATGGTGCCCAGATGATGGATTCTAATGAGGGCGGTGATCCCCTGACTTTTCCCGTGGTACCACCACGTGCCATGACACTATGACAATGACAGATGTGGTGGATGACCAGGACAGTTAAGGAAAACTGAGGATCTCCTTTTGGTATCAGAACCTTCAGGTTCCTTCCAATACCCTGTCACTCCTCAGATTCACCAGTGCCACAGATTTCAGTTATGGACATCTTCTGGCTCACACGTCTGGCTATGGCAGGTTGGCCCTTCTCAGAGTTGAGGTCTATACACCTGTCCGTTTTTTTCCTTCAAATTAGTACTTTTTCCAACAAGTTTGCTACAACAACTCATTGCTCCCTTACCCTCTAATAAAACCCAGATCTTGACATGTACCTTTGATATGGGATAATTAAACAATAGTCTTGCAGGATTTGTCCATCTAATACAAATTTTCATAAACACACAAATATAATAAGTATTACTGCAAGAGCCATCTCTGACCTCTTCAGTGCTCACAAGATAAATAAGCCTTTATAAACTTTTTCATATGGGCTGCTAAAATACTACTGATGTTAGACTAGGACGATTCATCAACTTCATCAGGAAAACAAATGTTACTCCTAAACTTTCTTTAGATCAAGTTTAGATTAATTGCAATAAATAGTTTACTAAAGTAGTTTGTTTTATTCATGCAAACATCCTTAAGTAATATAACCTTGAACCAGCCGTATCTCAAAGAGGTAAGCAGGGCAGGCAGTGCTTGTCCAGTGAAAACTCTCTCTCCTCGCATCTCAGACAGCATTCTGTTGTAAAGCCTCTCGCTTGTTTGCTTTCATCTTTTAAACCATAGTTGGCTATTGTCTCTGAAAGCAGGCTGAACTCTGCTTGACCCTTGCACTAAATATATAGCCTATGTCATTTTGATGGGCATGTCCATGACTCGTTAACAAAGACTGGAGCTGTGCTAGCTATAAGGCCTGCAGCTTTTTCTTGTTTGTACATGTGCATTGTGGATAAACCTGGGGTCTTTGATGGGAGACTGACGGGAGACTAGCATGGTATACAAGCTGCCATTGGCTCTGCTTTCACTGGTCTGAGATCAGTTACCGTCAACACCTTGTGCAGAAACAGAGCTAGCGTTAGCAAGTAAATGGGCCCTCTGCGCTTTGGGATCGTAACAGAATAGTTTTCTTTTACTAAACATTTTGGCTACCATGTGTAATGTAGAGGAGTTGGAGTGCAGTCTGAAAATGTTTTTAATAAATTCTTTTGCACGTTAAAGAAAGTCGTGATCATGGTAAGGGGAACTCTTGTTCAAGAAAACAAGCAAGTTGAACAGGTGCAGGCTCCATAAGTACTTTCAGATTAGCATTAGCATTAGCAGGAATTACTTGGTTGACTGAAAGTTTTTGTTATTAATATATTTTACTATCCTTTTTTAAGTCAAGGTGTAGGCCTGTTTTTTCAGGCCTTTTCTGAGCTCACTGATAGCTGTTTGATATATGACCCTCAAAGAACAGCCACACCACAAACAGTGGGGTCTCCTTTCTTGCAGTGTGTAGCCACACCAAAAAAAAAAAAAACAATGCATTAATATAGTTTAAAAAATATAAAGTTAAATTGAAACTGAGCTGAGCCTTAAACAAATTTGACAAAGTCTAGTTGACCCTTGACCTGGTCATTAGAAGGGATGTTTATAGTTGTCTTTTTATATATCCCTTTATAGTTAATCCCTGGTCTAGTTAGTATAAGTAGACAGGCAAACTTGCGAGTCAAAGCTTACTTAAGCTTTGACAAACAGGCTCCAAAGCTGAAGTCATTCTCAGGCTTTTTCATTTTCATCACTTACACATTTAGTGGCTTCAGGTGGAGGACAGAACCTTGCACTTGCAGTTATTGTTCACAGGATTTGGCAGTGAATGCTTTCTCTTCTTTATGCTTTGCTTTTTCTTCCTAACCCACATCACATAACAGGGTATTGATGCCACAGGGAGCAATGCACCACATCATGTGATCTCATCGCAGAGCAGGAGGAGACTGCGGTAACACAACTGGCTGTAATAGCTGTACTTTGCAGTGAGAAAAAAAAAAAAAAAAAAAAACACCAGCAGAAGGCTGAACAAGTCTTGATGTGTCATGATATTTCCCCAGTATTCCTTAGCGTCAAGATGCTGTGTGTATCTTGTCTCAGTTTTATTTGTCACTTCCTGTTTTGCTTTGTTAGTACATGTCTCCTGCATCTTGTCTCAAATTTTACTTCCTGTTTTGTCATTTTCCCTGATTTCTTTCACCTGTTCCTCATTTTTCCCAGCTGTGCTCACTTACCTGATTACCCTGTTCCTGTCTAAATAGTGCTGTCTTGCCTTTGTCCTTTGTTGTGACATCTGTTAATCTTCCCTTATTTGTTTCTGTCTATTTGTTACATGGTAGAGGGGAGGCGGTTCAATTTAAATGAGGTTGGGAGCAGCTTTAAAACAATAAAAATATAGGTGGCAGCCAAGTAGTCAACTAAGACCAAAGAATCAGTAAAAACATGCATTTTATTTACAATAAAAAGGAACAGAGGGCAAAGGCAGCACAAACTAAAAAACAGAGGTAAACTTGAAGTCCAGGTATGCATTGTGTATCCATTCCAGTCCCACACTAAAATCTCTCGGCCCACTGCAGCAACCAGTCCTCTCACCCAGGGTGTCCTGCTGGAGACCACACCTGCACCGGGTCCAACTCCCCTTGGACCACAGCCACAACTCCATGGCTTGCTCCGGCTCCCCCAACACGAAAATCCGTGGACTCCATGGCTGCCTCTCCTCAGCCATCCGTGTGTCTGGTCTGCTGGGTTCTTCCGCCCAAGTTTCCCTCCGCTCTCTGGAACCTCTCAGTCCATTTTCGTCCTTTTCCTTTGTTTCCCAGTCTCCCCTCCTCTGCTGTGTCCATCCTTTAAAAAGGGTCACCGAGCAGGTGTTGCCCATTCCCCTGATTGGTGTGGCAGGAAGTAAAAACCCCACAACAATAAAAGCATGCAATAAATATATATAAAAACATGCAAATATAAAAAACACACAACTTTAAAATTACTTCTGCCACATCACATATTTGATGGGTTTTATTTTGCCTTGTGGCCTTTTTATTTTTGGACTGCATCAACAGCTCCTCTTAAAGGTACATTTTGTGTTAAATCTTGCCTGCCTTTGGATTCTGGATTTTGGCTCATGCATTCACTGAAAAGGAGAACGTGGTTGGAGAGATAATCCAACGCAGGCCGTTTTTATTTTATTTTATTTTTTTTAAGAACTTGAAGGCAATAGCTGTCAACAGCGGTATCCAAGCTAACATTAGCCTCAAAAGCTAAATATCGATGACCTCCTTCCTCCATGTTGGCTGTTGGCACAAATACTAGCTTGTTTTTTTGCAGTCGCCATTTCAAACATTATTTCATTCATTTCTGTCCCTTTGTAGACTCTGAGACAAAACTATAATCATCCAGATAGTAACTCCTAAACCTCAAACATGTGTGACGTTATCAGGATGGTCCTGGTGAGTGTGCAAGCAGAGGTTTATAGAGGGTTCTGGGTATTTTGGTACTAAGATTTCTGCTCCAGATGTCTTCTCCTGTAGTCTCAGCCTGGTGTAAGATGGGTCAGGTTCCTTTTCTGTATCCAGTTCGATAGGATAGAATACGTTACATCCTGTCAATATGGATTAGATCAGATTTACTACCATTAAATCAAAGGCTGCTAAAATGTATGCCTTATTAAATTCTACTTTAACTTCACCTTGGTCTACAAACTAATGTCTCCTATTATACTAGATTTATTTTATTTTGTGTGCTTTTGAAGACATGTCAGTTTACTGTAGCTTACTATTCTTTAGTCTGTTATCTCAGTTACAGTGGCTAAACTGGAGAACGATTTGTAAGTGAATTTTTGCCTAAAAAAAAAAAGAGGTATCTGAATTACATTTTCACTTTAAAGCGAAATAAATTGCCTATCATGTTACTCTGCTCTTCCTCCATGTTTCAGATTGGGATGACAAGTTCTGTTTTCTTGCGTAAACCTGGGCTGCAGAGAGCCAGTCGTGAAAGAAATACAGTGTGCAATAAAGGAGGAGGAGAGGTGGTGAGAGAGAGGAGCGGGGGGGGGGGGGGTGAGGGAGGTGCAGAGGGGAAGGGCTCGTATTGATCATCTGCCAGGTGTGATGGATAGCGCAATAAGTGGCAGCGGCCAGCGGAGGAGAGGAGTGAGTGATTTCTGCTTTTCAAAGTCCTGATGAATGAGGGCGTCAGAGGGAGGCCCGGCGTCCAGAGCCCAGCACATGATGGACTGCTGTGTCAGGTGGAGAGAAATTGAAGGAGAAAAGAGAGGTGAGGGGAATGGAGGGAAGACGAGAGCTTTCTACAGAGGGCAGACTAAAAGGAAGCGTGAGGGAGAAAAAGGAAAATGTAAAGGGGAAGGCACGTGAGAGAGGGGGATGAGATTTTAGGAAGAGGGGGGGTCAATAAAGCGCTAAGAGAAAGAGGACAACTGTGAGACAGAGATAGAGATGAGTGCAGGAGGCGACAGCAGAGTGAGTTCATCTTTATTAATGGCCAAAGAGCAGAGAGGGAGTTATTAAAAAGGAAAAAGATGAATGAAAGAATGAGTGTGAACGAGCAGAGGGGTGACGAAGGGAGATGTGATATATGCCCCCTCCCGGCTTTCTGAAATCCAATAATAACACTGAGGAATGGGCCAGCTGGTGGACTGAGGTGGGGGGAGGAGGGAGGGAAGGAACATTTATAGGAAGCAGCCAGTGAAGACCAGGCAGGGGCAGCAGAGAGACTCACAGCTCTGTAAAGTGGAAATGCACAGTAAGTGTCCTTTAAAAGATGCCATGAATAGTTATTAATTTCACACAGTACAGTAAATGCAGATATACTATATTCAAATCAATACCTGGCTTTGTCTTTGCACCACCTCTGCTGGGTACAGTTTTTTAAAATACTCTTTATTCCCCCTGATAATAATCTAGCTAACAAGTAGGTGAGCAATGACAGAATGAACAAATCTTCTAAATGACAAATAGTTTTGGTGTCATTTTCCCCTCATACGCTGACAACTTTCTATATTAAGAGTCTAGCGTCATGTTAGCTAACCCTGTGAGGATGCGCTGGGCTAAAGGTCGACAACTTTTAGCTGTCATTAAGTGTAGTGAAATATTTCTCAATTTAATCATCTTAATTTCTCATATTGGCATGCTACAGTTTGGCAGTTAGCATGTAGAGCAGCTGAGTCAGTTGACAGGTGGTTCAGCTATCTTGACCAGAATTCATCCTGAACACCTCAGGTGTGGGGTTTCAGGTATGTCCAACCCAGGGCAAAGCCAGGGAAAGCTGGAGAGACTGTGTCATTTGGCTAGCTTGGGAATGCCTAAGTATGCCCCTAGAAGAGCTGGAAGAGGGATCTGGGTAACACTGCTTAGATTAGTGCCCCCACAACACAGACCTGGATTAGGATGGATGGATGGATTTTTAGCCAAAGCTGTCTGAGAAATATTTATTTCCTAATGGATTGCATTGAAAGGAGCCAGTTGAGGTGATTCGGGCATCTGACTAGGATGCCTCCTGGGCGCCTCTTGGGTGAGGTGTTCCAGGCATGCCCTACCGGGAGGAGGCCCCTGGGCAGACCCAGGACATGCTGGAGAGACTCTCGGCTGGTCTGGGAACACCTTGGGGTCCCCCCGGATGAGCTGGTGGAGGTGGCTGGGGAGAGGGAGGTCTGGGCTGCTCTGCTTAGGCTGCTGCCCCTGCGACCCGGCCCCTGATAAGCGGAAGGAAATGGATGGATGGATGGGTTGCCTTTTATTATCCATTATTAACAATGCTTGACAATCAGTTGTTGCAGTCTATTGCAACAACTGATCTTAAAATATTTAGATTTTTACTTTTTAAGCTCCCTGCTGTACTACTCTTTTTCTATTTTTCTGCATATTTGTGCTCCTTGTGTGTAACTTTTATCCTATTTAACTATGGTAAGATTTTTGCCATGCTGTATTCATTTATTAAGATATACTCCCTTATGTGAGCTATTTTGTTGAAGGCTGTGTTAAACATTTTGGCTGCGGTAACAGTAATTTCCCAACATATCCCAACTGGGAAAAGAAAAATATATCTTAAAATATATCTCAGCAAACAAAAACTTGGCAGTTAGGACCAGGCTTAGTAAATTTAGTCCCCCGGGTCTAAATTATGTCCCAGTGAGACTATTTTTACTTCAGGAACTTTCAGAGTGTTGGTAGCAGGTGGCAAGAACAGTTACAAGCTTTTTACGATCACATCTGCACCTGCAGACAACTTTACTTATTTTTTTTTTTTGCTAATGCTGCTTTGACACAAAGATGTGGAGGTACAGAAGAATCCTATGACTGACGTATGAAGTCCACAAATGTAACCAACAATCCACAATAATAAAGTACATCTTAAAAATGTGTGCAATGGTAATGAGACTCTAAGGAATTTTTTGTATCTTGGAAAGATCCCTGACATCAGTGCCAGGAACTCTGAGCTTTGATGGAATGATCATTAATATCTGCGTCATCGCTCACAAGATTTCCTACAGATCTGCATGAGGACTTCCCCTCTTGGACAGTGAATATCTGTGCAGAAATTCATGACAAAAAGACATCTATCAGTCTGAACTAAGAGCGGTCAACAGACCGGCGCTGCCATCCACACACCTACACTGCTAACACTTTTCTGACTCTGGCGCAGCAGAAACATAAAAAGCTTTAAGCGTTAGCAAACAGATACGTATCTACACAGATATGAAATCACTTTAATTTGTAGGCTTGTGTTTGTCTAACTGAGGAGTCCAGGCTCAATTATCACTTACCTTATACCTTTGTTTGGCTAGCGATGGAAATATCTGGCTCTTTAGTTGCTAAATGCTCCAATATGTTCACCAGTTACTTTGTGTCTACCTGCTATTTGGTGCTGAGCAGGTACTGCACACAGTACCAGTTTTTTTCTGCTAAAAGCAGCTGCCTGTTGCATGAGAGTGTGAACCAAAACATAACGTGAGCCTGGAAAAGGCGAGGCAACGCCAAACACCGAGAAGAGGAAGCTCATCGAGAGAGAGAGCAGTAACACAATTTATGAGCAGCAAACGCAACAATAACAAATTTGCAAGCTTCATTTAAAAAGGGGCAGTAAAAAATGACAGCTTGTCCTCAGATAGCCGGTAATGTGATATGATTGAGACTGACAAAATAAGGAGTGCTTAGTTTGGCAAAAGGAAGGTTCGACTGCTTATTAATTGAAAGAGATGGAGCCGCGCATTCAGCAGGGGAAAACGGGCAGACTGCATTCAGGAAATATGGGGAGAGTAACATCCAAGTCCTTCTCATCTGGTGGTGCCTGGTGATTTTTAGAAACCAGCACACAAAATAGTTCTGGACAGTTTTACCCCCACTCCCACCCACCCACACACACAACCCTCCTTCTCAAATGGCTTGTTTGTTGTGTAATGAATTGATACAATGATTTCTATTTCCTTATTTTTCATATCACTTCGAAATCCAGCGATAAAAAAAAAAAAAAAAAAGCATTTGCGATTTAGCTGATAAATACTGACGTATTTGGAAGCTGAAAAATACTGAGCTCAAAATATATCTCAGTATGACACCGTGTCAGGCACATTTAATGGTATTAGTGAAGATAAATCTACCAGTAAATATCAAAATGGCTCCAGTAAAAACAAGCTAAATCACCACAACATTTCTTTGAGCACAGAGTCGCATGATAAATCTTTCCCTTAAGTCTTTCTCCTCTGCAGCGAGTGGATCTGGTATCTCTCTCTGCTGGTCTTTATGTATCTGTATCCACAGGACATCGTACATTATAGCAGCGATTCTCATGCTTTGAGCCCCTCAGATGGATTACAAATCACTTGTTGGGACTCGTTCCAGGCCGAAATGGCAGCAAACCATAAATACAGCACACTGTGTCTATCCGGCATCATTTTAAAAGCAGTCTGTGGAACAATCCTGAGTTTGAGCATCCTCGGTGTGACTAAGCAATAGCTTAAGTTTCCACAAAGAGCAATAAAGTACCGCGCTGTTGAGGTTGAGGAGTAATACCATTAAACATCTCTCAGCTCCATTCAGCTACTATGTGTAGTCGCCACTTGTGCGGCTGGTTTTTTTTTTGTTTGGGCTGCCATTGTTCTCCATGTTGGCATCGTTGCACAGCTGCAGAGGGCAAACAAAATCGCTCTTCATCAGAGCATCAAATAAAAGTCTTGCACGGTTCACATCGACTGCATGAATGGTTCCTTGTTTAAGGGCTGTTTGTTTATTTTCCTCTGTTCCCGATTGGTGGGTGGGAAGCCCCTTTTTATGCTACGAATGGAGCAAACGACTGTGTAGCGCAAACAGTCCCCTCCACACTGTGGAGCCTTTCAGCGTCTTTCGGGTCATTGTTTTGGTTTTTCAGGCCATTATTTTACAAGTAAGCAGACAAACAAACTGCTGCTGTGTGTATCAGGTGTTGCCCTCTGTAGTCCGGGAGGAAATAATGAGGCCTGTCCCAGTTTAATGTCTGCTTTCATTCATCTCAAAGTCAAGCTTACAGATTACGACTTCATCTTCTTCATCCTGATGTTATGGGCACCAACACTGATTACAATGTTGTTATAACTAATAGGGGTGGGTGGATACCAATATCGATAATATTGATAAGCTGCCTTTGTAAGTGAAAAGTATCAGTAATACTGGCTGTATATTTGGTATCACATCTTGCAGTACTGCACATCACTTATAGCTAATGGCGGAGGAGGAGGCACAAAGGTCACGCAGCATCACTCATGAGGACCGGGGATTGAACCCCTGACCTGACAACTAGTAGGCATCCCACTTTAGCCTATAGCTAATGCTATTTGCAGCTAACATTAAAGTCCTTGTTTTTTATGTGTGTGTGTTTGGTGGTTGTTTAATTAAGTAAGCAATGTTGTTTTATTTATTTGATTTCAATTACTCCTAAATCACTAAAGCTATTAATCTAACCTTAAGCTGTGTCGGCTCCGTTTGTCACTACAAAGATAAGAGCGCGCCTGGTAACCGTGTTACAACAACGTAATACCAACCTTCATCAAGGTTAGAACTCTTTTCATTAATATGAAAAGGAACTGCCAGGGCTTGTATTTTAATACCATGGATTTAGGAAGTGCAGCAGATTTCTTTCATGTTTTACAACAAGATGAGACTCTGTCTTCTGTCTTTTGTTTCTTAAAAAGTTTATTTTTATTCACTCTTTTTTTTTTTTTAGATTTCTTTAAATCCATCTTGATTTTTTTTTTTTTAGCCAAGATTCCCCTCTGTCCTCCAGCAGGCTCTTTCTGAAGCTGCTTCCATAAAATTTGTATAATTTACTACCACATTCACCTCTAACACAGACCATGTAAAGACTATAAAGTGTTTCAGATATTTTTGCACTGAAAAAATTGTGTCTGCTGCCAGTTAATTTTCTATCAAGCGACCGTTTCAACTCTACTTGGATATGCAGTTATGTAGTTTAATGGATGATAAAGCATCAAATAACCATATATTTCAGGGAATTGTACCTTTAACAACTACTTCATTTTACGGGTACGGGTATTTACTCCACCACCACGACTGGTTGCACCAATTCCATGTTCAGAGTAGCCATCTGCAGGGGTGGGTACGAATTTTAAAAAACTAAAACCACACTTACATTAACCTCTGTGGACACTGTGTGTGGAGCACTGTTACAGTTAACAAACAACAACAGCAACATTTCAGGATGTGAAAATTCTGCAGACACAGCGTACAGATCCAGACGACGCGTTGCTGCACCTGCTGCTGTCGTCGTCATTGTTGTTTTCAAAACGCTCCAGCGCCAACGGCGTCGACTTTCTGGCAAACAAGTTATGCCACACAATGAACGAAAAAGAGAGAAGAGACAACAACTCAGTCTGAACACACACACACACACACATTCCTCCAAATATGAAACTATATCCATACATGGAACTAAGGCATGAAACATACTGAATTTATTCATTAAGTATACGAATAAATGAAAGCAATTTAAGGTTACTTTTTTTTATTAAGAAGGATTTTGCCACATTCTCTAACTCCTCAAGTTAAAATATGGTTCTTATACAGAAATGTCCTCACTGGACTGTTAAAAATACCCATGCAGAGTGGCTTATGTCTTCTGGGAATAGTACAAAATTTATTCAACTGCAATGGCTGGTTGGCCCCAGGATTTTAAGCTCACCTTCCTTACCTCTACTCCTTGCATCTTCACCATTACACCTGCCTTCCTCTCATTCACACACACGTTTTCTGTCTTGCTTCTGCTACTCCTCACTTTGATTCCTCTTCTTACCTGTGCATTCCTCCACCTCTCCAGGATCTCTTCTGCCCGCTCCCTGCTCTCACTACAGATCACAGTGACCTTTTTTTTCACTAATCTTAAGACTCATCAGATTTAACCTGTGAAGGGGCTCCTTATCGGCTGTAACACACTGAACTAAACTGCTCAACAATTTCTCTATTTAACATTTTGGTGCTACAAATCCTTTTTAGTAGGATTGTAATCATCCTGAGGTATGATTTTCAAACTTTGGTGCTTTTACTCTAAGGGATCTGAGGACTTCCTTCACCACTGCCCACAGATCGACTGCTGTAATCTCCACTCACTGTAAAGCATGCTGCTTGTATCATTACCTAAATAGAGAGTAAGTCAAAGGGGGCTGACAGTGGGACAAGTGAGAAGAGAAGTTGTTCTACATGCAGGCGAGCCGAGTTAAAAGATTGAAACAGTCAGCTGAACAGGGGATAAAAGGTGAAGAGGAAAAAGGGAGAATGAAAAAGGAGGAGCTGAAGCCAGACAAGCTCATTAAAGTGAGGGCAGCGGTGTGACAAATGATGCATGGAGCTGGCAGCATTGATCTCACCGCTCACAAGGAGGGTGTCTGGGCAGCGAGATGCATGGAAAAGAGTGTGTGTGTGTGTGTGTGTGTGTGTGTGTGTGTGTGTGTGTGTGTGTGTGTGTGTGTGTGTGTGTGTGT
>JAVDPK010002648.1:451512-471002 GCA_034780415.1 Cichlasoma orientale | reverse complement strand
CCCTTCTTCACTTTTTCCAAAGCTGTCCATTGGGCCAGATTAGAGTCTTTGCTGGGCCGAGTCTGGCCCCCGGGCCTCATGTTTGACGCCCCTGACCTACAGCAAGTGAAATACAGTTAATCGAGTTAAAGTCAGGATGACTTGTCAAGTGCAGAATACTACTTACTATACTTCTTTACCTTCAAAACCCCTAAGGTGCTTTTGCAGTATATCTCCCCACCTGTACTACAAAGGACTGTCAAATACACATCTGGCCGAACCTGAGCAGAAACTATAGCACTGCAGGCTTTAAAATTGATTTGGCTACTTCTGTCTTCTGTCACTTCATCAACACCTGGTGGTGAATACTTTGCACTTCCTTGTGAAGTTTTCAGAGAAGGACAGTGTGATCATCCATCACATGTTTGAGCTGAGCTGAGAACAGTATTAACACCACACTGGGTTTGAATCCACCGGCTGGCTGGAGTCTTTCTGTGTGGGTTCTCTACAGGTACACTGGTTTCCTCCCACAGTCATGCACAGGGTGAGGTTAATTGGTTATTCTAAATTAGCCATAGGTGTGAATGGTTGTCTGTCTCTCTGTGTTAGCCCTGTGACCTTGAATTGGATGAGTGGAAGAAAATGGATGGATGGACAGTTTTACATTCACATACATAATTGAGAGATGGTCACATTACAAAGTAAAAAGAAAACAATTTACAAAGGGAAGGCAATCATGAAGGAAAAGGGGGAAGACGAAGAAGAAAAAATGTGCTGGTTTGTTGCGATTCAGGCAGCCACACCGGGACTATCATTACCATACATCAGGACAATGAATGAGGCTTTCAGCAAGCGGTAATAAGAATTTGATAAATCATGAGCCGAGAATTAACTAGACGTCAAAACAATGAGAGCACTCTGATAGATGAAGAGAGGATGATGGCATAGATTCATCTGGGCAGAAAGAGAGAGGGAGGGAGAAGACAAGAGTCCACACAGGGTCAGGGGAGGTGTAAGTGGGGTAATGAAAGGGTCGCCCGCAACGAAAACTGCAGCGAAAACCAATGGAAGAAGACAAAGGAGACGGAGAGTGGAAGCAGAGAAGCGGTTGACTGAAGAGATTACAGTGTGGAAAATAACAAGTGTATTTTAGGGGTGAGGGACATGACTGGATAATTGCCATGATACCAAAAACTCAGATTTATCTGATCAGCAGGTGTTTGGTGGGTATCTTGAAAACGGAACAGTGTGTAATGAATCTATGCTAGAATCTCTGTGAGGCTGTAGCTAAACGCTAACATCAGCGCGCTCGCAAGTCTCCATCCACTAGTCGATTAGACTGAAAACTCCAGAATACGGTTTGTTTTCCTCATGGTTTTTGTTCTGTTCAGGTTTGACAGCCACTCTTTTGATGCTGACTACAAGTTAGTGCTTACCTGGTACATAAGCTACTGGGTTTGCTTCTGCGCTGTAACGTTGCTGCCATGCAGCAGCCTCTCGGGCTGAAAAATAAAGCCAATGCAGAACTGCAATTCTTCTTCCACTGGAGGCTGGCTCTGAACTCTGCGCTGGGACAGATGCTCTTCATGTTATGCTCATGCTCCCCTTAGGCAATGTGTTAATATTAGAAATCACTGCATGTGTTTCCAGCGCTATGTAGATGATAATCTATTATATTTACAAAGCAAATCAATTAGCTACAGACATGTCTTCAAGACATAAAGCTCTGGATGACTATTGCACGCACATTAAACAAATCACTGCCAGTGCTTTTTATTTTTCATCTGTAGAAAGGAATATCCTGTCCCAGAATGATGCTAAAAAAATGCATTTATTAATTCTGGGCTAAACTATTGTAATCCAGGTTGTTCTAAATGCTCCCTGAAAAGCCTTCAATTAATCCAAAACGTAGCAGCAAGATTAAGAAGAAGTGAAATGTGAGATCATATTTACCTCATAATACATCCTTAAATGTGCATCACACAAAGTCCTAAATGATCAGGCCCCATTTTATCTTAAAGATCCCAGAGTACCATATTATCCCAATAGAGCACTTCACTCTCAGACTGCAGGCTTGCTTTGGTTCCCAGAGTTTCCAAAAGTAGAACGGACAGAGCCACCAGCTATCAGGCCCCTCTCCTGTGACCCTGACCCATCCCTCAGTTATCCTGCAATGGGCTCAGGCTGCTGGGGGACTTCCCATTATGCGCTGAACATTTCACCTTCACCCCCCTTATTTCAGTCCTCACTATTGCAACATTGTCTGCCCTCTCTCTCTTTCTGTCTACAAATGGATCCCCCTCCCCGAGCCTGGTTCTGCTGAAGGTCTGTTAACATGGAGTTTTTCCTCCCCACTGTTGCCAAGTGCTTGCTGATAGGGGATTGTCAGATCATTGTTTAGTATAGTAGCGGCTCATCCTTCCAATTTAAAGCACCTTGAGATGATTGCCATTACTTCACCCTTAATAAAACGGCACCATCCCAAAGGGACATTTATTTGTCTAATAAATATTGTGCAAATCTACGCGAGTGCTGCTGATACATTTCTCTACAAATGTAGCATAGTGGCTCTTAAGGAAACATTAGAGGATCTCCAAAATCCTGAGTGCATCATGAATATTTGCACTCAACAGTTAGTGATATTTCTGTCTGGATCAAGAAGGAGGACCAGCCAACACTGCCATCCTCGGAGCCATACTGCCAGCTTGGCTAAAAAGCAAAAGAAAAAGTGATACAAGTTCTTTTACGAGAACCCAAACACGCATGTTACAACTGATGCGACTTTGATTGACAAGTTTTTCATTAACATTCCACTTTACTGTCTGTCTCGCTCATACCTCCCCTCCCGTCACCCCGTCCTGCCTCGGTTACTCCTCTGCTCGCAGGGTGAAGGATGTGACAGGAGGATGTTTATTTAATGAGAGCAGTCTGGAGGGGGTAATGAAATCTACCCTAACACCATTAACAACCAGGCTTATCAGCTCCTGGGACACACGTCAGCATGCTGCAGCCTTTTGTTCTCTGGCTCGAGGCAGCCACCGACCCAAAGGACAGATTAAGGATTCTCTGAACGCCGTTGACACCTATGTTGAGAAATTAAAAACTGTCCACCAATCTGTGCTTTGAAGTAACGCTATCGTTTTTCACTTTGCTCATTAGGAATTGACATGAAAAGCATTAAGGAGGCAGGATAAGTGGGCAGGTGTCTGACAGGCACATGTAAAGTATCTGTAGTGTGTGTGTGCTCGAGCGTGGGAGGTGGTTAGTTTGTTACCTGACCGCATAGGCACAATCAGCCCCCCTTCATGTTGATGCTGATGGATGGACTTCTTTGTGTAACACACAAGCAGAGACAAGCCACAAGCCTGCACTGTATGTATGGCAGCATATAATGGGACAATTAAGACCTCTTTATGCTCACTCCTACCCTGTTTCCAATCCACGGCGTGCACCACCCCGGTGCCGTTTTTCCGCCCTTGAATCGTACAATATTCCATGAAAGGCTCATTTTTTGAGCATTACATTAGAGTGAAGCTGCTGATGGCCACACAAAAGCCATGTAAATGAGCTGTGAGAGAGGCCCATCAGTCATCATGCCAGATGCGCTCTCCCATTATTATTTATGGCCATAATTGGCCCGTGTTTCCTCAGGCAATGACTGTGCACTGATGGATCTGATGATGACTCTGCTCAGCCCAGCGATCAGGAAGCAGTCTGAAGGAAGGAGGAGGAGAAGGAGGGGAGAGAAAGTTTGCATGTGAAGGGGAGGAATGCGTGAATCATAAGAGAAGAAAGGCCGTGTTAAATGATGCAGTGTAGCAGCTGAGTTGCACAAAATGAGATCCATCCAAACACTGATGGCAATCACAAACAAATCGCTTTTGCACATTCAAACTGTTTTTCGGTTCCCCTCAGAGATTCATCGTCACGCGTCGAGTTTCCACTCAAACGCAGCCCAAACTTTTAGCACTTCTTTAAAGAATGTAAAACAACTGCTGTGATTTAGTGGGCACATCGAGATCAACGGTTAACATGCTAATTCTACAGTGGAGACTAATTAAACGTTGGCATTTCTATTATCGTTCGAGTTTTGCATTGACATTTATCTCACTCACCTGTTTCTGTGGTGTTAAAAAAAATTAAAATGTATTTAATTTTGTTTTTACCATTTCCACCTTTTGTTTTGCTGCTGCAGATAAAGAGAAATTGTTAGAATTTTTTATTTAGAATTAAATGTGTTGTTCCCATCGATGGGCTTTGAGATAAAGGACCCTCCCCGTCTAGAATGTATAAAAGATGGAAGCACCCGCAGTGACTTGACCTTAGTGTTTTAGCTTTAGCCATGTGAGGTTTTTTTTAAGTACAAAGTGGCCATATTTGAATGAGAGGGTGGAAGTTATCAGCTAACGCTAGCAAGCTTGGTTAGTTAGCTACAGCCATAAACTGGAAGGGTAATAATACAGTAATAACTGCTAATTAGCCCTAACAGATTAACAGTCACATTTACTAATCTATGCCCAAACAAATGTGTTTCTCACGCAGTTAAATAATTACAGTTCTGAAATGAATGTATTCTAATAGCAGAAGGCTGAACAGTCAGAGCCTTTAAACACTTTAAAAATACTCCCCTATAAGTAAAATTTGTGTAGTGAAATTGTTAGCAAAGTAAATGTATGCGAGTACAATCAGTTAAATACACTTTAAATATTAAAATTAAAGTATTCATTGAAAATGAGACTGATGTAAAATTATATGATTATGATTCAATCGATTTGCTGATGCATTAATGCGCAAGTGGAATTTTGCTGATTGTAAAACTTTAGACAGTGATGCTATCGCCGGTATCCAGAGCCACAAGCGACACCCTCCTACTGATTGTGTTATAAAACTAATCGGCCAAACTTCAAAATTATTAGCAATAAAATAGCGAGAAAAATGACTTCCTTCAATGTCAGTTGACCAATGAACATATTAAGAGTAAAGAAACCACCAAAGCTACTGTTAGAAGAGGTTACGTTTGTAAATCAATCCTCATGCACATATTTTTGTTATAAGATTTTCTGTTTGGGTATTTTTCCAAAACATTCATAAAAAGAATGGTAAATGGTAAATGGACTAGTTCTTATATAGCGCTGAAGTGTATATAAACTGAACTAACCCCACCCTTAATCTTCTAAAGCAATGAATGTACCGTGAAAGATAAAATACTTTTTTATCAAGAGGCATGAAAGTAAAATATAAGCAGTCAAAAATGTACTGTAGCAGAGTACTTGGATTTAATTCGATTCCACCACTCCTGGGTTGGTTTTTAAAGGTTCGTTCACACTGAACATGTGATTGTGAACACAATCGACTCGCTCCACATATTCATCCATCATTCAGGGCTGATTTACCCCTCCTAATACAAGTCAATACGTGCCGCTGTGAAGTCAGGAGGACTGGCGGAGGTATTGAGATGCGGCTCGTCAGGACATCGACTTTGGATTCGGTTGGTTGGCTCGAGGATTGACAGACAGAGCTCGCAGGTCATTAGGTAAGTGGTCTCCTTGCTCCTTGTCTTGCGTGCGACATTGACCTCTCTGTCCGGTTAATGACTTTCTGTTGAGGCAGGTCGAGTGCAGTTTGTTTCCAGGCCGTGGAAATGTTGCGTGTCACGGTTTGTCATCAGTCATCACGGATGTGTTGATAAGTCCCGTCAGTCTGCCTGCACCTCTTCCAGTTGGCAGGTAGGCTACTTGTTGGCAGATCCGTTTCCCCTCCCTCGCCTCACGCTGAAGTTCACCACGTCAGATGGGTGCCTGTGCTGTTGGTGCAGGTGCGCTGAGTATCTAACATATCCACGTGGCAGGCTTAGATAATGTGTTTTGCCTTGTTCGTTTGACCATAAAAATGTCGACCTTTGTAACTGATGATTGGTGCTTCCTCAAGGTTTCTGTGCTTGGAAACAACAGAATGCTGTTACTACTAATGGCGTGCACATGGGAGCAACTTTTCTGACCTCGCTGCGGAGATAAGTCAAGTGATGAGGGCCGTGGGGATGCTGAAACAACAAGATGCCAGAGTGATAATGGATTTGTGGCTTTGAGGTCTGGAAAGTTCTGTAATAATAGTACAGCAGTGCAAGATGCTGCATCGCGCTAAATGCAATTAAAATGATATTAAGGTGAATGAGTGACCTTTTGTCAACATGCAGTGATGTTCGCCAACCAAAACTTGCATGTGCTTCACATTTTTCTGTATCGGAGAGAGAGACATGCTACAGACGGAAAAGGTATCTACATCACATCCGAGCCAATTTGAAATCACCATAAATCGCTTTGGACTGCGGGAGGAAGCCAGAGACCCGCACGGGCACGTGAACACGTAAACCCCACACAGAAAGGCCCCAGCCAATCAGGAGACACAAATCTAGAACTCTGTAGTTGCTTATAACTTTATAGAGCTAGTGTCTCTTGGCCATGATATGAACAGGGTGTAAAACCAAGACGAGGGGCTCAAAGATGCTATAAAGCTCCTTCTAAGGTTACTGACTAATTAATTGCTTGCAAAATGTGAATACCTGATTGAAAGTAATCGAATTAAAGTAATAAACTTACTTATCCTGTTTATGGTTCCATGCACAGTGTTAGAACCACTATGGTGTTTGAGGAAGATCAAAGCCGGGCTGCTCAGATGGCTTCACCGTTTTAATGACTTTTCGCTAAGAAAATAACATGATGGCAAACAGCGTCCGAGGGTGGAGCGAAGAGAACCGTAGAGGGAACAGTCATTTTAACTGTTCAGCTGAAGTCACTCCTGTTCACTGAGGAGTGTCTTGGGAGCTCCACCTGCTGTGCCTCGGTTGAACTCCACTCCACCCGATTCCTGTACGGCTTCCCTAAATCAGCTCATCCAACTATTATTGGTTGGACAGACTGGCTGCAGCAGCTGAGCCAACCACGGACGTTTCAGCAAAGGTTCGCTCTAATGTGAGCCTCTGCTGCATTTACCCTAAAAGACAAGCAGCTTCACGCTCTTTGATTTGAAGTGCATTTGCCTTAGCTGCACTGTCGATAAAGATAGAAACAATGTCACTGGCATTAAATTTGCATAGTGATGTGACACCCACTGTTGGATGACTGTTGGTGCGCCATCCAAGAGCTGTGACATACCACCGTAGAGCTCACACGTGCCACCGAGCAGTGACGTGCCATTAGCATCTTTTCAGTCTTGAGGCCTGTTTTAAAAAGACCATTAATTTTACTGAAAACCACTCCAGTCTTTTTAAATTTAAATCAACTTTCCTGGCTTCAGACAACGCTTCAGCCCTCCCATCCTCTCAGGCCTTTGCTGTCTCTTTCTATGACACATCTTTTAGGTGATGGAGGAAGTCTCTCTGTCACAATGTGCTCGCTATTCCTTCCAGGAGAGGATTGATGCGTCTCCCATCTTTGTGACTGACAGACTACATAAACAGCTAAATGCGTTCCTCAGAGCTGTCTGGCAGCCGGGCCCCCCCTGCGCAGGCAGAGGCTGTACTCACACTGATGTCCTGGGGGCCTGTGAGGGAAGATGAGGCCGGGGGCTGGCACTGTTCTTAAACGCCTACACCAACCATGTAGATACACAGTGTGCAAGCTGCTATTCTGAGCACTGCATATAATTTGGCATTACGTCTTCGTGGCATTAACTTATAATCTTAATTAATTCATGAACATTTGGACACATTTTGTAAGCATGTGTGATGTTTCCAGCGATATATCACACAGCAAGTGTGTAATTGCCGCTTTGTGATGCCCAGAAGGGAGAAAAAAAGGGTCAAGCCAAATTATGAAATGCAGTTATACACCTAATTTTATTCTACATTAACTAATTTCCAAACAGAGTGAAATGATGCACTTTTTACACTCGTTTCTCTTCCATTTTCCACTTTCTCGGCTTGTGTTTGCTTGAAAACAGGTGAGCGAGCAGGCTGCTGCTTCCATCTGCTGGTAAACGTTATGCACATCAGCCCAGAAAAGTAATACTGACTCCAACTATGTTTTTTTCTTAAGAAAAGGTCGAGCTTGAAAGGCAGACTGTGCCACAAAAAGATCCCCTGACATTCTGTAAGGAGAATGCAAACACTCTTACTGTTTAATCAGCTGGGGTTAGGGGTTCAACTCACAAAACAAAAAGGTTTTTGAAAGTCCGCTCCATGAATCGCCACCTTATTGTGGTGTAGGGTTTATGTGTCCCAAGAATCCCAGGGGCTATGTTGTCCACGGGCTTTTGCCCCCTGGTAGGGTCTCCAAAGGTAAATTGGTCGTGGGTGAGGGGCCAGACAAAGAGCGATTCAGATGACCCAGAGACCTGGGCTCTGGAACCAGTCTGCTCTTGGTGAGAGGCAGCAGGCTGGGGTGGGTATCCTTGTATCTCCTCGGCTTGCTGCCTGTATGTTGGAGCTTTCACCAGTCAACGAGAGAGTCACTTTCCCGTGCCTTCGAGCCAGGAAATGGGTCATTGTTTGCACGTATGCAGCAGTTCAGAGTTTATGACAGTTCAGAGTACCCAGCCTTCTTGGAGTTGCTGGGTGGGGTGCTCTATCTGGTGACTTTGTCATCCTACTGGGACACTTCAATGCTCACGTGGGTGATGACAGTGACACCTGGAGGGACGTGACTGGGAGGAACAGCTTGTCTGATCTGAACCCGAGTGGTGTTCTGTTATTGAACCTCTGCGCTAACCACAGTTTGTCCGTAACAAACACAACGTTTGATTATAAGGATGTCCGTAAGCGCACGTGGCACCGGGACACCCAAGGTCTCACCCAAGGTCAAGCATCAATCCAGTGTTTTTATTTTTTATTCTGGAGCTAAGTGCTGGGCATGACCAGAAAGGCTACAAATCCATCCAAAACATTTCAGTGACAAGTTTAATTATTTTATTTTCCATAATGATAAACACGGCAGAACAAACAGGAGAGTAAATGTGTCTTTTTCCAAGAGGATTTTATTTTGCACGCTTTTTTAAAATGTTCTTATCATGTGATCAATCTTACAAAGTTAAAAAATAGAATGTTTCAAAAATAAACTCTTTAATATTATTAGTTGCATAATAGTTGCATAAAGGAATAAACATTAAAATGAGAAGTCCACTATAGTCTAACTTCCTACTGATCTATATTATATTGTGTAATACATTTGTTTTTCCACACTTTGCATAATACTAACGCACGGGTGAGTCACATAATGCCATGTTGTGTTTAGACAACTACCTGAAGAATTTCAACAGTGTTTGTGAGTTTTTGTTGCGGAGCGTCGGACTTGTTACGACCTCCCTTCTCTGCTGCGCTCATTTTCTCGCAGCACTCGGGCTGGCCGCTCTGCTGGTGGCCAAATTCAAAGCTGATCCTGAGCTCTCCCATGTGACAGCGGGGCAGGACGTCAGGGGTCCAGTCAATCACAAACGGGCAGGTCTCCTTCTGATCTGCTGTGCCCGCTCCTGGCAGTGAAATAACAGCGTCAACATGGCAGCGCAGGCTGACCTCAGCTGTTAAAGAACCAGAAAATAAAAAGAGTTACCCACCGACTTTGAGGAAGGTGCGGAGCTCCATTGGTCGGATCACTTGTGGCCGATCTGACTTGCACCCTTCCGGTAATTCCAGCTCAGGTGGAGGCTCGGGGCAGCGAAAACGTGAGTAGGAACCATCAACGTTTTTTACAAAACTCTGAGTGACCTCGAGCGGCAACTGTTGGACAAAAGGAGAGGAAAGAGATGTGAAGCTGTAAGAAAGAAATGATGTATGATTTTCTTTTTGTGCGCTTTTGACCCATTTAGATGTGAGTGTTTACCTCGGGAGTGTCAAAGATGCGTTTGACCTGCATCAGATTGGTGATGTGCCAGGTGTACTTGGAGAAAGAGCTCTGAGGAAGGCCGTCGTTCCTCACAAACGCTGACATCCACACAAATAAGACACAGAGGGAGGTATCACATAGTTACATATTTATGGGCTTGTTTAGCTTGAAGTACTCAGATTCACAGGAGACACTGGCAGTCGTTGCAAACTGAAGGGGTCAGAACTCTCTCAAATTCAGAGCTTTGCTCTACTTAAAGCACAATATAATCCCACCTGTTGTGAAGTTGGGCAGTCTCCTCTTCTTGGATCCCAGCGACAGACGCTGCTGCAGAGCATTGAAGAAGTCCTGCGGAATATGGTAGACCAGAGGCTCTGGCTTCCCTGGCGGGGAAAAACAGTGAGCAATTTAAAGCCAGTCCACTTGCAGAAAGATACGCTGTGATCAAGCTTAAAGTCCCCACATTGTGAGTATTCACAACTACTGTAAAGAGTTTATAAGTTTTCATTCATGGGAAATACTTTACTTTTTTTTTTTACAGCTCCACATTAAGCAGTCAGAATCTGACATTCAATTATCAGCAGAGTAATAATTAAGTATCGTCTCTACAACTGTCTGCTCAAAGTTCATCGACTTAAAAGGTGTTAACAGTGGGTTTGCGCTGCCCTCTGGTGGCCAAATACAGCAATCACTCTATATTTAACAATTTAATGAGAGAACTTCTTCAAGTGAATGGTTCTAAAGGTTCTTTTCATCATTAATAATCTGTCATTCGTGTCATTATCAATAACTTCCTGATCAATTTTAAGCTGCTGTTGTGATTTGCTTCATACTGATTTATAGTCTCAAATACTGAGTCACACTGAACACAAAGCAACTAAAACAGAGAGAAATTACGGCCAAAGGTCGAGTGAGTTTGGCCAGGTTGATGAAATGGACACACCAGCCAGTTTTGTTACTGAAAACACTGAAACATCAACACAGTGTTTCAGCTTTACCGTCAAACTGGTAGTGCATCGTCTGGTGGATCCTCTCTGTGACACCGGCCAGCCACTGATGGAAGCCGATCGTCACCGTATGCTCGTCCACGGCCTGAGCGCCCCCTGAGACATACACACACACACACACGGATTAGAAGATCAAAGCCAGATTTTTGGTCTTTAAATCTGCAAATCAGATCGAAATGCCTGGATTTGTTTCACCTAAATGCTAAAACATGCTACAGCTGGAGCGCTGCAGGATTAGACAGATGAGTGATAACCACAGAGACAGATGTCTAAGACGATGTAAGGCTCGATACGAGAAAGAAGAAAATGCAGCGAGAAGCAAAGACTCAGTGGTGAGACGAGGCAAGGAGGCGGCACCTGGAGCCTTCAGCCCACCAGCACGAGGGGCTTTCCTGTGACTGGCTTTCCTCGGGCCGGAGGCCGACACTCCCTCCTTCCCCACCCCAGAGGGAGAAGCCACTGAGGGGGCTTCACAGAGGCAGCAGGAAATGTAAGGGCAAAGAGTCGGAGAAAGATAAGACAGGAAGAGAAGGGACGACAACAGAAGATTTAGACCAACATTAATGAGCGATGAATGCTTTGTGCTGAATCTTTCAGAAAGAATTATGATGAAACCACCAGAGACGGATTCATCCAGGTGAAGTTTCTTGGCTCTGGGATGAGAGCCGACGGGTTCGGCCTGCTGCAGAGGTTTCTCACAGGGACTGATTATTCTGCCGGAAACTTTTTGCTGCGCACCTGAAAGGAAAACCACACGAGCAGGACACGTTAATAAAACTTATAGGAATACTTTAATATGCTGGCATTTGTTACTGAGAGTGGAGCTGTGAGTTAGTGCTATTTATCCATCTAGACTGTTTTGGTATGAGCTGCCCAGTTTTTGAGGTTTCACTTGTCTGCTTTCTCTTGAATATAACAAAGCTAAACGGCACTTGCCTTGTGGTCCACACTCCTCCTGGCTGGCGTATGTAGAAAGCAGAAAATAGTTCTTGTGAAATTCCGGTCATGATTTCTGGAAATAAGACACTCCTGCTGTGGTTTTCATATACACACACCTTGCTATTACTAGGCTGCACCTGCTATTGCCTTCAGAATGACCCTAATTCTGCGTGACACAGATTCAACAAGGTGCTGGAAACAATCCTCTGCGATTCTGGTCCATATTGACGTGATAGCATAATGCACTTCTCGCTAATTTTAATGAGCCCATGGCTTATATGAGTGGGTGTTTATATATATATATATATATATATATATATATATATATATATATACATACATATACACACACATACATGTCATTTATATATTTAGGGTTTAACTACCACAGCTCGGCCTTCTTGTTTCATTATGTTCAAGAGAAGCGAGACAGCTTTACAGCTGTAATCTCCGAGGCTGGACAAAACAATCTAGATGAATAAGCTCTGCAAAAGTTTCATTTTGGAGTAAAATGCCCCTTTAAGTTATTGTGAATCTGCTAACTATCTTGTAACATAACACATTTTTACTAGCAAAAGGTTTTCAAATATCTGTACATCTGCAAATTCTCATAGTAAACATCATATATATTTAAATTCAATTGCTGACATAAACTTTTTAACACTATTCCTCTGCAACCCTCCAAAAGGAGAATTTCGCTAATGCATGCATATTTTTTTCCGTGTTAAGATTTTGTATAAATAAAGAAATTTGATTCAATAATTCTTAGATTCAATAACTCGAGGACTGATGTAACCCGAGTTTGCTGCCTCGGTCCTTTGGAACAGGTTGAAATGAGCTAAGTTGCTGTACCGCTGGATGCATGGTTGATGAAAGCTGAGAACTCCGAAACCAGCTTCTCATCACTTGCAAAGGCACACACGCAGGCGAAGAAGTGAAGGCAGGGCTGCGATGTGAATGAACTGGGAGGAGGGTGAGAGCCGGCCGATCCACCTGCTCCTTCAATACTAGCTTTATTTCTTCTCGCGTTAACCTGGCAGGCACAGTGGAAAACGCTTCTCTCGCTCTTTAAAGCCTCCGACGACGGTCCCCCTGCGCCTACAGTGAGATGCAGCAGCCCCAGAGGATGGTGAGAGTCCGTGTGGCACTTCACCACCAGCGTGTCTTTAGAAACACGCTGCACCAGGGGCCCCGGAGACTCCGTGGCGAGCCGCCACAGCTCCTCTTTGACTTGAATGGAGGCCTTCAAACCCTCCAGGACGGAGCTTTTTAATGTCAGCGGGGCGGCACGACGCTGACACTCTATGGCTTGCTTGATGTGGATGCAAAGGCTCTCGGAGGACTGTTTGGCTGCAGATGATTCACCCTGATTTGACCTTTGACCCTGTTTGCAAGAAGGCAAAAAGCAGCGGCCCAGGTTGATGCGGGTAAGCAGTGTGGGCCCATCCCCTGTGGCTATCGCAGTATCTGTGGGAACAAGTTCGACAAAGCCCCACTGTGTGGCTGTGACTCCTCTTCCTCTGTGACACACCGAGAACACCTGCACTCCTCCACCCGAGCCACCCCCCAGGACCCCGTCTCCCTCCTGCTCTTTCCCACCTCTCACCTCACTGTCAATTATAACTTTCACCACTTCAACAGCACATTTCTTGCTGCTTCTACCCGCCGATGAAGCATTTCGGAGGGACACCCCGCAGGCCTTGTTCTTGCAACTGAGCCCACGGGTGCCATTGTAGACGCCACACTGAGGACACTTGCGAATGCCCCGCAAGGTGGCCCGTCCCAGGTTAGAGAGAAAGGCAGGAGTTGTGGATGTGGACTTTCTGCTGTCTCGCTGTTTTGCTGCCAGGTTGGCCTGACTAGTCAGAGTCTGTGGAGTGGGGGTTGAGAGGACGTTTGAAAAGGAGGACACTTCAGTTTCCATTGTGGGACTTTATCATAAGGACTTTAGGTGGACATGAAGGGATTCAAGCCTTAAAAAAAAGAGGGAAAATAAAACACACGTCCATTAAGAATAGAGGAAACTGTGCAGAAATATTACCAGTAAAACAGTCTATTTTTATAATAAACTTTAATTAAAATAACACTCAGCCTGATTCATTCTACTACAGTTTCAGTGTTTGTAAGTGCTTTACATTTATCATCTTTCTGTTTAACCGCTACACCACCGCTCTGTAAACAAACCCCCTATCTTGCATATGATCTTTACGTGTGTGAATGTTCACACTACCTATAATCCGCCTCTTTTGGTCAAATCCAGCTCAACTCAAGCCTCCAAAATCGTCTCGACCGTCGCCATTGCTTCTTACATCCCGACAGCCGCATTGCGCCTGTAACGACACTCCCCATTGGTCGGAGACGATCATGTGGGGAGAAAGGCGGGGATGAGCGGTGGATTATGGGGACTGTAGTTATTTAGGCTGTTGGGCGGATGTTTGTGAGTTGTTTTTTTTTTTAGGGTTTTTTTTGTGGGTTGTTGTTTTTTTTGTTGTTGTTTTTTTTTGAAAACGTTGGTTTTCATATGGAATAAAACATACTTTTAATATACTTTAATATTTATTAAAGTTCTCTTAAGTATGTTTTTTCCTGGAATGTCGCTTAGCAAATATTAGCATGAAAGATGATGCTGAGTACGTGTTCACGTTTTATCCACTCTTTAAGTACAGCTTCACAGAGCTGAAGACTCTTGTTATTACTTATATGGTACATTATATTTTCTATAGTTGCGGGGGTTCAACTTGTGGCATAACTTTGGACAGTAATCTTAGTTTTGCTAATCATATATAAAGGTCACCAGAACTGCTTTCTACCAGTTCAAAATATATAAAAAAGTTAGAAAAGTGATGATCTCAAACTGACCCTGGGAAATTGGTCCATGCATCCATATCAAGCAGGTTGCAGGGTTATCCAAATCCTCAGTAGGACGACTTCAACTCACTCAGACTCCAGCAGCCAGAGTCCTTACAGATACATGGAGATCTGACCATATTATCCCAGTACGGAAGTCACTTCATTGGCTCCCGGTTCAATATAGAATTACCTTTAAATGCATAATGCTCTCAATGATTTGGGCCCCACTACATCTCTGACTTGCTCAGCTTCTATAATCCAGTCACACCTCTCAGGTCATCAGGTGCAGATCTTTTAACTGTTCCCAGAATTAGATCTGTGTGCTGAGGGTGCTTTCAGTTACTGTGGTCCCGTTCTTTGGAACAAGCTTCCTGCTGACCTGAGATCAGTTACAACTGGGCCTACTTTCAAAAGCAGATTTTTTATTCTCGCAAGCTTACAGTTAATAACCATGTTGTAACTTATATTTTATTTGTGTAAACTTTTTTTAAGTTTATATCTTCTATGTTAAGCACACTGAGTTCATGTGTAATGAAATGTGCTGTTTAAATAAAATTGGCATTGCCGATAAACTGTATGAGATCAGTTTTATGCATTTAAATACACTTGAATGGATACACTGTATCACCAAAGGTATTTTTAAAGAACTTACTTAGTCTGCAAATGTTAGAAAATGTGACAAGTTTTATTTTTGTCTGACAAAAAAGTTTATGATAGCATAAATATACAGTATTTATACAATATCACATTTAAATGTCATAATCATGTCAATTTTATGGGGGAAAATGATTTTTTTTTATATTTACATGTTTTTAAATACAGTTTTGCAGTTTTTTTTAAATGCCTAGTGTTTTATAACAAAATTAATAACTGCTCATAAACTCAATAACAGGATAGATAAAAGCCTGTAATAACTCTGTAATAACTCTGGTAAGAAAAAAAAACTCTGGTAGGTTAAAATATTTAGGTTACCAGAAGCTTCAAATGAGCATGTTTGGGAACATTATTGTACAATATGCTGGACTTTTGACCCATTAATTGTGCATAAGAGTGAAAAATAATCATTCAACTTAAATAATTTGTCGAGCACAAGTGTTCCTGCAGTTTCCCACACTTTCTGTGCATTCTTTATATACTTTAAAATTAAGCATATAGAATTACAATGTAGTTTAGAAAATGCATGACTGTATGAGAATATTACAGTATGATAAATGTTTTTAAATTATTTGGGTTTCAGGAACAGTGACAATATAAATATATGCAAACATAATCAAATCTGTCTAATAGAACAAGTGAAGTGTCATGAGTGTTATGGTTTGAGGAGCTGAATGGTCAGTGTATAGTTCTAGGTTCATCATTACATCTGTGTGGGTTCTGTTTCTTGTAGCCCACCACCAGCTCTTTGGACTTTGGTCCAATACTGAGCTTTAGGTGACCGATTGTGCACCATGTGACCAAAACCTTCCGTAAGTCCTGTACATTCCTCATCACTGTCGAACTGTCCAGACAATTGTAAGGTTCACGGTTTGGGATATGTGAAGGATTTCTCACATGTGAAGTGTGAAAATGATTCATGGGAATATCCCGAGGTGCACCAGTGCTGCTTATCACACAGTTGCTGCAGATTTGTCAGCTGCACATCCAGGCTACAAATCTCCTGTTACACCGCTTCCCAAAGGTGCTCTGTTGGATTGAGATCTGATGACTGTGGAGGGCATAAATGGATGGGCATGTTCAGCAATAATACTCAGGTGGGCTGCGACGTCTAAATGATGTTCAGTTGGTATTAAGGGGCACAAAATGTGCCATAAAATATCTCCCACACTATTACACCACCAGCAGCATGAACCATGTTTTCCTGTTGATGGAAAATTTGGACCCTACCGTCCAAATGTAGCAGAAATCATCAAACCAGGCGTTGTCTGTCCGATCTTCTATAGTTGTCTTCTGCCGCAAAAGACCACTCATTCAAGGTTTGATGTGTTGTGCATTCAGAGATGCTCTTCTGCATTCCTTGATTGTAACGAGTGGTTATTTCTGTTACTGTTGCCTTCCTATGAGCTCAGTCTGGCCATTCTCCTCTGAACTCTGGCATCAGTTCCCAAAGAACTGCTGCTCACTGGATATTTTCTCATTTTTTGTAAACCCTAGAGATGGCTGTATGAGAAAATCCCAGTAGGTCAGAAATACTCAGACCAGCCATGTGACACGAACAACCATGCAACATTCAAAGTCACTTAAATCATCCTGACCATGTCTACATGCACCGTGTTGCTGCTGTGATTGGCTTATTAGATATTTGCATTAACAAGCAGTTGATCAGGTGTACCTGGCCTGTGAGTGTACGCCCCCATTGGCCCTTTGCTGTCAATCAGTACTCATGATTGTGACCAGTTCTCAATTTAGGGACTCTTAATTCATTTATGTTTGAAGCCTCTTGTGCATCAGGTAATAAACCAACTACAAATAATTGCCTCCATCTGCTTTTAATAAAAGGCAGGTCACTGATAAGGCAACAACAGGTTTTTCAGCTGTGTTTAAATGATGGCGGCCACAATAAAATCTATTCGTCATAAAGCTGCTTCTACATCTAAAAATAAACTGTTACATTGGGGTAAAATCGAATAACTTATTAATGCAAAGGCCCTCACACTGCATAGCAATGCAGCGTGTCCACCGCGCATCTGGAAGACTGAAATGCTGCACTGCCTCTTGAACAGACTGGCTACTGCTGGGCATTTCTGGAGTCCATTTCCCCAACCAGGAGAGCACGCACACGTCCTTAATCATCATGTTGTCTTTATACAGATTCAGTACAGTTGAACAGACTGTTTGGTTATTTACATAAAACAGACTTCCAAATGAAATCACAAATAAAGTGGAATGCAAAAAACATTTAAAAAAAACCAAAAAAAAAAAAACCTCTAGTGTTTCAAATTTTGTGAAAACCTTTAAGTATTTGTGCAATATTTGTCTGCCTATAAGTAAGATAAGAGTGGCAGTAATCCCTGCATTTTATTTGAGATCTTCTAATTTAAAAAATAAAGTTGACAGTTGACAGCCACTTCATGTTTTAGAAAGAAAACATAAAAGATCTTGCGCGTCACATGATTCGATGGTGTCACTTCAACATTTCTTTGTAAGACAGTCCTGAAAGGAAACACAAAAAGGCAAAAGCTCTTTGTACAATAACAGCATTTTAAATTTGCTCAACAAAAAGAGAAAATGACACTTCGTCTATTAGATTTGTAGCAAAAAAAAGAAAAGAAAAAGATGGCGTAGTCCTTTCGGTTTCAGGGGAAGATGATCGGGGTATTGTCTTGTGTGTAAAAGCATCAGTTCATGCACACACGTAAGCACACACACACATTTCTTAATCCACAGATGGGATTCTCTGCTCAGTCCAGTCCGGGATAACAAGTGGAGAAGCACTCAAATTTACTTTGATTTTTTTTCTTTTTTTTTTGCATCCGCTTCCTTCCCTCAGCCTGCCGGCTCCTTCTACTCAGTGATATCCTACATTTCACATAATGACTCGACAACACCCGGAGAACTCGCTCGGACTTGTATTACTTTAGCGACCGGCTGACAGACTGACAGTGACATCGAGCTCCAACTGAGAGGGGGGAAAAAAAACAAACAAACAAAAAAACCTATACCCTTATTCAAGACACATCTTGTAGCTGTGTTGCAATTATGTCAACTACTGAGTTCATCGCCTCTTTCGCCCTGCATGATTGTTGAATATGGGTATAAAATTCTGCCCTTGCTCTTTGGCTCTCAGGGGCTGAAAAACAACCAAAAAAGCAGCTGTTTGAATAGAAATCGAATTCAAGGAACATATTCCTTTTAAACTAAACTGTGGCTGTGCTCGAAATATCGGTAAGTCAGAGAATTTACATTTGGCCAGTAATACACCAAACAATAAAATGGGCCCAGGAATGCAAGGTGCATTAGCAGTAGCTTTAACGGTGTTAAAGTGTGGCTAGTTATCTTTACACTTGCAAATTTGGGCAGTGGGTGAAGTTTGGGGCTGGTAAGGTTGATAAAAATGGCATACCAGCTTCATTAGCAGAGTAATTTGGTGAGGTGACAGACAGAGCACTTCTACTGCACTCCTTCCCCAGCAGAGTATCATCCTTGTGGCCTCAGTGCCTTAGAGAGAGACGGATGCTGTGATCAGTGAGTGTGGTAGCCAGCAGTGCCCATGCCGGCCTGGTTGGTTAGCACCGTCCCGTTGACGCCCTGCCCAGCCTCCACCATGCCTCCGTTGCTCATGGCACCCACGCCTGTCCATCCAGCACCAGCATGTAAATGACTGCAACACCAGACAAGAACGAAAACGGATTCAGAATAAGACATGAAGCAGCGCACTGATCCCATATCGGTCCAATCCTGACTTCCAGCATGCTTTATTATGTGGGGTCTACTGTGAGCTCTTCCCAGCACTGCTCAGCTCCATGATCAGTTCTGCTGTCTAATGATTTACTGATTTTTCCTGATGAGTTTATGGACTCAGTCACTCATTTCAGGTCATACTGAATAAAACATTAAGTCCATCTTAGTCATTCTAGGTTTCAGGAAGGAGGATTATCCAGGATACGTTAATTGCTTAACAAGTTGTGAGACCACACACTCATCGTGTAATGATTTTGTCAGTCAGAGCCATCCCTTGCTTGTCACGTCTGGTTTCAAAACATCAAAATGGCAACGATGGAAAAGCTCATCTCGAGGCTTCAAAACAGGACTCCATGAAGCAGTGGGTGTCAGCACAGTGGCTACGTCCATTAGGGGTTGCACGAACTAGTCGACTCGTCGACTACTCGATTCTAGGAAATCTCGCGACTTTTTAAATTTCACGTCGACTAGTCGCAGTCACGTGACTGCTGGCGACAAAATG
>JAVDPK010002648.1:427264-441551 GCA_034780415.1 Cichlasoma orientale | reverse complement strand
TTGTATTAGTTCACAGCGCAGCTTTGCCTCCTCAAGTATGGCGGACACACAGTTACGTCGCATCAGCGGGCCGAACCAGTCAACGAGGTATCTGTGTATATATATCTATGCACACACATACATACATAATGTGTACAGTACAAGTAGACCTCTAAAGCTCCAAGCAATAAAAAACATGTGAGGAGCTGTGCAACTTTTAATAACTTCATTTAATTATTTCCTGTTTTATTTATTCTTTGTGGTGTAAAATATCTTTTGGGTTTCTACTCTTCCAAATTTCTGGAGCAAATATTAGGATATGTAATATATTGTAAATATATATTAAAAGATCAATTATATATGCTGCATACAATTTTTTCATATATATTATACATATTTCATATATTTTTCATATATATTTTATACAAATATATATTCTGTATACAATTTTTTTCACTGGTTACAAATGTATAGTGTTTTGATATCTGTATGTAGTGTTTTGATGTATATGTGTATTGATATATATTTTATGTATATAGTGTTTTCTATTCAGTGAGCAGCAGCATGCTGACATACAGGATGCTGAGAAAGCACTACAGATGTGATGTTTGCTTTGAGGGTGTTGATGGAGAAGTATAGAGATGGTCAGAGAGAGGGTGGTGGGATTACATCAGGGATCGGCTCTGCCGTGGTCTACACCTGTCTCCCTACAGAATACACACGTATGCAGTCTTGTATGTCATGTATGTTTCTACTGACTTTCATTCCTCTTCTCTTCAGAGCACACCTCCACCTCTCCAGGCTCTCTTCCACCTGCTCCCTACTCTCACTATCTGTCCACCTGTCCATCACCACTGCAAACAAGAAGGGGCTCAGAGCTGATCCCTGATGTAATCCCAGCCCCACCTTAAATCCATCTGTCACTCCTGCTGCACACCTCACCACTGTCCTCATACCTCTCTTCCCCTCCTGACTTTCTCATGCAGTACCACAGTTCTTCTCTTGGCACTCTATCATATCATAAGTAGCTCTTTTTAGCACTGTAGTGCAAAGTTGCCAAAGGTTACATTATTTTGCAGCTATAAATCATTCCACTTACTTAAAATGAGATCTCTTATCCATTTTATTGACGTCATTTGCGGTACAGAAAAACTGCAGTACTTTAGCAGCTTTTTGTAGTATCTAACAAACATTCTTTGTAAGCCTGCAAACACCATTTATACAGTAAAGTCACACTGTCACTTGTGATGACCTCACATACAGTATAGTGCAATTCTCAGTTGTCACCAGTGTGTTATTTGTCTTTGGTAGTTTTTTTTTTGTGTTTATTCCGGTTTATTTGTTATTATTCATGTAAACTGAGATTTTGCTTATTAAATATATGAATGAATCAGCCCTTCTAGATGTGACCCGCTGTATAGCCATATAAATCCTTTCACAACACAACCAACGCCTTTCTATTAAATTCAGGCTAACACGTAAACAAAGTAAGAAACCGGATTTACTGTTAGCCGTGATGCTTCAAGTACAACATTTGTCATTAATTTATTTAAAATTAATGACAAATACATAAATCGCATGCACCAGCATGTTACAAAAAAGAAAAAACAGTCCCCTTAAGTCCCATAGCTTCCGTGCCTGTACTCTGATGATACAGTCAGTGCAAACAGCAGGGTACGCAGAGATGAACCTCTGCTCCGACGTGCCCTCATCTCGGGCAGACGTTGTGGTCAGCGAGGAGTTTCTCCATCCTCTTTATCTTGCGTTTGTTCTTTGGCATGGGTTTGTCGTACATGCCATTCTTCAGTAGATGTTCCTTGCTGTGATGGATCTGAGCGCCGTGCTGCAGCTGGAAGGAGCAGAGTGCTTTCAGGGGCTTCAGCAAAACCTGCACGCACAGATGGGAACGAGTGATGAAAAACACCACCTGTACAGTATTTATTTCACAAAGGATTTTCTTGCGTTAGTTTGGGTAAGTGCACTCCATCAAAAAAAGAAAAATCTAAAACTCAGACTTCAAACATTTGGACCATTTTTTTTTCTAATGGCTCCGTGCTTCTGCGTATTCGGTTTTACATGGATGTCATACATCAAGTATGAGCAGGATAACAAAAAAAATTGTTTTCGTCAAGTACTGATGGATACTTTTGTGGGGAGAAGAGTTTACTCAAGAGAAGAGCTTGTTTCATTGAAATGAAGACTCAGAAAATATACCATGAGTGCAGCCTCATGCGTTTTACTGAAACATGGTTGAATCTAAACATCTCAGACTCTAATGTGGATCTGCCTGGTTTCACCCTCATACGGTCAGACATAGATGCTAAAGCTAGTGGCACAAGAAAAAAAAAAAAAAAGGTGGGGGTCTGGCTTTGTTTGTGAACCAGAGACGGTGTGTGTAACATCTTTATGCCAGTCACCAGAGCTCAACCCAGTGGAACACAGATGGAAGATTTTGCAGTGACGCATTAGATGCACAATCAAGGGAATATCCTTGATTGTGGGAACATCTGAGGGAATATCTTTGGAAAAATTGTGCTCAATTCCTCCTGGAGACTTCGAATCAAAGCCAAGGCAGGCAGAAGCTTTTCGGGTAGCGAAAGCTTAGCATAGCATAGACTTCAGAGTAAAATGTCCAAATACTGCATTTACTGTTAAAATGTGTAAACCACCACATGGAGCCACTTCACATCATCACACAATATTAATAACCCTTTCATTGCGTTACCTCTTGGATCTCATCGTTCCGCTCTAGGATCGACAGGGCGACAGCGGCACATTCCAGCGTAGACAGACAGATGTTGGAAGGTTGTGTGCGGATCACGTATTGACTGGATAAAGTCCTATTGAGCTGCACCTGATAAACCAAAGCAGAAGTGATTAGTAGTCTAATATGGTTAGGTGGTTATATGGTTATGGTTGTCTCCATTAACACCTTACCAGAACAGGAACATTGTCTAATGCTGCTAGTCAACATTGAATGCGTTCAACTTGGAGCCCGACGGACGTAGAATTTTTAAGACCCGTATCCGATACATGAGCCAATATTGTTTTTCTTTCAGACACGTGAAGCATAAGCAGATTTCCATAATATTTGTTATAAGTAGTTATTTATTTACTTGTTTACGCTCCCTGACTGTGCCGGGATCAGCTGGCTTTTGTGCTTGCGCTCCCAAACACTTCAACAGGAAAGTTGAAGAGCTCCCTCTAGTGGACAAACTATGCAATGTCAACACTGTTACCATAGCTGAAAGGTGTTTCTCCCATCCCAGTTACACAGTTACACACACCTGTTTGGGCAGGTGGAACAGGCTGTTTTTGAGGAACATGTTTTTGGCTTGGCTCCAGGTGCCGTCTATGATGATGACATTATGTTTGACAGTGCCCACTTCTTGGTATTGGACTAACTCCTCAAGGTTCTGGGATTTAGGACCTGGGTAGAGGATCAGCGTTTTGCTGTCCCGACACACCGCAGCCAGCTCCGGGTGCCTGCACAGAGAACAAATGAAGGCAGAAAATAAAAATATATAATGCATATCTAGCTATATTTAATTAATGCATACTTACTTTTCCTCATTGAATCTCCTCCCCACTATGACGTTGCATTTTCCTTGTGGCAAACAAGCAGCGAGGAGAGGAACTGTGCGGAGTACTCGGCTCTCCTGAAAGAGATAATGAGACCTTAATGTTTTTATTATTAATGCGCTCTCAACAGAATGTTTGCTTATATTAAACAAGTGCTAAAAAGACTAGATTTACATCTTTAACCACAATAATTGTAATAATCATAATAAAATTAACATTGGAGATCAGGTTGATAGATATTCTTCTATGTGGATGTTTCAGATCTTAAGTTATATATTTAATATACTATATTATATTATATATTTATATCCCATTTTTGCTGGCCAGGTCTCAAAGTGTTGACTAAATTTGCAAGCTTAATTTGCTGGGCAGAAAAAAAAATTACCCATCTGCAATACACAACAGTGCTAGAAATACCATGCAACGGAAAGCATAATCTGGCAGATTTTATTATCCAATAATAAGAGCGCCTTTGGAGGCTTTTTAAAAAACTGTATAGCTTTAAATAACACAGATGTAATTTTACTGAACCTTCACAAAAGCTTCATGTAAAAGGACTGAGGACTCTGGATTTGAAACCCTGCGGTCTGAAAGGATAACTTGGGACTCACCTCTGCAGGATGCTGCACTACGTACAGACATGTGGAGACCTCCAGGGGTTGCGGTGGAAGAAAAGGACATAGACACACCTTCTGAGGGCGACTACATGGGAGGAAAGTTGAAGACGTGAGGCTGTGATTTCCCAGCTACTTCCCATCCTATAGCCCCATCTCTGTGGTCTTGAGCTTTCTGTAACGACACGAATCTGTTCCCTCATTACAGCATGCCAGCTACTCGGAGAGAGGGGGGAGATCTGTGCGCTGCCTGGATCAATCCACTCGGCTAGCTACTAGCAAAAGCTTCTCTTTAATTCAACTCACCGGCAGCGGAAACATGTCGGTCTTCTCTCCCCAGCCTCCACCGGAAGGGCAGCCAGGTCCCCAAAAGCGTCAACCAACCCGTCCTCCATCGAGGAGCCGTCGCAGGTTTCTGGGCCGGTTTCTGTATCAGGAGTGACTGGGGGACACAAACTGGGAGCACAGTCCATTGCGGAGTTAGCAAAAAGCTAACTTGTCCAAGTACTCAAACACTGCGCCGACCAGAGATTTCTGGTGTAGAAATAGACAAACTAGAAAGGCTGAATGCTAGGCTGCTTTTTATTTTAATACGCCAGCATTTGTCTCGCTGAGCTTCACACCCTGAGTGGCTTTTATTTTAGTCTCATATAGCTTCTACTCATCAAATCAAATCTTAATGTTTGAAAAGCTAAAAATAGCAACTACTTGAGCGTAAGTTAGCAGAATAGTGTGCAATTATTTGATTTTCCAGATGATCACACGATGAAATTATAGATGATCATAGTACATATTCGGGAATAACAGCATACCAGATACAGTAATTATTTTGTTATACAGGTCCTAGTTATTTTTCATTTTCTGTCAGTCCATTAATTAGCTGATGAATGCCGCTCTAAAAATTTAAATTGCGCACCTGAGCTGGCATATCTATTCTATCTACTGTGTTTCTATGACACAGACGCCTATTTTGGAAGTTGTTAGTACGTCATTAACTCAAGGCTGCCACCTGTCGGTGTGGAGGAAAAAATGTTCTTTTAAAAGGCATAGAAAATCTGAACAGGCATTACTTTTACACTGGGTGTCGCCAAAGCCCATTTAAACTAAAGATAAATGCTTGAAAACAGCTTTTACGCCACGGAAACAAAATAGTTCCGCACTACACATTTACTCGTGTTTGCATTTTATTCACAGCGCGTTTGTCCATTTGGAAATGAATACCTGTCGGTGTGTTTTTGGTCAGCTCTTCACGGGTCACTGCTGAAGCTCCGGATGGCACCTTTGGATTCAGGACATGAAGAAACCCACTGTACAGTATATCTGCAAATAAATGTGTTTAATGACAGTATGTGTCACTCAAATATTGCCCCCACAGATCAAGAATGTGCACCCCCCCCCCCAAAAAAAAAGAAGGAGTTCTCTGTGTGCATAAAATGGGGAGTATTTTATTCATTTTGAGCCAGCCTAATTAGAGCAGATTAAAAACAGGCCTGAGCTTGGCTGAGTTGGAGGAATACATGCAGTTTTTATTAGCTTCTTTGAACATTTTGTGGAAATTAAAAAATACAGACAGGATTTCTAAAATCTGAGTTCAATCTTTAACCACAGGTTATCCTGCTTGGGTGAAAAACATCTCTCTCCATTCGGCTTAGCGACAGATTCCCTTTTGCATTCCAGACACATTAGTGATTAAACAACGAACTGCAGGGTGGATCATTTGTCAGGAATAACCGTGCGCAGATACACTCGTCTGCATGTATTACAGATGGTTTTTTTCTTGACTGTTTACAAGCGGGTGCACGAAACACACGCTCCCAGTTTAGATAAGGTGTCGGGTTAACTGCCAGAGGGGCTTATTTATAGCTGAAGATGCACCCTAACACCACACAAACACCAACACATGCACTCTCATCCTTTTTATTTGCACATGTGACCCAAAGCTCTCTCTCTCGCTTCAATCATGCAGTGACTCATGCACTATGGGCAGAAACACTGGGTTTATCTGGACAGAGGATATTTGATCAACGTGAAGGCAGATTTTTTTTACAAATCTGAGCTTTAAGAATTCGTCTTGCTTGAATGTGCTTTACTTTTACTGGGATTTTAAGCCCAAATATGGATATTGACCTCTTACAGCACTTAATACCAAGGTTAATGGGAAAAAACTGTAGCTACACTAAAGTATCAAACACTGTCCTTTGTTTTTGGCTTGCTCAGTTGGTAAGACTGTTGAAGTATCTTCTTGTTTTTCAGCATTATTCTCTGTTTGATCGGCTTCTGATGACTTGACATCTGTCTCCAGTTCAGTTTGTTCTGTAACCGTTTCAGTCTCGCTTCTTTCTTCTTCTTCTGTTTTGGCGTCTCTCCCTTCTGCTGGTTTAGCAGTTATTTCGTCGCTCTCCTGCGTGCTTTCAGCTTCAGTTTTGGTCACAGCCAACGCAATCTCTTCTCCATCTCCGTCGCCTTCGTCCGCGGTCTCTGCCGGCGATGCCGTCTCTTTCTCCTCCTCTCTTTGCTCCTTTCCTCCAGCCTCTTCGTTTTCCTGTGTGACGACGTCAACCGGAGTCAGAGGCGTTAGATCTAGACTCGCCTTAGGAGGGGATGTTGCTTTTCTCCTAGGAGGGGCGACTGGCTTATTAATTTCTGAATCTCGTTTCCACACATCCTGAACGCTGACCTTGCTCTCGTCCAGGGCTGTAGGATGATCATCTGCACTTGCCCATTCTAGTTCCTCTGAGGGAAACTCAAAGCTGGAGATGCTAAGTTGATCTACTGGGATTTCTGCAGCTTTTTGTGCGGTTATAGACACACTTCTCTCTGTCTTGGTTTTACTCCTTGTTGTTGGCTGCGTGTCATCTTCTTCAAGGAGTCGAGGGAAAGGCTCTATATCACATGGAGAAGAGCTGGCGCTGGACCTGAAGAAGTCTGTGATTTCCTCCTCTGAGTTTGGCATCTCACCTTTTTCAGGCTTGTTCCCAAAAACTCCCAAATCATAGAAATCCTGGGACATTATCCGAGCGTCTTCCTCTGAGCGCTTTTCATTATCTGTTGGTTCCACTTCTACTACAGGAGTCTCATCTATAAGGACATATTTCTCTAAATATCCCCGGGCCTCTCGGTCTGAATGGCGGCTGTGGAAGGACTTCTCTGAGGTCACACTTGCGGTGTCCTCTTCTTTTTTCCAGCTGCCAAGTGCTTCCTCATACAGGTCAGTATAAAGGAAAGCCATGGCTTTGGGCTCCTCCAGCAAAATGGGATCAATAATTTTCGGGGGCCCTTCAGGTAGAAAGATTGGTGTCAGGACGTCCTCCTGGCTTTCAAACAAATTTGAACCACTCGGCTTTGAGGGAAGCCTAGAGGGTACGCTTTCCCCTGCTCCACCTCCATCTGTTGTCTCCGGACTTTTCGGAACGTAGTCGTCTGTGCCGCCATAAAAGACTTCATCTAGAAGCTCGTTAGTGAGTTCCTCCAGACTGATTGTGTCTGACTTGTCAGTATCTACACGTTTGGTGATGGCGGTGTCTTTAGGCTGCACGGGTTTCTCAGTGTCCTGACTGTCAGTAGTGGTCTGTGCCTCTGGTTCCACCTGTCCTTCTGCAGTCACAGCAGGACCTCCTGGAGCCTGAGCATCAATCAGGGCGAAGGCCTCAAAGTAGTCCACATTCCCTGCTGCTCCTCTGGTTGGCATTCTGGCCACTGGAGCTCCTGGTGGATCCATTGAATCTAGACCCACAGGACGGCAGGGCTTGACTTGGTCATCTATCTCTTCTATTGAGACCAGCAGCTCATTTTCATTAGTCTCCTCATTAGTTCTAGGAACAAGAGTTTCCTCTAGGTATGAAAGATTGTCCATCATTTCTTTGCTTACTTCTTCATCCACAGTGGCCAGTCTGGGAGGAACAACAATGTTGAGGATTTCAGAGCCTTCGGACACTAAGCTGAACAGCTGCTGCTCTTTATCTTCCAGAGGATCGGTCGGGTCCTCTTGGTCTCCTTCGGTTTTCACATTTGGTTGAGAGACTTCCACTAACTCTGGCCGTCCTGAGATGTTCTCAGAGCTTTCAGCCAGGGCTTCTTGCTTTCTGTCTGCCTTGCTCTTTGGACCGCTTAGCCTCTCTTTAGTTTTTTTCCGTCTTGAGATGAGCGCCTCATCCATGACGAAGATGATCTTTCCTGCTGGATGAGACCCAGGTGTTGCAGGCCGTACTGCAGCCGGAGAGCTGAGATCCGCAGCTTCAGACATCCACGGTGTGGCGCAGCGACTGGGGGTCGTCTCCCATGCGATTCCGCTGTCCTCCCCTTGCATAGTGACCATGGAGAAGGAGGAGTCCATCATCAGGCACTGCATCTTAGGGCGGACACTGTCATCGTGGACAGCCTCGCGCAAGCTGGAGGCACAGTAACACACAAGTATTGTCACAATGAGGTAAAACTATACAAAACATGTCCTCATAACTTTGAAGTTTCCCATGTGTTCTTCTGATTTGGTATTTTTAGCATTTGGCCTAAAGCCAAAGTGTCTCATGCAAGATTCACCAAACTCTTAAACTGCACAAACCATCATTCATAGAAGCCGTTAAAGCTGCTTGTTATGCTCCGTGAGGATGTTTAGTTCGCAAAAACGTCATCAAGGAGAAGGAACAAAAAGAATTTCACACTGCGGAACTTCTCGTTCTGCTCAGCCAGCACAAACATACAAAAAAAAATACCTGTTTCGAAGCGTCTCCACTTCATCACTAACACAAAGATTTTCCTCTGTAATATCTTCAGGCGTCAACACGGTCATCTCGGGGTCAGCATCTGACTGTGCAGACTCCTCTGTTGCCGGATCCATTGTCTGCAGTACGGATGTGATTCAGCCTCTCAGCACGACTCAACGCTGCTCTGCTGGTCGCATTCTGAGCTAGCGTGCTCGAGTCGGGTTTTCATGCTCAGCGTAATCTTGAAATAGAAAACCTGCCTTGCAGTGTTTCATCTGAAGCACCCGCAGCACGCAGGGAGAGCAGTCTGTCATCTGTTCACATGGGTCGAACCCTTGAAATTGGTCTATACAATTAACAGGTTAATCTGGGTTAAGCAGTTGGAAATAATTTGAAGTGTGAAAATGCAACAACATTAAATCAGAGTCTCTCTTATTTATTTTTGCAGGGTCTATATATAATTTTGTCCTGGCAGCATGTATCAGATATCATTAGTCGTCCTGTAAGTAAGTTATAGGTAAGAATGTTATAAGTGTTTGAGCTGTTTTTTTTCCTTGTGCAACAAAAAGCATTTCAATAAAAAAAAATGAAAACAAAACTGATTAAAAAGTAAGACTTGTCACCCTTTGCTGTCCTAATAGCAAGTATTTATTTGGTAATTTGACCAAAAAAAATTACAAAATTTCAACATTGATTTTAAAAATCTGCTTTTCTTTCATTTTAACTGAGCCACCTGCTCGTGTCTGTCACGCAGTGTGACAGAGATGCTATGTGGGAAATGGAAGAGTGAAGGAGTTGGGGAGGGTTTAGTCAACATGTTGTTTCTGGGTAAAAGTTCTCCAGTGTAAACTAGTCTGACATCCCCTCTGTAAATCATCCGCCTTTAAAATGGGCTTGGCAAACAGTGACTAAAGTTGGTAACTTTTTGCATCAACACTGCAAAATAGATTTTAGCTTCCCTAGTTTTTGATGCACAAGTACGCAAAATAACCAGTGCATAATCTTTCATATAGCATACTCGTGAGTTCTATTTGTAGCATGCACATTTAGTTACACTGTTTATATCCAGCACTGCTAAATTACTTTCTTATTTTACATTAGCGTCCTGTTTTACCGCTGCTGGGTATATCACAGTGTATTTGCTGTACATTTGCTGAATTTTGTTGCACTCGCTGTTTATCTTTTGTTTACCTTCTTATCATTGTGCGTCTCTTTGTGCCGTGCAGGCAAGTATCACAAAGGGAGTTGCAATCTGCACTGTGCATTACTATTCCCCCTTTTTGCCTACCAGCTTCATCACAGCTGGCAATATCATTAGCTCTCCAGAAGATGGCAATGGTCAGATGTGCATAATACATAATATGGCGGTTTTAACTTGTAGCTGCAGTCAGTTTGCACATTTTGAGCTCAAATATGTAAAACAAGCAGTAAACTTATCATCAGCTGTTTGGACTAAAGAGGGATTTCATGCCAGTGACCAATAAATACACATATTGTTGCATTTACTCAACTACTGCACATGTAAATATGTTATATTGCTTATAGCTTTTATATGCCTGCATATTTGTTTACTTTTATTTTCCTCCAAATATATTTTGGAGGCATAGGTGTAATTTTTCACTCTGCTATCGGTGATTTGACCACGCTTATTGTTATTAAGTTGTAGATACAATTTATGGAGCCACAACATTAGCTTTCTTACACGCATGATTAAGTGCAGAGTGGTGTATAAACACACAGTGAGTGAAAAGAGGTGAGTGAAGAAGAAACAGTCAGTGCATCATGGGAACCCCCCAGCAGCTTCGGCCTATTGCAGCGCACCTAAGGGAGGGTTCAACTAGCTGCCCGCTAGGAAAATTGATATATCTAATGACAATATATTACTTAGGATACAATATTAATTTTATTTTACTTTACGAGAGCATCTGGCCCTCACACTGTCTGCCGAGAAGAATTCTGGCCCTTGGACAAATGTAGTTGATTAACCCTTGATGTTTATATGTATATAGAACTACTCCTAACACAGAACCCTGTGGAACTCTATAATTAACCTTAGTGTGTGGAGAAGACTCCCCAATAACATGAACAAAGTGGAGTCTATTGAGTCTATTATGATTGATTATCAAATACTTATGTTATTACATATTATATACTTCTAAATTCTTGAAATGATATTAAAATCATGATCACATGGGGGTCAAATTGTCTGTGATGGGGTTGAACTGAGGGTTAAATGCCTAATAATGGCGGTGCCTTCATGCTTGATGTGGGAAATAATATTTTCTAAAATATTCATACTCAAGTCCACTCTAAGATTAAGTTATTAAACATTATAGGTCCCCCCCCCCCCTATAATAATGGCAGTTTTTGGCAGTTTTAGTATTTTACAAAAATACTATGATGTGCTGAGTACCGCTCTTTTATTTCCACCTTCATTTACAGTCAATTTTTACCCTCTACCGGATGTGAGGAAACCCATAGTGCCAATTACGTCAAAATTTCAGGCTTTAACGTAGCGTCATGACGTCGATGGTTAACGCTTCCCTCGGAGCAGAGGCGGCGGATGGAGCTGATGAATGAGATGAGAGGCTAACAGAGGGTAGACGGGCTGCTGATGAGAGAGGATGAAGCAGCTGAAGGCGCATCAGCACCCTATTCTCTCACCGTCTGAGTCCCGCTTTTCGCGAAATAACGCAAAAAAAATTAAGACGATAAATCTGCTCGTTTGTGAATGAAGGAACATTTCTGGTGAACATCAACGTCGGTGAATTTGTTTTTTGTTTTTTTGTTTTTTTGGAGGAGGACGGGACGTGATGATAAAACCCGGAGTTTGCTCCACGGGGTTTTTTGTGTTGTCTCCAAAAGCAGCGGAGATGATGGAGCCCCGTCTGGGAGGAAGATGTCTGTCACCACAGAGCGTTAAATGCCTCACTTTCGGCGTTAAAACTCTTTAATATTGCTCCTGTTTGAGGATTTTAATGGCACAGCGGACTTCAATCAAGAGCCAGCGACTTAAAGTGGGATTTATGAATGTTGAAACTGAGGGGTGAATGTTAATTATTTTTTTTATCCCATCGTCTGCCATCTCGATTCAGATTATAACACCAGCTAACGGAGCACCGAGACTAAAGGCTGTTTATATACGCTAACATTTTTCTCCCTTTCGATAATTTCACTTTAAGCGCATCATGACCACTTCGAGCCTAATGTGGTTATAAATCACACTCTCCCTCTGCTGTCAGCTTTTTTTTTTTTTTTTTGGTCTCGTGTTGAGCTGCATAATCCTGCATTACCGTGGAGTTTGGTTGTGTTTTAGCTAACAGTGGCGGCTACTAGCGCCAGTGCAGCTGTGTATGTGTTAATCTATATATATATATGCGTGTGTGTTGTCGGTCAACACGCGTGCACCGACACGTTTGCTCGGATGAAACCACCACCTAGCCAAAAATATGATGCACCCAGAGGGCACAACAACACGCCGAGCCATGTCGGACTGAGAGGAGCGAGAGCGGGGCTTCGCCGGCTGTGAGCTCGCACCGAGCGGAGAGCGGCTTTCAATTTAAGAGGGAGAGCGGATCAAAAAGCTGCTGCTAGCCTGTCCGAACCGCTCTCAGGAGACCAGCGAGAGGATCATTTTCGACTCAACTTAGAGACACCATTCTGCTAAAATGGGGTATGTAATTGGCGGGACGCTGGAAGCTGTATTTCTCACTTCGCATGTGTTGCAGACTTTGTTGTTGCAGATTTGAGGACATTTCAGCACCCACAGCTGCCAGTCTGCTAGCTAGCCACCCTTTGCTAACTAAATCAAGCACTTCTGCCATCTCTTGTCCCCTCATAGAAAAAAAAATATACTAAAGAAAACGCTTGAGCCGTGCAGACTGCCCCAAATATTCACCACTAACCCGCACACTACTTATAGCGGTAGCTGTCCATCATCATGTCCGCCTAAAGTCTCCATACGCTGACATTTCAGGTTAGAGAAGCCATGGATGTGATGAAATAGACTACTGATGATAGGGAGTGCATATTTAATTTTTTCTCAAGGAGCTGTAAAAATAAGCAGCAACTCTTGAAGCTTCCATGCTGCATGGAGCTGAGGCTGCAGATGTTATGGTGATTCTCCTGATCAAGAGCGACCTAGTTCTTCCTCCAGATGATGCAGCATGTGACTGCTTTGTTGTCATATTGTAGTTGGAAAGGAGGAGAAGGGGGTTGGGGAACTGCTGGCCTCCTCATCCCCTGTAATTCTCAAGGCCAACAACCAGTTCCTCAGTCAGTAGAAGACAGTATGTCCCTCTTAAAGTATGTGCTCACACACCCTTAATTAGCTGCTTCTGCCTGTGCCAGTCCTCTTCGTGCTGTTGTTGATCGTAAAAAGGCTCAAACTTGGCTTTTCTGTTTCCCTCAGTCAGGCCACAGCTGGTTAGTTCAAATCTTGCTGGCATCTTTTTTTCTTTTTCAGTAAAAAAAACAAACATATCTTAGGTTTCAGCAGTGACACACCCGTGCCACTGAAATTCAGTTAGGACATTGTAGGAAATGATAGCGAGCGTAATAAAGCAGTAGTAACACAATTCCAATATTCCTAGCATAAAAATGGGCATTTGGGAAGCATCTGCAGACAGTTGGTCCCATGCAGTGAAGGCAATGACTGTGTTATATTGCTTATAAATGTCTATGCATTTTCTGTTATTTCTGTTCATTTGATGGCCAAATCCTGCTTTATACCAACTGCTTACAATCTTTCTTTTTTTTTTATCACAGTCCACCTATTTGGTGGGTGCCTGATGAATTCAGGAACACCTTGATCTCATAATCCAACATCACTTTCAAAGTTTAACTTTTTCCAAAAAAAGCTGTTTGTATATTCATATTTTTAAGCCTGATAACAGCTGGAGTTGTTATATTTTTGGGGGTTGCACCTACGTCACTGTGTCTGCCCCATTCTTGTGAATATTCACAGGTATTTTCAGGAAGAGCTAAAATGATCATTCAGTTGGCAGGCAGCTGTTTCGATGAGCAGTTAATCATCTGAGTCATTTATTTAAGCAACAAAAATGCACTTTTGCAAATGGGAGTATTTGGTAGCTTTTATAATAAGCTGAGTGTGTTTGGACAAAATGCATCATACGCAGAGCTACAGCAATAAGTCAGCTCATATTTGCTTATTATAGATGTAAATGATTATATTAATATATTTGCCATATGATAAGGAGCAAGAAATTGACCAAACTACCAGTTTATTTTTCACATTTATTCCTATTTTTCAAATAAGGGTTTGGAGTCTTTTAAAAATGATTATTAATGGTGAGAATAATGTGAATCTTAAGCTGGCACTGTGAGCTATATATATATATATATATATATATATATATATATATATATATATATATATCACACTTTCATAAA
>JAVDPK010002648.1:405490-418519 GCA_034780415.1 Cichlasoma orientale | reverse complement strand
CATTGTTTTGGATTATCCAGCGAGATATCTCAGCATCTACCAGATGGATGCAAAATGCCTCAGTCCACAGATACAGTTTTGAGCTGACATTCGTGCCCCCTTTGAATGAGGTCACATTAACTTGTGAGCACACAGGGGCCCGTTCTCCACACGTGGATTAACCTTTTATCCGGATGAGCAGTCCATAGTAACGGAGACAGTTATGGGATTTCCTGCCGCTGCTCGTAAACAATTCTGAATGAGATAAAATTACACAACAAGAGCTGTGATATGACACAAACAGCAGGGGATAAAAAGCCACAACTGTTTCCCTGCCAGTAGCTCAGAGGCCGAGGAGCCCCTCTTCTAAACTCAGCTGATCAGTGTGCCTCCTTCCCCTCTCATCCGTTTCTCCCTCTCTCTGTGCAGAGAGCAGCCCATCTTCAGTACGCGGGCCCACGTCTTCCAGATCGACCCGAGCACCAAGAAGAACTGGGTTCCCACGAGTAAACACGCTGTCACGGTCTCCTACTTCTTCGATAGCACCAGGAATGTATATCGAATCATCAGCCTGGATGGGTCCAAGGTGCGTACAAGTAAAGCCCGGATGATAGTTTTAAGTTGTGTTAACATATTTGTCTGCATCCACTGGGTTTTGTCTCATTTCCTGATGTGCTTTGCTTCTAAATAAAAATATCTGATAGTCAACCATCAAATAACCAGTGATTTTTTTCATCTCAGAGACCCTTTAATCCACCGCACCAAAGAAAAGGATTTCACCAAAGTGTATCAGTGATGTTTTATTATTTAAATAATCAGAAACGCCGGCTTTCCGTCAGCGCGTCTTCTTTGTGACTGCCGCGCCTTGGTCTGCTTTCTCTCCGGGAGCAGCGAAGTCGAGCTCAGGCCTGTCGTATCTATGTGGCAGTGATTATTTCAGTCCTGAGCGAGGTGCAGGGGTGGAGTTAGCATAGTTATGCAAGAGCCTCTATGGGTGATTGTGCTGCTGTTGTCGAACCAGCGAGTTAGCCGTGCTCTGCTGGAAATAGCAGCAATCGGGTGGGCTGGCGCTGGAGGACATTATTATCCAGACAACAACAAGGCTTCTCAGCAGACACACACACACGCACACACACACACACACACACGATGACAGATCATCTGCTGGTGTTACTTTCTAAATTCCAGAGGGAACAAACTTTTGACATGTTTCTCAGGATGCCCACGGATCCTAGAAACACAGTGGTTGTAATCTGTATGTTAATAATGTGTTTAAAATAAGAGCTTTAAGAACTTTGCAGTGAGTTCATCCTGTGCTTTGGCTTTTCGGCTGCACATTTCCTACTTTCATTCACTCGTATCAGCAGCAACAGGCGGATGTTTTCAACAACAACAACAACAGAAACCTCTCCAACACGCAGCCTCCTCCGGCTGCTTGCTGGTGAGCTTTTAACATCTAAACACACTCAAGATTATACTCATAGTGTTCCTCGAGCACTGCTGCTGGTTGGGTGAATGAGCAACTGTTTATAGGATCAATTAAAAAGTTTGTCAGTAGTTTCTGCTGCCCCCTAGTGGTTCAGGAAATTGATATCACAAACTAAAAAACAGCTACTTGCAAATTAACTTGAGCCTTATGTTGGATGGTTTTGGATGTTCGTGTCTGCTCTTCCCTTCTGTTAATTGTCTTATAACTATTCAATTAGTGGGAACCACTGCTCTGTGGTACTGTAAATACATAAACGATGAGAAAAAGCAGTATTTCCCACCTGTGAAGACCTTTTTCGGAGCTTTACTTTGGGTTTTGGGTGACCACTGTCCACTGTTTTACAAAACTGCAGCCATAAAAGTCGCTGTTTTAATTTAAACAAATCCCCATGAGCCATATTCCATGTTTTCAATTCACAGACTTAGTCTGGATACTCCATTGCTTATATGCATACAGCTGTGGAAACTCTTCATGTTTACATTTTACTATGATGTTCTGTTGGGACTCAACAGGCCATTATCAATAGCACCATCACCCCCAACATGACGTTCACCAAGACATCGCAGAAGTTTGGCCAGTGGGCGGACAGCCGGGCCAACACGGTCTACGGCCTCGGCTTCTCGTCAGAGAGCCACTTGGTCAAGGTGAGAGGCTGTGGCTCTGCCCTCTCAGAAACTGAACGTTGCTGCTCAGTTGTCGGCCGTGCCGCAGTGTCAGCTGCTCCTGTTATTTCAGTTTGCAGATAAGTTTGCGGAGTTCAAGGAGGCGGCGCGGTTGGCCAAGGAGAAGTCTCAGGAGAAGATGGAGCTCACCAGCACGGCCTCTCAGGTAACAAACACTAGAAATGTGCATTTTATGATATATACATGTCCAATTAAAAGGAGTTAGAAGTGCAGGCAACATGTTGTGATACAAGCCAATTCCCTTCTTTGTACAGTCGTTTTAATTAAGCCACATTGGTGCCTGTGAGGCTGCCAGCTTCCATAGGCACTAAAGCACCCCCATACCATCAGAGATGGAAGCTTTTGGACTGAGCCCTGATAACAAGCTGAACGATCCCTCTGCTCGTTAGCCCAGAGGATGTGGCATCCATGTTTTCCAAAAATGATTTTTGATTGGGGTGGTGGTCCCTATCTTTAAGATGCCCATCCAGTCCACATGTCCACGCTCTGTGGACCCGGAGAAAGCATTCACCTGCGTCCCTCAGGGCAGCAGGTGGGGAGTGCTGTGGGAGTATGGGGTGTCTGGCCCATTGTTACGGGCCATTCGGTCCCTGTAGAACTGCAGCGAGAGCTTGGTCCACATTGCTGGCAATAAGTTGGACTCATTTCCATTGGGTGTTGGACTCCACCACCAGCCCTTTGTCACCGATTGTGTTCATCATTGTTATGGACAGAGTTTCTAGGCGTAGCCAAGTGGCGGAAGGCTTCCGAATTGGTGGCCTCAGAATGTGGACCTGTTGGCTTCATCAGGTGGTGTTTTTTTAAAGATGTGTTGCTGTCTTCAAATTCAAAATCAGATCTATTCTACCTTTTTATGAGCAAAAGGCTCAGCTACAGGGTGCTCCAAATGATCAGTTTCTACTCTTGGCTCTTGTTTTGAAGTAGATATCCCCGATATGGCCATGCCTGTGAGCTGTGAGCACAGAGGAGCGAAAACATCTTGGGTTTATTTGCTTGCTTGCACGAAGGCCCAGTATTAGATACGATGAATAAGGATGATTTTGAACTGTGAATCATACAAAGCTACTCTACTTGAGTGCGAGGACAGAAACATGGAGCTGTAAATAAGACGAAATCTGTTTGCTCTCCCTGATGATTCCTCCTCAGGGTGGCACCATAAAAAGGAATGTGTTGTCAGTCAACAAACCCATTAAAAAGAAGGTAAAGACAAATGGAAAAAAATCACTTTCGTGTCGTGGCTCAGACCCCCTTCCCCCCCAAAGTCTACCCAGAGTGGTGTGTTCCCCTTCCTGTTTCCTTCTCTTTAACCTAACCTCATTGGTTGTAGCTTCATATTTAGCTCTCAGCTGTGCGTGGTGTCAGTCTTTTCCTCTTAACTCAGCATGAATTTCTCAAAGTGCTGAACTGACTTTTTTCCCCCCCCACATTCACAACTGTGCCAAATCAGGAGTCAGCCCCAGGTGATCTGCAGTCACCTTTGACCTCAGAGAGCATCAACGGTACAGACAACGACAGAGTCACGCCAGACACACCTCAGCACCCTGAACCCAGAGCAGAGCCTTCCCAGAATGCACTGCCCTTCTCACACAGGTAAACCAGAGCTCAGAGTTAAGAACATATTGGTGACGTGATCGCAGTCTGCAGTGTAAATGAATGAAGGTTTATACAAAGGTTGCATCGCACATCACTTTTTAGCACTTTAAGTTCAAACTAAAGTCAGTTCACTGCAGCTGTGAAGTAGTTAAACTTCATCCGGCATGTAACGGTAACATGGAAAACACATCAAGGACTGTGTCTTCATTCATATTAAAGAGTCTGCTAGCCTGAAAGATAAAGAATTATTCATGGTGGTCAGCTCTGCAGGGCACACAGAGAGAAGCTTTGGAGGTTGGAAGATATCTTTTGTCAAGGGGGGGCCTTTCTGCAGCCCCACCGACCTGCTGTTCAAAGCTACTTACGAGGGGCAACCAGTCTGAAGAAATGTGGCTCAAAGGGAGGAAAGGGAGCGAAAACGACCCGTACAGAGGACGCTTATGAGAAATGAAAGGTTGTGAAAAATCTGAAGAAATTTGGCCTAAATTGAGAGGCTGCATGTATGGAATGTATGGAATCAGCAGTCCCAAAAAAAAAGTTTAAAACGTTTTGCTGACTTTACCCGAAATTCCCACACGAATTTCGGGTAAAGAGCTCTCAACAGATGTCTTGTTAATACACATGCATGCATTCATTCGCATGTGTCAGCGCATAATAGAGGTCATATGGATAATATGTTTCCTGGTCCCACCTTTGATTGGCTCTTTGGGTACAGGGGGAGGAGCCACCAGCTTTACTCCCATAGATTTCTATTTAGAATAACATAACGAGCACGCAGCTCCCCTTTAATCAATATTCGAGCAGCCATGGACTATTTACTGACAGCAACTTAGCCTTTTGCTGCCTTTTCATTCATAAATGAATGGGTTTGAATTGAGGAAAAATGTGTCACTGTGGGCTTAAGAAAATTACAATGAATTACGATGGCCACGTTCACCCTTTCCAGATATTCCCTCTGTTCCTTTCTCCATTTTCAGTTCATCCAGCATCAATAAGCACTGGGAGGCGGAGCTTGCGGCGCTGAAGGGGAACAACGCCAAACTGACGGCGGCTCTTCTCGAATCTACAGCCAACGTCAAACAATGGAAACAGCAGCTGGCAGCCTATCAGGAAGAAGCTGAGAGGCTACACAAACGGGTACCCTCACTGCACACAGCAGTGCAAGTACTGACCGCATGATCCCGCGTTAGCACGTCTGGATGCTTTTCTTTTCTTTAATCGCAGGTGACGGAGCTGGAGTGCGTGAGCGGCCAAACGACGGGGATTAAATCTCAAAAGACCGAACTCAACCGAACAATAGAAGAGCTGGAGTTGGCTTTGACGGCCAAAGAGGAGGTGCGACGAGTCTTTGTTCATCCTGCAGTGCTGAAGTCGTATAAATAAACCCTCGAATTTGTACGCCCAGACTTTGATTGGTACTGCAAACATCTGCTCGGATCTGTTTATTCTTTCTGATCATACTTGCAGGAGCTGGAGAGACTCAAAGCAGAGGTGGAGAGTGCCAATGAGTTTAGGTCTCAAAGCGACTCCCTTACACAGAAGCTACAGGTGAGTAATCCACTGTGCTGAACATTCAAGTGGTGTAATGCAGTCTGTACATATGAACAGCTGAGGGGAAAAATGACTCCATCTATAAGCACTGAAGTCCAGAGACCAGTGCCAGATTGGATACAGAGTTGCCTTTTCCACAATCAGTTCATGTTTGGAATGAATTTTTGGTATGAATTTGATAAAACATTTGGTTCTGTTCTTGAAAACCAGGTGAGGGGCAGCCAATCAGAACAGACAAATGAGGGGGGGGCCTTAAAGAGAAATTCTGTCTGTTGTTTCTATCAGGAGACGGAGTTGAGAAACCAGACGCTGGAGGCCCAGCTGAGCGATCTGGAGCAGCATCTGGAGAGCAACCAGCTGGAGCAAGAAGCCTTTCGCAAGAGCCTGCGGACCCTGCTGGAGCTGCTGGACAGCAAACTCTTTGAGCTGAACGAGCTGCGGGACGCCCTGGCCAAGCTGCTGGAAGGCAGCTAGAGAGAGAGGGAGAAAGAGATGAAGAACGTGCCACCACCTCCACCGGCGCGGCGGCCGGCGCTCCGCCAGCCACTCTGAAGAAGACGTCACCTGCATTTTACTGCATGTCGGCACTCACGAGCTCACTGACAACTTGAATTCTCCCCCCCACCCCCCCCACATGCGTGTAAAAGTTTACACACGACTTCATACGTTAACGGTACACACGCGTCACCACGTCCGCGCTCACATCGTTTACAAACAGCCAAGCGAAGCCTTCCCCGGATGAATCCACAGAAGCTTTTTTTTTGGGGGGGATTTTCTTTCCTCGCTCACAGAAACTCGCAGCGCATTCAGATGCAGCCGCTCGGAGTCGGTGATTGTTCTCCTTTTTCTTTTTCTCCTCTGACTTTTTCCAGGCACAAATCTTTATTGAATCCCACGTCACCGTCAGCCAAATAAACTCTGAGATCCATTCAGTTATTTGTTGCGTGGACTCGATGCGAAGAGGACGTCGGTGTGTCGAATATTCTTCTAAAATATATGAGCAATACAAAAGGGCAGCACCAGAGGGTTTAAAAAAAAAAAAAAACACTTTCCACTCTCACTTTCAGGTAATTTTACTCCTCCTCTCGGATACGTTTAGACATCGAGGTGGGATTTTACTCAAACGTCTTTCTTTCTATACACTTTTTTTAAGGCTATAACAGATTCATAGTGCACTTGTTTGTGTGTGTGTGGGTGAATCAGATGTTTTGTTTCCCCTCTTTGTTTCTGTTGCATCTTGAAGTGCAATGATTGAATCCTTTTTTCTTTTCTTTTTTTGTTAATTTATTACAGACATTTGTGACGATTATTATGATTATGATGGAAGTTGTACAAAATCAAAGTATCTTTATTTACATCTCATTTTCACTTAATCTTTTTTTATCATGTGGTACGTGTTTGTCAAGATGTTTGCTTTTGGAGAAAAAAAAATGGCAATATTTTTTGAGCTATTTATCAAAGGAAAAGGGAAAACGCAGCAGGTGATGGCGGGCAGGACTTTGCAGTTAATCTTTTCCTTTTTTTTTTGTTTCTTTTGCCAAATAATGTTTTCCTGTACAGATTTGAATTTTTGCTGATGTTGCCTTTGGTACAGACATGCATCAATGGTAGCTAACTAAGCGGTACTTTTTATTTGGTGGGATTTACTATTGCCAAAAATGAGAGGAATACAATTCAGCGTGTACACCCGAGGAACACTATTTAAGGGCTTGTTGTTAGCGCGGGTACATTTGGGACACTTGGATGGATTTTGTGCTGTAAAGGGAAAAAAAAACAACATTTGAATAAGACTTTGAAATGTTGATTAAACCACATGCTTACAGACACAAATTGTAATTTTGAGTTTATAATAAAAGAAAACCAAATGAAAACCCTGCAGTTGTTTTTTTCCCCTTCACAATCTGACGAGTTTTCAAGAAAATGTTTTGTACTTCACAAACCAGACGGTGGACTCCGAAGGTGAAGGGCGCCATCGAGCTGAAGGAGTCCCAGCAGCTTTGGTTAGCTCTGGGCTCTGGAGGCAGCTCACAGGTACTGGCAGGCCAAGCAGAGTGCAGCTCAAAAACTGGTGTGGGAGGAGTTCAGTGAGGCCGTGGAGCAAGAGCTTCGGTCGTCTTCAAGGCAATTCTGGCAAACCATAATGCAACTCAGGAGGGGGGAAGCAGCTTACTACCCACACTGTGTACAGTGGGGATGGAGTCCTGCTGACTTCAACTGAGGACTTAGACAGGCGTAGTTCGAGGATCTCCTCAATCCCACCGGCGCGCCGTCCATAGAGGAAGCAGAGTCAGGGGTGATGGGGATGACTCGTCCACAAGTGGGGGTGAAGTATCTGCGGCAGTTGAACAGCTCCTTGGTAGCAGGGCCCCGGGGGTGAATGAGATTCGCTCCCAGTCCTTTAACGCTCTGATGTTATGGGGCTGTCATGGTTGACACGGCTCTGCAACAGTTGAGGACAGTGACTCTGTCCTTTTTAAAAAAAAAAAAACGGGACCAACAAAGAACAATCTAATTACTTTTATACTGCTGGGTAATGTGATCTAGAATAATACAGCATAATATGTTGCTGGTGCCACCACATAGCCTCCCTCTGGATCCCTGCCACACAGTAACTGTTAGCTTAAAAATAATTTTTTAGATACACACAAATATTTGTCATTTGTGTCACCCAGCAGCAACATTAAAGTTATAAACCATTTATAAAAGGTTCATATGCTGCTCATAAACACTAAGAACAGAGGGCAGTAATTTAAACACAAAGTGCGATTCAAAGATAACATTTAGGTGCTTCATTTTATTTTGAAAGGAAAAAATATACATATATTTATATAAATGGCCTTGAGAAAGCAGAGAGGAATGTCATGATAGGAAACAGACAAAAAAAAAAAACTTGAACATTTATATCTGTACGCTTTAAAAATTCTTTAAAATATGAAGTTTCAATAAATACTTCAATACATTTAGGCATGCGGATATATTTTTCATGATTTACATTTCATTACAGTGTCATTCTTAAAATGACCCCCCCCCCCTCCCCCAATCTTCGTTATTGCACTTACGTTGTGACGGGTTTGCCCTCAAACCCGTCACATGCATAAGGTTGTAAAGGTCAAACTGGCGATGAGCTCAGGGTGGAATCTGAACTCCACAAATGTTCAAATGAAGAAGTTAAAAACAAAAAAAAAAGGAGAAAGTCAAATCCTCCGCTGCCAAAGGTTTACACTCGCACAAAGATCTGAGTGGCTGAAGAGGAACTGCGTGCAAATGATTCATGATGATTTTAACACTTAGCAGCAGTCTTTTACTCTGTCAGTTGACTTATTGTCTTCCTGTTATACAGTATGTAGAAAATATAATGCTACAGTTAGCTTAGCTTAGCATAAAGACTGGGACAGAGCCTGACCCATGCAGGATTTTTAAGAGCGATCTCGATAAAGATTTAGGAAGTTGCAGAGTGCCCTCTGGTGGACAAACTATGCAACAAACACTCAGAGCTAAAGGGTGTTTTTCCTTTCTTTACTTTTTAAATGGTATAAATCAGTCTTTAAACATTTTAGTCAGTCTGGCTCTAGACAGGAATCACAGGGAAACAGCAAACCCAGTGTGATCAGTTTAAAGTTTTGCTAAAAAATGAAATCCCCAAAGATGCTAAGTCACTGATTTGTCACTCTAGAAGAAGTGACAACTATTGTTTATGGCAAAAGGTGATAGTTTGTTTCTCTTTTCTTTCAGGGACCACTTGACCTTTACAAAGTCATTTAAACTTCAGGGATATCAGTGCTTCCAGTTAGGAAGCATAAACTATTGTGAATCCATTTCACCTGCTTGGCACTTGTTCTCGTCACAGATGAGAGGTTCAAACTGAGCACCTGTGACAGGTGTGAAGATCCTGGAGACGCCAAATGTAACATCATCTGAAGGGAATGGGGCACCAGTGCCGGACCTACCGCCCCCTTCGGGGGATTGTTCGCTTGTTAGACGAATGAGGAACAAACCAAAACCTGCACTGCTCAAACTGTCTTCATGTCAGATCAGATTAATGGCTCTGTGTGTAAAACCAGCCAATCAACAGTCCAAAATATTACATTATAAAAAACAATGTAACCTCTAAAGCTCACTAAGTGTTACTTTTCTTTTAAACAGAGTCAGGCCAGCTGTTTCCAGTCTTTATGTTAAGAAAACTGTTCATCATTTAAACACAGGAGTACTGATGTCATCAGTACACTGTCAGCATACGCAGAAAGATGACTGATATATATATGTATAAGCCATGGTGCTCACTCAGTGCATGGCTTATTAAATGCAGGAAAATGTGGAAGCAGTTCTTCAGTTAAAAACAGGTTTTCTCAGCAGACATTAAAAAACAAAACAAGCAAACAAAACCAAAAAAACCAAAACAAAACCACAAACGCGCACGCAACAACGCAAACAACAACGCCAGTAAATAAGGTAAGTAATCAAGCTTGGAAAACATCTTTCATAAAAGAAGGCAGTGGGAAGAGAGCACATCTCTCAGGTGAGGAAACTGACAGTAAAAACAACAAACGAGCTTCGCACAATAAATAGAAACATCACACAAACTAACGCTCCTCTACTGATCCCTGCCACGCCGTGTAAAGCATCTGAAATTATTACAAAATAATATGCTGGTAATTTTCTTTGTGTTAATCTGTTAATCATTCATGTGCAGATTATGATTTAAAAAAACAACAAAAAACACCCACAGTTTCCTAAAGTCATCAAATCCATCAGATATTCAGGTTCTGGTTATCTAATGTGCTGCTAATTGTCACATGCTAGAAGCTACAGTCAGAATGAGAGAAGAAAAATCTGAAAAAAACAAAACAAAAATCAGCCAACTATGGTTAGACGACTAGCCAGTAGCGGCCCCTCTTGACTGATACTAGCAAAAAAAAATACCGATATCAGTGGCTGATATTTTTCCGTCATGTCGGATCAATTTTGCACTGGTGAATTCTATAGAAACAGCACGATATAGAAGTGAAAGGCTTTAAACCAAAGTAGTTATATTTTAGAATGGAAATTAATTTGTTTGCTAGCACAAACAGAAAAAAATATCAGCCAAACTGTTATTTTAAATAATGGTATCGGTCTAGAGTTTCTCCATTTGTGAATTTCTATAAATTCTCTGCTCATCTCTAGAAGGGGCTGAGCAGAGAAGGGGAATATGGTCCACATGTCCAACAGGAAGCCCAACAATTTGTTCCATCTCTGAGGTGGACAGTAAAATCTGCCAAACACAGAAAACATCCAAAGCTACATTCAAGTAATCATTTATACTTCAAATGGAGCTGAAATCAAAATACTGACCTGGTGTTAACTGCATCCTTCTAAAAGAAATGGAGGATGCACAACAACAGACAAAGCTTGTTATGCAAAACTACAGCTCATAATTACAGTGTTACAGTGTGACTATGACAGGAACACCAGGGGCCAGATTTCCTGTGGGCCTGCATCAGCACAAAACGCCCTTAGACACATTAAAGTTAGCAAGTGAAAGGCGTGGGCAGCTATTTTTGTGGCCGGCTTTATCACATTTGCATTTGCAGGAGTCTCGAGCTCAGAGCACAAAAGGAAAAAAGCGACTCGTTTAAGAGCAAAACTCAACAATTGGCGGTTTTTGTTTTAGTCAAAGCGTCACATCGCTTCACTTTTCAAGGTTCAGTTGGAAAGAAATTCACATATTTGATTTTCTGTAGCAGTGAACGTTTATTAGCATTTCCTCAAACGCTGCTTTGGTCTAAACGTTTTCTATTTTTAACACTTCAAACTGCTGTAATGGACCACTCAGAATCTGGAGGCCCCTATATACAATAGAATAGAATAGAATAGAATGCCTTTATTGTCATTATACAGGATGCACAATGAGATTGGAGGGCCACTCCTGTTCATATGTTGGTGACACTGTATGAGAGCCAAGTTATGATTGAATATGTATGTATTATGTTTTTCAATGACGTTTCACAGCCAGCTGCACGTGGAGCCCAGTGCTGTTTGTACAGGTCAGAGGACTTTTTAATGAAAATAAGCATGGAGTTTGTTTCTGCTTTAAAGAGACGCTTGGAAAAAGGTGTTGCTGCTGTTCTAATAACATTTGGTATGGATTATTGATCCCAGGAGTTCTTTCCAACTTAATGTTGAAAGTGAAACAATAGACTCCTTTTTCTCATTCATTTGCCACTTTTTCTTGTAATTTGCAAGTTTTTTCCTAAAAATTTGCACATTTTTCCATCATAAATTTGCCGCTTTCTCATAATATGCAGGTTTTTTCTTATAAATTTACATTTTTTTCTTGTAAATCTGTAAGGTTTTTTTTTTTCTTAGATTTTCCACTTTTTCCTCATATTTGCAAGTTTTCTTTCTCTTAAATTTATTCACAAATCTGTGCTGCAGGGTTTTTTTTTTATTTTTACTGCCCTCAGGAAACAGCATTGGTTACTGAGAAGAACTCTACATGTGCATACTCATAAATCTGCACATTGTTAATGGAACTTCTATCAGCACATTCTTGTGATTGCAGCATCACACTTAGTAAATCTGGCCCCAGGTCTGTTGTTCTCACAGGGTAAATAGCTGTGGAGCAGCAAATCCACAAGTTTGCTTTTGTCTTTGATGACCAGCTGGGCTGTCGCATCCTGTGTGAGGTGCAGGTGAACAGTGATTTTACAGATTTACGGATGACTGGATTATTTTCTAACTGCCTTTGGGGCATTTTATCCTGAAATCAGAGTTCTAAAGCCCTAAAACAGATGCTGGATATTCAAACTGATTCTGACACAAAAAAAAAAGCTTGGATTATTTGCCAGATAAATGAATCATTGTCTCAAATTTGCAAGTTAAAGTCAAAGTTTGGCGATTCTGTAAATACGACTCACTCTCTTCCTTTAAAATGGTAAGATGTACAGTACAAATGCTTGTTGTGTAGTAAAATGTAAACGTATTCAGCGAGGAGCTCAGACTGAATGTTTACCATCACCGTGAGCAAAACTCATCTCCTACAAGAACCCTGTCACAGCAAGCTACAGTACGATTCAGACGTGATGAGAGGTTAGAGGTTGTATCCTCGCCCAGAGAGCCACAGCAATGACATAAAAAAAGATTAGTGGTCCATCTTTACAAACAGCATACATGAGTATGAAAAAAAACTTCTAATAGGTATAAAAAAAAGGAAAATCAAGGGTTTTTGTTCAAATTGCACCAAGAAATCTCCAGGTGATTTAACCCTGGCTTAACTTGGTTTCACTTTGTTTTGACTCTGTGTGTGTAAAAAACACACACACACAAAAAAAAAAAAAAAAAAAAGTTTGGGTTAAAAGATTCTTCTGATGGACAACATTAGTTTTCCCAGTCAGTGCAGGGAAGACCTTCATCCTCTGACTCCGACTCTGGAGAGGCCTCTTTGATTCTCCTCAGAGCCTCGTGGATGCTGCGGGTCAGAGCGTCGGCTGAGTGGGGGAAGCTTTTGGGATGATGCTGCTGCTCCGGTCGGGTCCGTACCTTCCTCAGCCGGACGCCCTGTCGGATCTGAGCCAGGATATTGTTGCTGTCGTCGTCCGGATCAGGGCCCAGGACCCGCAGCTCAGCCTTCCTCAGGTGGAAACTGCCCCGCTTGAGAGAGGCCAGCACCTCATCCATGGGAGAGCTCGCTGAGAACACAAAGACAGTTAGCCTCACATGTTCACCATGCTTAACTATTTAGCACGTGGCTAAAAC
>JAVDPK010002648.1:345424-405356 GCA_034780415.1 Cichlasoma orientale | reverse complement strand
TGGCTAAAACTGAGGGGGGGGGGGGGTGAAGGCAGGGAGACAGGACAAAAAGGTAAAAATGACCTAATTTCAAAGCAGGTACCTAATGAGTGTTTGCTGTCTTAAATTAAACATCTACAGTATTAACCAGCCATGACAGTCTCTATCAGAAGAGCACCAAAAAAGTTCCCGGCTCACCTCTCCTCCACTGCGATGAGTCCAGAGAAGCCGTCTTCCGCAGCTTCTTCCTCGCTGTTAACAGCTGGCTGCTGTCAAAGAATCGAGGGGAAAATGGAGCCAGTGGGAGCGAGGCGGATTCAGACTCAGTTTTTTGGTGTCGCATCGGGACGCCTGCAGGGTTCTTTTGCTGTTCGTCCTCTGAGGTGGGAAGCGGTGGAGGAGGTGGGGGAGGAGGAGGGGGAGGGGGAGGTGGACCCAGTGAAAAATTGGATGGTGTAGCTGATAGGGGAGGCAGCGAGAGAAAGGGAGGTGAAGAATCGAGGCTTTGGAGATCGACTACAGGTAAAGACACGCTCTCACAGCTGCAGGCTTCTGGCGGGAGAGGACCAGCGAGTTCTGGGAGATCGGAGATGCAGTCGGTCTGAACGCTGGCAGCCTGGGTGCTGGGCTGCTGCCCGGCACGCCTCCGACTGTGAGTCTGACTCAGGCGCAGGCGGCTTGACTTCACAGTCACCTGGCCTGGATAACGCTGTGTGGGGGGGGCAGCAAGAAAGACACTGTCAGCACCGAGGCTGCTAGATGAGGACTGAGTTTAGCTTAAGTAACATTACACGTGTTTTTGCTTTACCATATCGTGATTATGTAAATGATGACTGCACAATGTGCTGGCTATAGAATAATGATGTCACTACAACAACACAAGAACCTTAAAATATGCTAAACACTATGGAGGAACACAAAACAATCTTTCAACTAAAATAAGGTTTCCTCTTCATTGTTCTTTGAGGAGGATTCAGTGAAGGTTCCTCTTCAGAAGAGGCCGGTGCAGTTAAACAGAAGGAGGGTGCTTGTGTTAAGTTCTCACCTGTTTGAGGCTGCGAAGCCGGTCAAGAGTCCTCTGCCTCTCCTGACTCACTCTGGCATTTCGCTTAGCTTCATCATCTTCTTCAGCTTCTTCTCCCTTTACAAGAAACAGCAAAAGGCATCTATTGTAGCAGAGTGACTGTAACAGTGGTGGATGCTCATATTGAACATGGACAAAGTTTTAAATAGTGAGGTGAGGGTACATATATGTAAGCAGCGGTTTTAAATGCTCAGTTTGTTCTAATTTTAGCTCTCACTGATGTCACAGATAGTGGATATCCCTAATGTGGTCATCATTAAGCAAAAAGAAGGGTTTGCTTGAGGAGAGGGGAAAGAGAGCTAAAACAACTTATTTCAGACACAGGATGAATGGAACAGCTTCACCCAAGCCCAGAATAAGACAAACAAGGACTGCTTTGAACTCTGAATCTAGGAGCTACTCTAGGAGCCAAGAATAAAGCCCTGGAGCTGGAAACGAGGCCAACAGCTCCCTGTAAGCAGTTAGAGGTACTTTGATGCATAACCTGCTTCGTTCTGTGGACAATGTGTGTGTTTAATAAGGTTAGTTCAAATTGTTTTAGCAAACTATTTTCTAACCACAGCAGCAACAATGCACAACACCCTACTTCACATGTAATACCAATGAGCCATCACCCAGTTATACCGCAGTGCAAGACGCCACCCACTCTCTCTCGTTCGTCGCCGTTTATGAGCTACAACATTGAGGTGCGACCTATATTATTGAAACTGCTCTGGATATTTTTTCTAAATGACCTCATCCAGAGAAATGAACACCAGGGAGTTAGTTACCTGTTAGTTGTTGTGACTTTGTACTTGTTTATTTCTAAAACACCAGAAGGTTAAAAAAAACAAAGCAGAAAGGATCCGCCGGCAGATGTGAGAGCGACTAATGTGTCCTCTGCGCTTACAAGACACCAGACAACAACAAACAACATTAGCCTGTCAAAGGATTCAGCATACATAACACAAGGTGCTTCTGTGTTAGCCTCCAGGCATTTGCAGTATAGAACCCAACATTAAATGCGATTAAACACGTGTTTAGTCAACAAATGTGGACTTCATTCCCTTCACAGGTTTCTTCTTCTTCTTCTTCTTTAAATAAAACTCTATTTTTATAAATATCTAACTAAAATGTCTTGGAGTAAAATGCAAGTCAGAAAGTCTCCTGAGCAGCACATGCTCTCACTCAGGTAAAGATCTTTCCTCTTACACTTGAATTCGGTGGTTCTGTAGGTTCCAAGCAGAGCTCCCATTCAACAGACCACTATGGTGTACATGTACCTCAGGAAAGTAACTCAGGGTTTGGCTTTGGATAAAAAGAAGTCCAAACTAGAGAAACAAATAAAACTGAGCTGACCGCAGTATAAAACATTGGAAAAGTCGGAAAAAAACAAAGTCTGGAGACAACTAGTTATTTTAAAGTGAACCTATGACACTTATTTCCTGCTTCATATTTTTATTCCTGGGCTCTACCAGGGTAGCTTTGCATGATTCACCATTCAAAATAATAAGAAAATAAGGAAAAGTTTACACCCTCTAATACCTTCTCTTCATTTACAGCATTGATAGACTGATACGGTAGAATACAGAAATCCCACAGACAGATATGATTTACCTGCTGGAGCTCCTGCAGAGAGTTGCTGTCAGCATGGCTACCTTGGCGCTGTTGTATTTTCTGTTTGTGATTGATGATGCAGATTTCCTGTTTGAGGGGGAACAAAGCACAAAGATGCTGTTCTAAACTGACCTGTACAGCTGTTAAGAAGACTGCATCACTTTTAAAGCATGTGACCGTGTCTTCAGCCATCAGTGATTTACCTTCTTATTTTTGAGGTAGACTTTCTTGGCAGTGATGCGGCCCCTGCGGGCCTCGAGCTGCCGGGTCCTCTGCTGCAGGATGCTTAGCTCTTCTTCTCTGAGGGGTGATGGTGGGGTCGCGGGGTCTTCTACACACTTCATGGCATCAGGGCTCTCAAAGGCATCGTAGTACACCACCTCATCCTGTCTCTCTGGCAGAACATCAGAAGACATTGAAGATTCAAGAGCTGCTTGTACAGCTGACTGGCATGAACTGCTTGTAATGACCAAACAACAAACTTGGATTTTTATTATTTATTTTTTGAGAGAGCGAGGAGAGACAGATTTAAAATCTAGCATTTTTGCTAATGGCATTTTAAATTGGTTTTATGGTTTTTTTTGTATAGCATTGAGCTATACAAAAAAAAGAAAAAGAAAGAAAAAACTGCACTAAACCATCAAAAGTGATGCTCACCTGTCATCTGCCTGCGCAGACTCTGCAGCTGGGCAGTGAGCAGCAGCTCCTCACAGCGCAGCACCTCGGCCTGAATGTCATACAGCTGCAGCTGTAACTCATAGTACAGCGCCTCCAGCTGGTCCAGGCGAAGCATGGCATCCTCCCCACCCTGCAGACTCTGCATCTGGAACAACAACCCCACAGACTATTTCACAGGCCAAAGGGCATCGTCCACCGGCTGGGTGATTTTCCAGAAGCACTACCTGAATGACTGTGCATTTACTTTTAACATTAACAGACCCAGTGGAAAGTGAAGCTGAGCCAGTGTTTGTGTTCTCTTGAAGCGCTCTATACGATAACACAATGACCAGTTATATTGCAGTTTTAGTGTACTTTAAAAATGCACAAATATTTGACCTGACAGTTATTCCCAATGAGTCATTTCCACTCTTGCAGACCAGGAAGTTGTTCCCTCCATTACAGGATGCCACAACCATGAGCTCATTTTTCCAACACGGCTATTATCTTGAGTTTTTCACTTCTGTTAGCGCGTCTATATCCAAGTCTTGTTTTTGTGGTTTCTAAATAATCTTCCTTAGCATCATAAACTTTTCAGAACACACCCAGATAAGCTTGCGAATCTGACAGCGAATCACAGATCTTGGTCTATATCTGTTATTTGTTTTTTTGTTTTCCTGAGTAGCACCAGCATGTTATGTTTTACCTCCTCCTTCAAGCCATGTTTCCTCTGTTCCAGGCAGATCTCCTTGGCCCTCATGAGCTGCAGAGTCTCTTTGGAAACGGCGTACTGCAGCCGCTCCATGCGTTCAACCGCCGCTGCCCACGCTGACTTTCCAAACTTTCTCTGGTCTGCACGCATCCGCTCATACAGAGCTATAACATATACAGTACAGAAGCGTGAGAAATGGTCTAGAGCTGCAGTGATTAGTCAATTAGTTACCTGGCAACTGACTGGACATTAAGTAGCTGATCAAAAAAAAAAAAAGCTGTTCCCATGTTTAGATTTTCCACTATTCTCTATTTTACAGCACTATTAATAGAATATTTTTGACTTTTGCATCATTTGGAGCAAAAAATGAGACCTAAAAAAAACTGGTTTGGCCTGTGTGGAACCTATTGAATAGGAAAATAATGGACAGTTTATTTCCTGGTATAAAAATAGGAGTGTTAAATAAGATAGTCGCTAAAGTAATGTTTTAGAGGAGTGCTTTGACTTAAAATCCTAAGTATATAAATCCCGTTTGAGGCACAACAGTTTAACATTTTTTTATTCCAGTTCATAGCTGAGATGGTTTGAGGGTTAAAATGTTTCACGAGTAAGGGTGGAATGCATGTTAATGACTTTGGTATGCCAGAAGTTGAAGATGAGAAGAGAGCCAGAGTGTTTGTTTTTAAATGAGCTCCAAAGCACTTTGTTATGAAGCAAACGTTCTTTACGAAGGTTCAAATGTCACAGCAAAAACAATGCTACACACTGTTTACCTTTCTGAGCTCGAGTTGTGGTTTCAAAGAACTTGACAGTCAGGTCTTGAATGGAAAGCACTGCGGCGTGAGCCTTCTTCTGCCACTCCTCATCCTCCTTTCTCAGGCTCTCCACGCGACGAGGGCCGAGGCGCTCCGTCTCCAGAGAGATCTGACAGGAGTCAAAGCAGCTTGTCAAAACAGCTCAAATATACTGGATTTACCTCAGATCAGGTGACAAAGTTTAAAAACCAGAGGTATTCAAAGTGTCATCACTCCACGGTGCAATAACAAGAGCTTTTATTAGTTGATTTTGGAACTCATTTGGAACTATTTGTATCGTGCTCCTACCATTCTTTGACAGATAAAAGCCTAAATTTTGGGGGATGTAAACAGGAAGTATAAAGTCATGTTTTTGGAGGGTTTTTTTAGTCGGTCTTTGTTTAGATTTTGGCAAACAGGCTCCAATTAAATGATGCCAAATTAGCAGTTATCAGTTTAAAGTTCATCCACTTATGTACACTGAAGAAAACTTAAAATTCACTTCAGCTATATGGAGTCTGTGTGTTTCTGTGGTTTAATAGTTATCTGAAAAATAACACTGCTCACTCTGAGATTGAGCACGTCCAAGAAGTATGTGATTCAGTTTCTTTTCCATTCCATCCATGTTTTGACAGGCAACACGAAAGGCCAGGACGATGAGATTAGCGCCGCTCCGAACCAATTATGTGGTTGGAATAAGGTTAGAGCAACATCAGGTTAGGTTGGGGCACATAGCACAGAGCACAGGAGGAGCAGCCGGCAGCAGCACATGTGCTAATATTTGGGCTGCTACGCACCAGTACGTTAGGAGTGGGAGCAATAAAAGACAAAATGACAACAGAAAGTGACAGCATTACCGATCATAACGCCCCAACAGACACAGCCCAAGGCTCATAAGACGAGGACATTGTTGAAAAGGAGGTCAGAGGAATTTCAGGGTCTGGAGATATTTTGGCTATTTAAAGTCCGACAAAGAAGCAGAGCAGCATACACTGCAAACTGTCAAAAGCATGTTTCTACAAAGGCAGGTAGGACCATGACGAGACATGATGCCAGTCAGCAAAGTTAAAAATGTCAGATTTAAGCAGCTTAAAGTACATGACCCTCATTACCAACTCTGTGGCCATAAACAGTTCTCTCAGATGGCTCTTTCCCAGCTACACATGGAGTATTAGAGAGACAGCTGAACAGCTGTGTTCACTACCACATCGGATTGATGGTCCCACGAGTCGCACATCTGATGATATATGACACACAATTGGGTGAATGTCAGAATTTTAGTTTAGTATATACACCATGTTATTTCTTTAAATTACAGTTGCTGTACATTTATCATGTTCAACCTCTGACAGAAAATTAATAATATTCCACATCTCATTTAGGAGTAAACTAGAACCTGGGCGCCAGGGTGGCTCAGGGCGTGAGCAGGCGACCACGAACGCCGCTAGGCGATGCGGCCGGCGCTGGATCGAATCCCGACCATGCCGCCATTTGCCGCGTGTCTCCCCGACTCTTCTCCCCCACTTTCCTGTCAATCTTCACTGTACACTGTCAATAAAAGCTGAAAAAAGGCCAAAATAAATCTTTAAAAAAAAAAAAAAAAAGGAGTAAACTAGAACCTTGACAAGACATTGGGATCTGTGCTTGACAAACAGTGATTTGATTTATATACACTATATTAATAAAAGTATTCATTCACCCATCCAAATCACTTCCATGACCACAGGTGTATAAACCAAGCACTTAGGCATGCAGACTGCTCCTACAAACATTTGTGAAAGGAGCTCACTGAATTCCAGCATGGTCCTAAACTTCCCATAACAAAGTTGAAGTGACAGCAACTCAGCCACAAAATGGTAGACAATGTAAACCCGGCTCAGCAGATGCCACCAATTCTCTGCAGAGTCAATCGCTACAGACCTCCAAACTTCATGTGGCCTTAAGATTAGCTCAAGAACAGTGTGTAGCAGCTGCATCCAAGTCTTACATCACCAAGCACAATGCAATGTGTCAGATGCAGTGGTGTAAAGCAAGCTGTCACTGGACTCTAGAGCAGTGGAGACGTGTTCTCTGGAGTGCTTCTCCATCTAGCAATCTGAAAAACGCTACCGGTTCCAGTGAAAAGAACTCCTAATGCTTCAGCATACCGAGACACTTTGGACAATTTCATGCTCCCAACTTTGTGGCAACAGTTTGGGGATGGCCCCTTCCTGTTCCAACATGACTGTGCACCAGTGCACAAAACAAGATCCATAAAGACATGAATGAGCCAGTTTGGTGTGGAAGAACTTGACTGGCCTGCACAGAATCCTGACCTAAACCCGATAGAACACCTTTGGGATGAGCGGAGACTATGAGCCAGGCCTTCTCATCCATCATCAGTGTCTGACCTCACAAATGTGCTGATGGAAGAATGGTCAAAAATTCCCATAAACGCACTCCTAAACCTTGTGGAAAGCCTTCCCAAATGAGTTGAAGCTGTTACAGCTGCAAAGGTTGGGCCGACATCATATCATATGGATTAAGAATGGGATGTCATTTAGGTTTATATGCGTGCGAATGCAACGTGACGTTCTGCTCTTTTTGAAAGTTATAGTCCCTATTACAGACAAAACAAAGATAAAATAGGGTATGCTTTAATGTTGATGTTAGCCTATAAATGTGCAGTGGCCTTCGGTTTCCCAGTCACATCCATGCTAAACTGCTAATTCTGACTCAGAGAAAGAACAGTTTTGCAATCCCAGGTGGAGTAATTTGGCTCAAAAGGAAATCCAATGCCTTAACTGCCTCTTTGAGCTTCCTCTTGTTTAAATAACGTTAGCTTGCACCTGTTCCTATCATTTGCATGCCCCGCCTTTCTCTCTCCAAATCCTGCTTCAGTTTGAGAACCACCAGAAAAGACCATCTCGACCGCATTCTGCAATACCAGGAAGTCACAGCAGATGGTGTAACAAAGGGAAATGACTAAGGCACACCTGTGCATGCTTATATATTCATAGTGGCACTGAACCAGCATCCTAGTAGGCTATTGAACAATAAACTAAATGATACATTAATAAAATGTTTATACACGCAGAAAGAAGTTTATATCACGTGAAACAACACAGGTCATCAACTCGTGTCCTGCCATGTGAGAAAGAGTAAGAAAAAGAAAAGAAGTGTCACGTGGAGTCATGTCCTGGGTGTTGACTGAGAAATACAGCCCCCTCTAAGAGGAGACGTGCAGGAACAAAATGTACACACAATATAAGCTAACCTCCCTGCAAGGGCCCCCTGTGCATAAAGTCGTATTTCAATATCTCAATGCAAAACAGATGTGCGTAGGTGCTCAAAAATAAACAAGACTATAATAATCACCATCAAACCCCAAAGGCTTTGATTTATGTTAACCAGCATACTCGGTGCTTTTATTCTGTGTGTGTGTGTCTGCACGTGAGGCACATGAACAGGGAGTGGTTTGGGGGTGAAACCGGGAGCGAGTGGGGGAGGAAAGATTACATCAAAGAAAAGAAAAAGTCTGGCAGAAAAAAAAAAATCTTAGAAAGCATATGGTTTCTTAACCTAAAAACTACACAGACACGGGAAAACAAGAGTAAGGTTCCCTTTAGCAAGTCAGTTCCAGAGACAAGACCTTAATCTCTCGTCTCAGGTCAGTCCCACCTGGTGATACTGACATTTAACAGCATCCATTGTTTAACTTCTTTGCATGCTGTCATTGACTTTGTCCCTGCTGAGCTCTACAGCAAATCAAACTGAAGCAAACATCTCTGCATAAAGTTGGCTCTTGCTTGCCAGTCTGTTAGACTGGTTTTATGCAAAGCAGAAAAACTTCCACACAACTGAGAAAACCTATCACATGCTCTACAAGCAAAGCAGTCCAAAGCCTGTAACACAGCAAACGCTAACATTTAGGGAATTTCATGGGTTGTGCATATATTGTGTGTGTGTGTGTGTGTGTGTGTGTGTGTGTGTGTGTGTGTGTGTGTGTGTGTGTGTTGTTGTTGTAAACTGAGGTAAATCTTAATAGGTGATGAAAATATAAGAAGCATGGTGCAAAAGAGTGATGACTCAAACCTGTAAAGCTGCTCAGGAAAGGTGACAAATTTCTATGAATAATGTACATTTGGGTTGTAAGCCAAATGCACTGCAGTCCTTTTATATTTTAATTACATGTCAGCTTTAAAACACTTTCTAAATGTTTGAATGTTTGTAAAAGAGGCCAAGTAAGAGGCCACCCAAATACAATTAGCATCTTTTTTTTTGCCAGCATGCTACCTATTAGCATTTTATGACTTACTTCCTACATACAAGTTAAAAAACAGAGGTGGGGGAGATTACTTGAGTTGCGTCTCCTAACACCTCTGGTCAGCAGCTGTTGGTGACCATACAAAGATGTGTCAGACTTACTGAAAACAGAGGTGTGACGCCAGTTCCCATTCTAAAGTGCTGGGATCACAGCATGGATACTGTCATGGTAGCCCTTATCTCACTTGTTTAAATTAACCAGGCTTTTTTTAGTTGACACTGTGGTAGATATGAGGCAGTCTTTATCAAGCAGCTGGAACCATGTAGCTCAACAAGCCCACTGATTTAATGGCTGGAATTTGTAAGTGTGGAAAAACCTGCAGCTCCCTAGCTGTTTTGTCAAATTTATTTATGAAACACTTCCTTAAAAATAAAAACAAACAAACAAACAACTGCTACACTACTTGCAAGCAAAAAAGCCATTTTGAAGAGAAAAAAAATAGAGGTACCCAAGGTTGAGGACTGCCCATAAATTCACTGCTTAAAAAATTAAAGGAGCACTTTTTAATGAGAGTATAGCATCAAGCTAATTTAACTTCTGGAATATTGATCTGGTCAGTTAAGTAACAGAGGGGATTCTTAATCAGTTTCAGCTGCTTTGGTGTTAATGAAATTAACAACAGGGGCACTAGAAGGGCAACAATGAGACAACCCCCAAAGCAGGATTTGGGAGCGGAGAGGATAGAATGGCCTGCCTGCAGTCCTGATCTCAACCCTGTTGAACACTTGTGGGATCAGCTCAGGCTCACTGTTCGTGCCAGAGTGACCAGCACAACCACATTGGCTGACTCGTGACAACGCTGCTGTGCTGGTTCAAGCATGGGATGCCATCCCACAGCAGTGTGTGACCAAGCTGGTGAGCAGTGCGAGGAGGAGGTGACAGGCTGTTGTGGCTGTGTGTGGTTCTTCCACATGTTACTGAAACCACAGTTCATTAAATAAATAAACTGCTAAATTGCTAATATGACTTATTCCTTCAGACTTCAATCATCCAATCCAATAACTGACACCAAACAAGAGTCAATAGCAGAATAAGCTGTTTGGCATTGGCAGAGAAAATTTGGCAAGTTTTTCATGAGCACAATCCACACACTCAACTCTGCTGCTCAACCCGCAAGTGCATTTTCCTTACAAATGTGGCACCATTTAAGGGGAAATAAACAGGCTATGCAACAGTATAAGAGTTATTGCCAAGAAGCATTGTTACAACAAAGACGGACGGACGAGGAACAATAATGTTTTCAGTGATGCAGGACGGTGAAGAGGTGGAGCATGGACAAAAGGGCAGAAGAACCCATTTAATGTCCAGTTCACTTTATTTACAATTGTAGGATGGGACCTTAGCAGCAGTCTGCCATCTCCAGATGCTCTTCTGGTTTATATTATTTTACGTGATATTTCAATATTTATTTAAAACTTGCTTAACAGATGGAGGTATGCACAGCAAGTGTAGCATGTTGACAATTGCTGCCATGTTATAATGAATTCAATGTGAAACAGTAACTGGAGCTCACTGTGGCACAAAACACTCTCTGCTATGCCACAGTGAAACCACATATTTAATTCATGGCTGCCCTCTGACCTCCTAGGAACAGGACACCCATGTTGTACTGCTCTGACATGCTACAGGGCAATCCCACAATGCACCATTCACCACAAGGGCTGATGTCCATTGTGAGAGAACATTCATTCAATTCTCCTTCTGCTCTTCACTGATTCTGTTACGCCATGATGTCTCCAGTTGAGAGGGTGGAAAGAGTTAAACCTTTTGCAGAAAATTCACTGTTGAGCAGCAGCAATTGGTCAAATAATTGATTAGCAGGCAGAAAAATATTCCCACAATTGAGCTACTAGTTTGTCAGGAATTATTACTGTTTTCTGACACCATACAGACCAAACAATTTTCAAGTTATTTGAGAATATAAGTATCTATTACTTGTATTACTTTTTACATGTAAACAACAGGGTTCTAGCCAGCAGTTGATCATCCGGCACTGCGCTGTGCTGAACCATCGCTGGGCTGGGCTGAGAATTTCACCGGTCCGCTATCAGAACGACAATTAGCAAGCGGGCTCAGCTATTAGCACTAGCAAGCGGTTGTTCCATAGCGCACCTCACCCCCACCCCATATCCCACCCCCGCCCTTTAACACCTCTGGCTGGCATGATTACACCTTACTTAAGTCCTTTTCAGACATGCATTATGTGATTGCATCTGAATGTGTTAGCTTCATGAATGAATGGCACCCTGGGCACTTTTCAGTAAAGGTTGCAATCCTGAGGTCAGCCATGCATCGCTTTACAATTAACTTTCAACACAGCCCAAGTCTGTATGCATGTAGTCACATTAACAGCACACACAAAGAGTCTCTGCTCTATCTTTAGTTGTTTAGCTCACAAGAGGACTTGATTGTTTTGGAGAAACCGTAAACAATAATCGTGAGGGGGGAAAAAAAGAAAAAGAAATGGTTATAAATGTTAAGATGGTTTATTATTGCATATATGAAAAAGTCTAAACATCCAGCTACTTCAGCCTCTCAGCACCAACACTGATCTGTAAATATCAGAGTGAAAAAGACAGTTTGACTGCTTTTTAGTTACCACATACACATTTCCCATCTAACACAGATTTAAGTGTTGATTATAAACAACTTCACAATTGCCAGAAGGAGAACTAATCTGACTAATGAGACTTGCTAGTAATGCTCAAATCCTAGTTAAAAAAACAAAAAACACCAGGGTCTGAAGTGACTTTGTTGCTTGCAGTTGTTTCTAGAAGTCTTTGTTCTAGATTTATTACATTCCTACATATAGGATGTGGCTTCTCAGGGTTCAACTTCACTGTCACGGCATAATATTCTACAAAAACACTTTTCTGTTACTTGTTCAGTGCTGCATCTGAGGAAAAAATTGGGAGATTGTGAACATAATTTACATTTGCTCAATTACTGAATTGGTATCCACCCATTAAATTCCCATCAAAGCCAATCAAAGCAATGATCAAAATATAGTTGCCAATTAAACAAAACTCTCATCTTTTGCACTTTATATCACTTAAAGGTCTGTGTCAATACTGTGGATGGTTAGGTTACTCTTGCAGGAACGTTTGAATGAAGTCATAAAAGAGGACTATGAATGATAGAATGACACCACTTTAACAGACTGATGTTTGAAAAGGGCTCTGCAATTCATTGGAACCATCTAGGCATGCAGCTCCTTGAAGCACTTTGGTGTTTTCACAATAACCTCACGCATGCCATGTGTATTACTGCATTTCACACTTGCAAATGAGGTCAGAACAGATTGTAATTCTATCAAGCAACCAACAACTGGCTGTCTTTTTCCACCTCCACTTTACCACAAGTAAGATGCAAAGTGCATGTAAATGTCCACACAGTGCCCTATGTGCCGATTCCCTCCTTCCCTGCTTTCCCTTTCTTCACAAATGAGAGAATTTCCACGATCCCCTGACTCATCAGTTTGAGAGAAACCAACTCCCATAGCCAGTATCAAGGTCTCATTTGCATACAGCTTTGTTTTCAGCAGTTGGATTGCCCTGAAGGAAGCAGGTGGTAGAGCTACAAAAACTTTGGCATCATACAGAGTTCAGATTCTCACAGTGACTCACAAAGAATGTCAGAAACAAGCAGATAGAGAGAAAAAAAAGCTTCGGGTAAAAGTTGATCTCTGAAATAGTGGCATTCATTAGACATTACATTTAAGTTCACGTTGGACATCATGCCACACAAAGATTATCAAACATAAACTCTGAAGCATCTGTTTCCAACAATTTAGCAGCTCTATAAAGCCCGGGGACTTACAAGAAACTAAAGAAAGTTTGACTTTCGTGCCAAATTAATTATGACTGTGACTTATTATCAGTTTCATTACAGGGCCACCGTGAATTCTCTATTTTGTACATTGACAGATAAAGCATACTATAAACATTACTATGTAGTGTATAAAGACTGCCATCACATGTAGGTTTGATTTGGGGTACAGCTCTAAATTCAAGTATGGGCTAAGCTCCAAAAATGCTGGACTACAATTCCCATAACGCAACTCATAAGCTCTTTAACAGAATTTCCTGCCTTTAAGCCCGCACCACCAGTTTGTATTGTAGCATTACAGAAGTCTACACAAAAAGGTGTAAAACCTCAGGGAAGGTTTGACATTTTCCACAATTTATCAATCATGTATCGCTTATTTCTACTGTGTTTTTTCTACAGCATAAACAAGATTGTTAATCGTAAACCATAAGGCTGCCAACACAGCTTAAAGGATTAGCTAATCTGCATTAATGAGTTACACAATTTCCAAGCAAAAATATTCACTGGTCATGGCTACTGAAATGTAAATAGTGTAAATATCTGAAAAATAAAGAAATAACTTTCAGTATGTCTAATTTTGCGTTGGCAAAATATCAGAAGCTTTGAAATATTATTTGACATGTTACAATAAAAAGGGGTTATCTATTAACTAAAAGAAACAATCTGCAGATTTAGTAATTTAGCCATATTTTTCTTCTTGTTAATAAAATTTTAAAAAAGGCCAAAATCAATGATGTGTTAGTCCTTCTCTGAAATTTTTTTGACAGACCCTTAATTTCTTTAAAAACAGGTTGCGAATACAAAGAACATACTTTTAGTAAGCCTTACTTAACACTGCATTCACGGGGAACTATTTTAGATTGTAGATTAATCCACATCTATTCAATTCAATTTTATTTATATAGCACCAAATCACAACAGTCATCTCAAGGTGCTTTATATTGTAAAGTAAAAACCATACAATAATTACGGAGAAAACCCAACAGTCAAAACGACACCCTATGTGCAAACACTTGGCGACAGCGGGAAGAAAAAACTCCCTTTTAACAGGAAGAAACCGCCAGCAGAACCAGGCTCAGGGAGGGGCAGTCATCTGCCGCGACCGGTTGGGGGTGAGGGGAGGGAGACAGGACAAAAGACACACTGTGGAAGAGAGCCAGAGATTAATAATAACTCATGATTAAATGCAGAGTGGTGTATAAACACAGAGTGAAAAGTCTAGTGAACTAATGACGGTTTTTGGCAGCTGGACATATGACTACATATATATGGAATTGAGTCAAAAGTAAACTACAGTTGCCGCCAAGTGCAACAGTGTGACTCACTGATGTGTTTTTAACATATTTTGACAGCAGTGGCGCTCTGAGTAACAGTGAGTAAAACACTTTTTTGTTTCCAGGAGAAAAGAAATAGTAAGAAAACACAGTAACTACTCCTTTAAGAAAAAGTGCAAAGTGGCAAATAGGCGAAATGTCTCACTTTACACTTTACTTCAGCACACACCCAAGAACACCATCATAACACACCATATTAACACACACACACACACACACTTACACTTCTGTCGTTAGTGACAAGATGCCAAATAAGCATGCTGTGAAAGGCATGCAGAGAAAGTAAACTACTCACAGCCCAACAGTGGGTGAATGACTGAGACTGTCTATGAGAGAGAACAAAAGACAGGTACAGAGACAGTAATAGGGACAACACGGGACATTATTTCTATTGTCCATTAAATTAATTTCCATGTACTTCAGAACCCTTAGCTATCCTTATTTACTAGTGTTTCATTTACTTAAGCTATAGCAGCTTTGTTTAAATGGCAAGTTTTAAACCCCTAACTTTAAGTCTTAACAAAATATAAACAGGTGAGTTGTTTTAAAAAAAAAAAGCCCATTGTACAGTAATAATGAAGGGGGAAACTACCCACAGAGTACAAAAACGCTTTTTTGTACCAGGATGTAAACATGTTTTTTTAATTAAGTCAAGCTGGGCATTTGAAAATCAGGGTCCATTGGGATTGAGTTACTTTTGGAGCCAGCTACAAATGGCCTCACAAAAAACTGCAGTTTTTGGCACTTCATGATTGCTTAATTTCTGTTTATGCTATAAAAAAAATTAACTAAAGTGGATTCAAATAGAAAACAGAAGCAGATGCCTCTACGGTATTCTGTGGCTGGAGCATGCATGTACTAATTGAGTGAGACAATGCCAGTCACACTAAGGGAAACAGTGGTTGGAGACAGCACAACCAAAATTATTGCAACCATGTGCAATGAACTTGCAAAGACACTGCCTCTGAAATGGTTGGTTTGAAGATGGGTACCACTTACAGCAGCTGCCATCTCCAAAGCAGATTTGGTGCGATGAAGTGGCAATAAAGAGTATGCTATCGGTTTGTGATTAGGCCTGCAACTATCTATTATTTTAGTAATTGAGCATTCCATCAATTATTCTATCGATTAATCGAGTAATATATATGAAATATCTGAAAATATTTTGATGAAGCCCCTCAATTGCTAATGCTAATGGCAGCGCCCACTAGTAAACTGTGGCGATTGCAATCTGTTTCGGTAGCTAATAGCTGAAATGCTCAGCACAGCGAGCACAACACACACACACACACATGGGTGTAGAGAGCAGTGGAGGCGTGGAAAAATGTATTGGCGACAATACTCGTTTTTCCAAATTATGGAAATACTTTAATGTCGCTAATGTGGGCGAAACACTCCGCTTACACGGTGACACCTGAGCTGCAGAGTTTTAACGAAGCATCGAAGCAAAAAATTTGTGTCGAGGACTTTTTTGGAAATCAAATTATCCAAGTTACTCGAAGAATCGTTGCAGCCCTATTTGTGATTGAATCCGGTCAAGTTGGATATTACATGCAATCTGTTTGTGATAATATGGCAAATAACTGTGATAAATCTGTGAAAATCACAAATCTGTTGTTTGTTGCAAATGCATGCATGCATACACAGACATTCACATTAACTACCACCAGTCAGAGTCTAGACACAAATTTTGGAACAGAAATTCCTCCACAAATAGTGAGGTACTTGGTGCAGGTGATGGTGATTTAACTGCAAAAGCACTCAGAAAGCTTGCTTTTATTTAGGAATATAACCAGAATACAACCAGCTGGAAACCAGTGGAGTCAAGTCCTCTATTGCAAAGAGACATGTCAGAGATGAGCTTATCAGCGCAGACTGACTCCAACTGACTGCAATGTGTTGGCAATCTGTCTCCCTTTATAAATTAGATGGCAATTATTTGTAAACATTTACCAATCTGTCTGAGAGTGATTGCAAGCAGTCTGAGCTGGACTGTGACTGTTTGGGGACAGGTTGCCTTCCAAAAGGCGACCTGTACAATCGCCTTGTGATCAAAAGTGAGCCCAGAAGTGGAGGGTGCTGCATGCTCAAGCTTTGGGTGACAAGCAGGTGACCCCTTGGAACTGGTCATAGAATGCTGATTCTTGTTTATAAAATCTAGACTTTTATATTAGTGAGGTTATTTATCCAATTTACTATTGCATTTCAGTGTCATGAATATCACTTCCAATCTGCTGGGCTGTTGAACAAGTTTACAAGAAACAACTAGGACTCTGACCTATTGACTGAGCAGGCATGTGTTAAGGCTGAACTCCACTCCATGAAGGCTGTAAGACAGTAGGGATTAGTCTACGGATTTACTTCCCTTTCCAAGCCTAATGAAGAAAAGCAACAAAGACAGAGCAGAGAAAGAGGTTGGAAAACAGAAGGGTGTGCTGAGGCTGCAGAATTACAGAGTGGTTTAGTGGCTTCTGCAATAATACTTATGCTGGTTGTTAAGCTGCTCTGGGCAAGGGGAAAGCCTCTCTGCTGATCCTCTGACCTCTGCAGCCCCCAGTTGAAAATCTAATGCATAGCACAGACTGGCTACTACCCAACCATCACTACCACTGTACCCAGCCTACATACCTAATGCTACTGTCAATGCAGTGGGTTCAAAACCATAGGCTCACCATGCACTGGTTCAGGGATCACTTTCCAGCACTAACCAAACCATAGAGACAGCATTTTAAGTGGTGGTGTGCACCACTGTAGAGCAGTAGAGACCAGTTAGCTGGAGACAGCCAGAGCTAAACCTACTTAAATCAAGCCCTGAAACAGATGGTACGTGTATCAGTGTGCCTGTGTGTATTACCTTAATCTGCTGTCGGCGCAACATTGCCAGTTCCCTCATGTCCCTGAAGGGCTGAAGCAGGTAGTGGTAGAGCTGAGTTGTGGCTTCCAGCAGCTCTCCATACGCCTCGTCCTCCTCGGGGTACACCTGAAGCAGCTCCACCATGCTGTCCATGGCTTTGTGTTTATCCAACACCTGAAACAAAACGTGCAGAGAATGGTGTACTCAGACAAACAGGCCACAAAGTGAAACATATTCCACTTTAGGACAAGGCTGCTGGTGTGATTTTTTTTCCCCCTTTCATAAATTTTACAATAATAATCCAAAAGACTAAAGTTTCAGGCTTTATCTACTTCCCTCACCTCAGCACAAAGCCTTAATGGTTGTTACTAAAGGTCAAAATCATCTGAAGAGTCACAAAGTCTATGTTTTTGTTTAAAAAGGCTTTTTTTTTTTTTGTTTAATATATTTGCTGGTTTTCTGATAGTAAACTATTTGGGGAATTTGCCACTGTTACAGATTTCCCAATTACCTGCGAAAGTAATGGGCAGATAAATTAGTAATGACATTAGTTAGTCGCAGTCCTACTGTTCAGCAAGCATCACTCAAACCTGAGTACATGGTGCATTTGTTGAGATTTTTAAGTTGTTATATGGTGCATGTAAGTGAGCGGAAAAAGGACCTGGTTCAAAATATCACCCATGTTTTTGTTTTTTTTTTAATGAATGGACATGTAGCCCATCAAACCGGTGAGTGTAGTAAATGGAGCAGGAAAAACCTGATAATTCACATCCCTGTTTACATAGTAGGTGTTTGATGTTCTGCGCGCAGCTATGTGCTGATTTCTCACCATCACAACCACTATGTTATTCACCAGTAGAGGAAGTATAAGGAGTTAATTATTTATGCCCTGTATCCTTGTCTCGATTAGTACTCCAAGTAGCACAGGCATGATTCTGAAAACCAGAACAGGTACCTTTTTGAGAAAGCAAGCGGCTGCATGTTAAGCTGCTAAATACATAGCCAAAAAGTTAAACAATATGAGACAATCTTTTTTTTTGCTTCCATGTAACTAACATACTCTGTGCATCTACATTGTATGGAAAGAATATATGAATGTTTAACTGTCTAATAATTGGCTCTGACCCCCACAAAAAATAAAACAATAAATAAAAACTATAAAAACTATCAGTGAGGCTCTAACCAGAATACTGTGGTTCACTGACCCATTTTCAACTTCCAAGTGACCGAGCAGCATCAGTTATGATCATATTTAATATATTTATGTGTGACATTAAAAACATAATATGAACATTATTAACATACTATTTTTGAACATTTAACATTAAAGGCTTTGACTGTCATTTAAATACGTATTACAGGCATTATTTCATAATTCAGCATCTCATCTTTGACTCTTTTCAGGTAGTTCAGTCTAAATATTTTGAGTGGTTCTACGCAAAATATCTAATATTAAACACCTATAGCACTTTGCAAAAGGCTGGAGTAACCACTCATTTACTTATATTTTCTAGGGAAAATGGGTGCAAACATATATTGAAATACAGTATATAATGCAAAAACAGAATTTGCAGCATTCTAATGAGCTTGAAAGTCAATATTTGGTATGACCACATTTATTCTTCAACACAGCCAGATTTCTCTCAGGCAGCTTTCTTGTAATTTCCTTAAACAGTCTTCAGGAACAGTTCTCCAGGCTTCTTGAAGGACATTCAAAGCTCTTCTTTGGATGTTTCTGCCTTTTGTTCCATTCTCTGTAAAGATGATCCCATACTGCTTCAATAATGTTGAGGTCCGGGCTCTGATGAGGAGGATCCATAACTGATAGTGTTATCCTTTATCTTTTTACTACATTGCCAGTGTGTTTGGGATCACTGTCATACTGGGAAAAAAAACCTGTTGCCAATCATATATTTTTCAGAAGGTGGATCAAAATCTGATGGCACTTTTCTTCATTGTTGCCCCTGATTTTCAGTCCAGGTCTTGTGTAATTTGGCATACCTCACAGCCTTTTCTCCCCGTTTCCCTTCGTTAAGAATGGCTTCTTGACAGTCACTCTTCCACTGACACCATTTCTGCTGAGGCTTTGGTGAACAGTAGATGGATCAGCTGAAGGACCAGATGCATCTCTCAGGTTCTGTGTCAGGTCTTTGCTGGATTTTTTTCCTATTTCTTAAGAACATGTCTTTCAGATACGGTTCATCTGCTGTAGTTTTTTTGGTGGGCCTGCATGATCTTCTTTTGTCCTCCACTTATCCAGTTTCCTTAAATGTTTTAAAGGACACACTGCACACAATGCCGAGATACATTTTCAGCTAATGGCTCTTTGGCAATCCACCTTGCTGGTGCAAAACGCTATATTATGACTGTCAAGCTGTGTTATCTTTGGCATTTTTTGTAGATTCAACTAAAAGAAAAAAAAACTGGAACAAAAGATGTTTTGTTGTGACAGGCTGCTAGTAACCAAGTGCCTAAAGATACTGTTTAAATTTGGTTCTTTGCCAAGTTGCCTGTTATGCATAGACACAACACTGGTTCATCCCTTGAGTTAGATGCCTTTTTTTTTTTATGCTTGAATGATTCATAGGTCAGTGTTAAGCGGTTCACCAAACAAAAGAATAACACTAATCTGAAAATGAGTGAAAACAATGACATGAAAGTCTGGCCAAAGTTCAGCTTCCAAAATCCTTGGAAGCAAAATATAAAGAAATGAGGGGTGGCCTTAAGACTTTTGCATAACACTGTACAAAGTGTTTTTAGATTTACTCTGAAACAGAAGAAATAAAACAAACAAACAAACAAACAAACAAACAAACAAACAAACAAACAAAAAAACCCACTTAGACTGATAAGTTTATTGTAATTTGTTGATGATTGAAGTATTACTCCAGTTCATCCATATATTGGTGTTAAAATGATACTAGCATACAGTTATATTTGTACAATTGTGTTTTTAACTCCCTTTGGATTAAAAATGATTGAATATAATTAATTACAGAACTATTACAGAATATCTGCCACAGATAAACATAACAGATATTAAAAGGCTATTTTTAGCTCCTCCCTTATTCACAAGGGGTCGCCACAGCAGGTAGCTTCCTATGTTTTATCTGGTAGATGCTCTTCCTGATGCAACCCCCCAAGCGACTTGTGTCTCCTAACTTTGGGGTTGGGGAGAATTCCTGTATCCTTTATTTTATACTTTAATAGTATAAACGGCCCCACTTCATCATTTTACTCACTAAAATAGCTCGGTCAGTTCAGGATTTCTGTTGATCAGAATTTGGAGCTACACATTTACACTGCATGTTAAAAGAAAAGAAAAAAAAAACACTGTTGGTTGGAATCTGCTGGCTTAAACTTTAAACACATCCACAGGAGCCCTTTCACAGGTGGCATTTAGACTTCAAAACACTGGGGGGGTCCTGTTACCGTGCATGCTGGTCTACTGTCAGGTCATACTGGGACACTCAACGGAAATGGGTCATCATTAATATTAGCAACCCCACCCATGTTTTTCCTTCTGTCAGGAATATGTGATGTGAAAAAGTTCTACATGGTAGGTTATTCCATGACAAACTTTGATTTATTACTAGAAAATATTGTCAAGGTAATTTCATTATCTGTAGAAAAAGGAAAATGTTGCGATGCTGAAGTCATTTGCTGATCCAACTGTGGGTCTAATTCTGTCTGATTCATGATTACAGTCAGTCCCAAACAAAAGCTCTTTCAAATCTCAAAAAAGAAAAAAATCCTAGCCATCATACAGAATGTGTGTGTGTGTGTGTGTGTAAGTGCAGGCACACTAGTGTGCGTGATCAGGGATGATGCCATAAAATACATTGTTTAAGTGTAGTATAAGAAGAATAAATTGGCCTCTGCTCTTGCTGATTCATACCATATGTCCAAGTGTCCACAGACGGTTCATTGTTCCAGAGAAAATAACCATTAAAACAACTATTGTTCACAGGAAACACAATTCACCTCCCAGCTCTCAGAAACCAGCAGCTCCAATTCACACAGCATAATACTTCTCCTTCACCCCTGCTTCAGATAATACTGAAAAATCCACAGTGGTGAATAAAGTGATCTTCGTTCTGCAGAAACAGATAGATATGAAAAGAGACTCTTATATTAACTCTGGGCTGATTTTCCAGAGCCCTCCACAGTGGGGACGGGGGCAGACACTACACGATTCAGCTCCAACACTGCTCCTACTGTTTACTTTAGCTCTGTGTAACCCTGGCAACCAGTGCCCAGCCATACACCCCCTGCAGTCACCCGCTAGCCAGGAAAAACCCCTGGGCTAAATAATCCGGCTCTAATTCAGATTGGAGAATTTGAGATTAAATCACTGAAGCTGGACTTGCGTATTTTTCTTTTGAAACTTCCATTTTTTATTTATATTGTAACATTGTCAATTCCTCCTATTATATTATTTATATAGTCAAATCTATTTGTTGGTGATAGTGCAAGAAGGCAGAGCGCTGCTGCTCTTCCCCTTCAGTGGCAGATTTATTACTTCTCTTAATTAGTGCTTGGGCAGTTAGATGATTAATCACATGGTTAATGAACAGAAAATATATGTGCAGCTATTTTAATAATGGATCTTCACTCAAGAATGATGAATATTCCTAGTTCTAGAGGTGTGATACTTCTTTTTACCATAAGTGATAGTACAGTGATGGTGAACTGAATATTGTCAGGTTTGGAGCTGTAATAAACTAAAATAAAATGGTACTTGACCTCATTATGCCCCAAGCTATCACTGACAAACCTGACATCAACCAATTTGAAAACTGTCTCAAAATTCAAGGCCACTCTTGTACTTACCTCACATTTGCGGACGATATCGGCCTAGTGACTGACTGCTCAAGCATGTCAAGATCAATTCTGGTCTACCTCTGCCAACTATGGCCTTAACGTTTCCTCTAGCAAAACAAAAGCCATCATTACGTCCAAAAAGCTTCAAACATCAACCCTGTCAGCCCTCTTGACACTGCCATCAAATTGGTCACTTCCTTCAAATACCCAGGACAACTCATCAGCTGGGATGGCAGACTTGGCAATGAAATCAAGACGTGGCATTATCGCCACTACTGCCTTTAAGAAACTATCTACTCTCTGGAAAACACGCACCACGATCAAAGTTGAACTTACTTGCTAGCAGTATATAAAGTAATTAAATTGGATTTTTTGTGGGTCAATAAATGGACTGGTACTTATACAGCTACTACTTAAGCTGAGCACTCAAAGCACTTTCTACTACAACTCTCATTCAACCAATCACACACACATTCATACAGCGCTTTTATCTACGCTTCTAAGTGCTTTATCTAGCATTCTCTCACTCACACACGCACACACACACACTGATGGATGCATCAGAAGCAGCTCCGGATTCAGTATCTTGCCCAAGGATACTTCGGCATGCAGACTGGAGGAGCCAGGGATCGATCCACCAACTGTCCAATTGATAGACAACCCGCTCTGTGGTGAGCCATACCCACCACAATAAAAGCATGAATTGCCCCCATGGGAAAAATGTTAAACACTGCACACATTGACTTGACTACTTGTTTGAACATGTGTCTGATATTGCTTAGTGTGATGTTGAGCTTTTAGGATCTCCATGCATTACATCCAAAAGGTGATCATTTAAGAACATTCTTATCAATTTTCAGTAAAACTGTACTGAACTGTTGTGGTCACACTGTGTTGTTGTTTGACAAAATTAAAAACTAACAATTGTTATTTCACATTGCAGGGCAAAACGACGGTAATTGCTGCTTGGTAGCACTTCCTCATGCATCCAAAGGCCAAGCACACAGCCAAGGGCACCATCCAGGATCCCAGACATTACCCTCTAATTATTTCATTTTACATACAATTTGCTTATACCTCATTTGTGTTGTACTTTTCTTGTTATTCTATACGATTCTCATACTATGAATATTTTTATTATTATGGTCATATGGCTTTCTGTTTTTTAATGTATGTTTGCTTGTCTGCTATGGATACATATGCATATTTTAAAATCATTTAGAAATGAATACACATAAAACCCATGATAAGCATTGCTGTTAAAGCTACAGAAGGCCCTCCAATGTAAAATGAATACATAATAATTACAGGACATTCCTGGTGATCTGCAGTATAGCTACACCAGCCCTGTCATCAGGACCTTCTCCTGCTGGTGCTAAATCTGCTCAGTCTTGCAGAAGCAGTTTCCCTTCTGCCTTTTAATTGAGATGTGAGGCAGGAAGAGAACGCCCTGACTGAGCAGAATCTGCTTTAAAGGTTTTTTCAAACTTAACGCTATTCAGGAGTCGTTAGGTGGCAAATAACTCTTTCAACTATGAATCAACAGATCTCTGGCCTACAGCAACAAATCTATTAGGCAACTTGATTGTAATGAAAAAGTCAGAACCAAATATTTCATGTAGTGATGCATAAAAAGAGAAATACCACTTGTAATGTCCAAATTTTAAACCATAAAATTTCAAGGTAAATTGGAGGTGGTTGAGCATAGTGTGATGTTTTGAGCCTGCTTACACTTTCAACTCCCTGCATTATATTTTTAGTTAACCTTCCAGGACCTTTTGTTCACTTTACATCCCCATCAGCACAGAACAAAAAAAAAAAAAAAAAATTAAAATGTAACTATTAACTTGCAACATGTCAGGTCTACTGGTGATAAGCCAGATTTCAATTGACAACAGGCCACAGATAAGGAAAAACTGGGATAGTGTCAAAGTACAATTATTAACAGATGAATAGAATACATCTGTGAATTTAGGCAATCCTTCTGCATATGAGATCAAGACATTTTAAAAATGAGATCTGGAGAATGAGGCTGAATCTTGTAGTGATTGCCAGTCTGGAGCTTTTCCACACAAACCAAACAATCATGACAGGCCGTTAAGTGTTTATGAAATATCAGAAAATCTGGGATAAATGATCATTTCAAAGGGTCCTACGTAAGGTTGGCAAGTCATTTATTTGCCTAACAGGTAAAAATGCCAAAACATTTATATATGTATAATACAAAATAGCATCAGATTATTACACTTGGAACGCCTCAAACAGTAAAGGTTTGGCTGTTTTTGCTTCTTGGATAAATCAACATAATTAATGGAGTTCTACAACACATTACTATGACTTTAACAGATCTTTAAGATCAAAAAGGGTACACTGCAATTTTAATTAAGATAATATGACATACCCTCCTTTTCTTCTCATGTCAACATGCCATTAAACACAGACTATAGCCTTGAAAGTGTTGGAACCAGGTCAGCATTCTTACAGTCAAAGTTCACCATGAATGAACTTGGTGACCAGAAAAATAGAAACAAATCCAGTAAAAACAGAGTAAATATTACCTCTGTTCTTAACACTACAGTGTTCCAACATTTGAGACCGTAGTTTATGAGTTGAGCTGGATTACATTACATTGTTTGCATTTCTAATTTAAGAGTTCTCCCATATGAATGTGTTGGAAGAAATAAAACATTCCACAAATTGCATTCAAAAATAAGACACTACTCTTTATATGTAATTTGCTGTTACGGGCGGCTCCATCTACCACTTATTTCTGTTATTGTTTTTTCCAGCAACTGTTTCCTTGATTAATCAGCTAACTGGGCATTCATTCAAAATGTCCAAAAGGTGCAGGAAACATCTTAAGAAATACCTGCTGATGACTGCTTTTCTTTGCTGTGCTTGACAGAAACACTGGGTTTTAAACTGCTGGTCAGACAAAAGGAAACATTTAAGGAAAGCAACTTTGGAGGTTACAAGATTTTGCCTGAGCCTTTGTCTCCTCTCAAACAGCATCTACACTTGGCACGCACAAATATGAATTAAAACATAGCAACTTAACTGAGCTAAATATATAACTTCAGCTGTCTAGGATTACATTTGAAACAATCTCAACAGCTGTGGTGACACATCATGACTGTGACTCCACCTCTTTTTGTTCTCCCTTTTTCTATGCAACTCCCTTCCAATGGTTCAGCCAACTGGAGTGTGATGTCTGGCCAGACCAGATCATATTACTGGCTTGTGAATGTGCAGCAACAGATGGTAGATCACGGGAGGAGGGGGGCAAAGGAAGAGGAGGGAAGAGAACCAGCAGCCCACGACTTACAATTATTCTACCAAAATTGTCCCTCCTATCCAAAAAAAACACCCTTTCCATATAATGCCAGGCTGTCATTAAGAGTGTGGTTTTATAATCTCACATCATCAAGTACAAAAAGCTTCATTCCCTGCCTTCATTAAAAAGCAATCGCTTTTCAAGCTGGACTACATGACAACTAAATTAGTTACTTCACCTCTTGCATGCGTCTTTTGGCCCTCTCCAGCGCATCTTCATAGCCTTTTTGCCTAAGCTCACTCAGGCTCTCGTAGTACTCCTCAGTGTCGTCGCTCTCGGAGAAAAGCACCTGCGAGAGGATTTTCCAGCCGCAGGTGTCCAGGGCATGACCAAGATACACCTGCAACTGATAGCACAGGGCGTCCGTCTCCCGCTGTGACACCCCGGACGTACCGAAAAGGACAGTCCACACGCCGGACTGCTCCTCCGGGAACGAAGGTAAACACGGCTCTAGGTCCGAGTTGACAGCGCATAGCTGGAGGTGGGCTGCCCTCAGGTCCTGGAAGGAGAACAGTCCGGCCCAGCTGAAGTCCTCACGGATACTGGTCTCGCTCTCCCCTGGGTCTGCATCACCCGGAGACAGCATGATATCCACGGGGTCCAGGATCTCCATATCCGTTATCTTGGGTGTCACCACATCCCATGAGCCTAATGTGTGACTTACACACTCATATGACTTTGAACTACCGGCTTTTAATGTCTTCTTGTCTGCATTAGCATTTGTTGCGGGTTTTCCTTTGGGGACAGAGTGCGGTCTAACTTTACCCACTTGGCAGACTCCGTCTTTCTTTGCTGTGAAGGGACTTTTTGTGTGTTTTTCAGCCACGCAGGCACCGGAGGCAGGAAGCCCAGCGGTCGGGCTACAGTCGACGTCCAGTAAAGTACTCCGTCTCTGCACGGTTCTGTTGTGGCAGGTTATGGCGAACTTTCCCTCGACGTCGTTCCAGGCCACAATGAAAACAAATTTATGCCTCTCTTTTTCGTCGAATACTCTGGGCCGGACGGACACCCATCCGGACTCCAAGTTATCCTCCATGATGAATGACATCTCATCCAGCCAGTAAACAAGACACTTAGATAAACGTTAGTCAGAAAAAAACTCTCCTATGATGTCGAGGCTAAATGCTACTCCTAGCTCCCGATAGCAGACCTCAGAGTTAAAAAAAAAAACCAAAAAAAAAAACCAAAAGAAAGTAAGATTTGGCGCAGCTACAGCGAACAAACCGAATAGCTAGATTAAGAGATGACACAAAGACTTTCCTGCTTTGTTAACCAGCTGCTAGTTGCGTGTGAGCGGCCGAAAACGCAGCCAGCGTCGTTGTCCCTCCTCCAAATGGTCGGATTTGGGATTCCGACATGAAGAAGTTCAAGCGGCCAAATGCGCTCGGACACCACGGCCCAACCGAAGGCAAGAGGTCGACTTCATACTGCGGCAGATAACGTGCGTTGCCATGACACCTGGCCGCTCACCTGGCCGATGCTCCCGCGGTCTGAACGTGTAGCTCTTTGTCCGCTCTCAGACAATGCCGTCGCGCGACGCAGATCGCCTCTCGGTGTCACGTGTGAGCTTCTGTTTACAAGCACAAGGTGCGTGCGTGTTTGTCCGGGGAGGGATTTAACTGGTGAACCCCCCTCTCCAGTGCTGCATTCATGTCCATGATGAAAATAGTAAATATGAAGCTCCTAGAACATGTCGCTACTGTACTGACATACAAAACGATCTTTCTTAGTTGAACACATTGTTAGTTAGATGAGTCTTTTGCTTTAAAAAATTATGCCAAGGAAATTTGTAATAAAAAAATGATGTAAAGTGACATATAAAACGTAAATAACGACAATCGCGGCGCCCACTTTTTTCCACATGAACCCTTGAAGGCACCATAACAGTCCGTTTCTTTCAACAGCTTAATAAACAAAACGGCGCAGAAGGCCAGACACTGATCCACATAAACTGCTTTTTCCTTCAGTTACTTCACGTGCTTGATTAAAAAAAAACGTGTTAATTTGTATTGGCACTATTTATTTTTATTTTTTGCTTTCTATTTCCATCTCTCCGTGTCTTTTCCTCACTTGCCTACGTGCACGAGGAGCATAAACATCTGCACGTGGGCAAATCCATGACGCAAATACGCACAGAACGTGCATAGGGACAGATTGTACACGGTAAGCCGTCTGGGACAAAATAGATGTGTGCACCATTTATTCTCTAACGAAGTTCATGTTCTTGTACAGCTTTAAAAACAGAAATCCAACGACTGGAAGAAAAAAAAAAGAAGCAAACTGGGGCAAAGAGCACGCTTATGCAGCTTTAACAGTTACTAAAAATATCTAAAGAAAGAACAAAATTATCAACAAAAAAAACCCCTTTAAACTGTATGTAGAACTAAGTAAGTTAATTTAAGGAAGAAGTTTCTGGCAACAATTTCAAGTAAAATGTTTTAATAAAATTCCAGAGTGTTAGCATCTGTTTAAGCATTGCTAGACAACAAACAGTGACCAAAAATCAGAGAAAAGCTCTTTCTCACGGATGATTGTGAAATCTTGCTGGGTCTTGACTTAATATCCTCAAACTATATCTATAATTTTTTTCTTCATTTTTTGATTTCATGTAAATGCAGACTTCATTTCTGTTAGTTACTCTAAAGCAGTGGTTTCAAAGCGTGGGCCGCGCCCCTCTGGTGGGCCGGGAAGGTACTGCAGGGGGCCGCAGTTTAAAATTACGATTATGCATAGTTATATATTTATATAAATGTATTTATTTATATAAAGGGTTAATCCAACTAGTAATATGAGGTGATTAGTTTGTGATATTGCTCATTACTCTGACCTAAATTTACTGCTCTTGTATTGAAGTTTGTGTCCCAGTGGCAAGTGGGTCACATATTGGCATTAGCACTTCACATATGACTGGGTAGCATTAGCAATTTATAGCCAACAGCGTGTGTTGTTCATGTTTTTTAATCAAATTTTCAAGGAAATAAATCGCTTTCCTTTGTATTTTGATGAATGTGAAGACAGGCTTCTAGCCAGGAAAATTTCACCGGCTGGGTTCAGGTCTGGAGATTGGGCTGGCCATGACAGTATCTTGATCTGGTGGTCCCTCATCCACACCTTGATTGACCTGACTGCGTGGCATGGAGCATTGTCCTGCTGGAAAAAAACAATCCTCAGAGTTTGGGGAACATTGTCAGCTCAGAAAGAAACAAGTTTTCTTCCAGAATAACCTTGTATGTGGCTTGATTCTTTTATTCTAGCTTTACACGACCTGAGTCCTGCCCCTAGCAGAATGTTTAGAACCATTCTCTCCGTGCACTTCACCCCAGCTGCCATTTGGCATTCTTTTTGTAGGTCAGTTGATATTATCCTACAGATGCTGAGTGACATTTGAATGGGCTGACGGTCATCCCGTTCAGCGCCCTCTGCTGGTCTGTAGCTTTGTTGTCCCCAATCTCTGCTGTTTGACCTTCTTCTTATGAACCACCGTCTTAGAAATTTTATGGGTGGAAGCGATCCGATGCTCACTGTATCCCTCTGTCATTAAAGCCAGAATTGAACCTCACTTAAGGCTTTTCTTTTAAACTCTTTTGGCATGGTCAATAGTCATTGTTTAAAAATTCCAATTATTTTTAAGGTACTACTAGCACTGATTTTGCCATCCAGCTGGTCCCATTGCAAAGGCATAGAGATGATCGCAGCAGTGGTTTTTATAGTTTTCCTCATTAAATAAGATTTGTTCAGGTGATCACCTAATCAGTACCTCATCAAGTAGAATGAGGTGTTCTTGTGTTGGAATTCAACAGACACTGGACTGGAATGGCTGTCATGCATGTAGAGATGCAGATTTCAGAGAAATTTGCAGTGGTCTCTTAATTTTTTCCAGATCTGTATATATTTGAAGAAGAAAAGAATCTGAAAATAAATGTGTTTCCTGCCTTTGGATTCTGCTGGTAAATTATTTGAAAGCACGTTGAAAAAACATTTCAGTGTAGTTCACCAGTTGAAGGTCGTGCATTGTGGCCATTCAAATTTGTACCAGTTGAGTGAGTGTGTGGAAAGAATACTGCAGTCTAATAAACACAGGAAATCAGAATTCCCTTTAGATTTCCAGAATTTAAAAGCACGTTAACACTCCAGCCAGGATACGATAATGCAATAAATGGATTTTAACATAAGGAGGTTTGTTCGGGGAGTTTCTCTTATTTTTGTGTTCATTGTGAAGTTATTAAAATGCAACTGAAAACGTCAGAATTTTACTTCTCTGTTCTCAGACTTGGTGTCCACAAATATAACAAATTTATATGTACACATGTATGTGTACCTTAGTTGCCAGTTGTTGTGAGAGCTGCATTCTCACGCACACACCAGGAGGCAGCATCGGTGTTATGGACGGGCCTTGGAGGTCCAGGCTTGTCCAAAAAAGGTCACCGTGACCTCTTAGCTGATTTTTCACTGGCCCAGGTTCACACCTATGCATGTAAGTAAAATAAAGACAGTGAAAGGGATAAACATCCACACAGATGCTGAACTTTTATAATTGTGCCTCTGAGTTCCTCTGACTGCACTGTGCATATACAGTATGATTAATGGTTCATGATAGAATTTAAACTGGGCCGTTTATCCTTGAAATTGTTGTGCAGCCTATACGGCTGGCCCGCTCTAAGGTTTAGTAATGAAAAGGATTTCCTCTGACATGCCTTAAGTGCACTGTCATGAACTGCATTTTACTTTATAACCTCTATTCTGTTAATACATCACTCTTCCTGCTGTCCTGTCACAAATCTCTTCTGATGCTCATCTCCACCCTGCCTGCACTCCTTTCTTTACTGTCCATTGCTTTGGATGGTTGACCCCAGGTAGCTAAACTCATCCACCTTTGCTACTTCTACTCCTTGCTGTTACGCCTGCCTTTTCCTCACATGTATTGTGTCTTGCTTCCGACTGTCATTCCTCACATCTCCAGCCCTCTTCCACATCCCTGTTCTCATAAACAGACGAGAGACTCCTGCCTGACGTCCTCTATTAACCCGTCCAATCACACCACAAACAAGGGGCTCCGAGCAGATTCCAGATATAACCCCCCCCCCCCCAACACTGTCACGTTATCCTCATACATGCCCTCATGTACTTGAGCTGCTCTTGCAGTACCAGTTTTTCCTCTTGGCACCCCCATCATATGCCTTCTCTAGTTGATTTTATGGCACATTAAATCCTATAATTAAAGCTTCAGTACCATCTACAAACCACATTGAATTTGCCTTTAATTTTCTTTATCTACCTTTTTCCAGGCAATTTTTGAACCAAAGTATTCAGGATTTTTTTAAATAAGAATCCTAATTGATATTACTTGATTATGACTTGCATCAAAATTACCTTTCTAGAAAAAAAAAAAAAGAAAAAAAAAATCACTGGTGATTTAAGTTTTATTTTATTATTTTTTTTTATTACTACACACAGCATTGAGGCATTACTTGGGTGCATTCACAGCTGCTTGTTTGTAGTCACAGTAATTTTGCATTTTTACAGCTGTGATAGTCATAGTAACAAAATGGTGCTGGTTCAGTCTGGAAAGCCAGTTTCAAAGGTTAGCAAAAACACTGGTCTTGCACAGTAAGAATGGTCCTAAAAAGAGAACTTCAGCATTTCGATCTTTTTTGGCATGTAAACTTAGGGGAATGTGTGAGTAGGCCTTCTCACGCCACCCCTTGGCTTCGCCTCTTCAAAGGCCTCAGACAGGAGCTCATTGACCTTGGCTGGCTTTGTCAAACAGAGCCTTCAGCTGCTCCTTGGAAGTAGCCTCCTTTTGCTGGATCAGGTCAGTGTGGCCTTTGGTGACGCCCCAGCTATCAGGTGTGGACATGGAGGGGCAGAAGGGGCGGCCAGAGGCGGGCTTCAGCTTCTCCCAGTAGTCACGACGGGCCCTAAAAGACAAGTGTCAAACTGCCTGAAAAATCAGTGGATATAATCTTGAGGTACTTTGAGAGAACTGAAGGAATATGTACCTGGCTCTGACCCAAGGCTTAGTGTGCATCGACAGGCCACTACCCCAGCTACCATGCTTCTCAGACCCAGCAGGAAGGCAACCCCGCTCAGCTTCCAGCTCCTCAGCTATGGCACGGATGTGATACGGCTCGAATCCGCAGCAGCCTCCGATGTAGCGGATGCCAGCATTATACGCTTCCCGGGCATATGTATGCACATCCCATCTGCTCAAGATCCTTGGCTCAAGACCTGTTGGAAGGGGAGATCATTTTTGAGGATTTCCTCCATTTTCTATTTGGACCGAGAAAGCGTTTGGTGTTGGTACGCACCGAACGGGAACTCTGGCAGGTCAATGAATCCCTGTCGGCCGCAGTCCGGAGTGTGGTAGGCCAGCGGCTGGCACATGTATTGAGCCTTCAGCCCAGCCTTCTCCACACCCTCCTTCATCAGTTTCACAGTCTTCACACAGGTCTCTGGGTCAAAGTGGCAGTTAATGCCCACAATATCAGCCCCTACAGAGAAGATATGGGAAAAAATAGATCAGGGTTCACTGAGGCAATAAACTGTTGCAGAACCATGAGGAAAATTCTTGTGAGAACTGGTAGCAGTCCGTGTTACTTTCAGCCCACTAATGCTGATGTAATGTAGCAGTGTGCATTCCCATCTGCCTCAGAGTCTTTGTTCATATCACCACTGGATGGCAGCAAATGACTGTACATCAACGCGGGCTCGGACACGTCAAATGAACACAGCCTGTGCACATGGAGTTTGGAAGAGGAGGGGGTTCATACCACTAGCAGGCTAAAATGTCTTCTTGGTGGATGTGGAGACGGTGGTGACTGAAGCTTTGGAACACAGGTGCACAATTTATAGTCTACACTTTACAGAAATTGCAAGTTTGCTTTTAGACACCTTGCAAGTCAGGACTGCAGATTTTCGTCCAACCACCCACATTCGGTTTTAGCAGAGGCCTAGGCCTGATTAATTGCATATGGCAAAGCCTAGTTCAGACAATTACTGACAAAGCAATTAAAATAAGGCATCTGGAAACATGTAGATCAACTAAATGTGAAAGATTGTTTTGATAATGGATGCTGACAATGTCAAAACGACTGGCACATGTGGAAGCTTTGCTTTGACATGAAAATGCCACATGTCCACACATCCATGTCAGCTGAAGATAGCTGGCCAAAAACAAGCTTGGACTTTACTAATGGAGCATTAAAACACAGTTCACAGCAGGGGAAGCAAGTGCAATAATATTAATTATAGCCTCACCCCACATCATGCATAAAACCCTGCACCAGCCCAGCTACACTGAACACGACCAGTTAGTTTTAAACAACCAGACCTCCATTTACCCTGGTATGGCAAAACAGCTGCTGTGAAGAGAGACTATTATGGGATACATTTAGCTCCAAATTCCACATTGAGGCCTCATTAAGAGACTGAATGCACTGTTTTTCCAGGTAGGCAGAGAGGAATGAAGAGATGCTGCAGAGTTTCGTTACAGAAAACAACTTGAAGCACACAGGCTCTCTCTCTTTTTTTTTTTTTTTTTTTTTTTAAACCGAAGACAACCTGCTGACAGGCACAACTGTTCTTCCAGTTAGGTGAGCTGGTTTCATGATGTCTTGTCTGGCTATCCACACCCTTTTCTCCTCTTTCCCACAGCTAGTTCCAGCTGATTGCTGCCCCTCCCTGAGCCTGGGTCTGCTGAGGGTCTCTTCCTGTTAAAAAAGGGAATTCTTCCTTCCCACTATTCCACGTGCTGCTCACAAGGGATCACTAATTGTTGGAGTTCTCTCCAATACTGTAGGGTCTTTACCTTATTATATAAATTACCTTGAGGGGAGTGTACATACATCAACTTTTGATTAAACGGTTCAGGTATTCATGTGTACTTTACCAGCTATGGCAGGTCAACAGCTATGCACACCATCAGTGAGTCTGCAGACTTTGCTTGAGGCAATTTGTTTTCCAGCATTGCAACATTATGCATTCAGTTACCAGAGGAAGACTGGAGAAGGAACAAACCAGCCTCAAGTTTACAAGACTGACATTTACACATCGTTTAGTGATTCATAGCCAGAACTGTGTGCAGCTCTTTGTCCTTTGAAGTCATGATGAATCTGAAATATGTCTTTATCAGACCTGATCCAAAATCTTCAAAACATGTAACAAGGTTTGCACCATTAAGTGCCTTACAATTCCAATTTATACTCGAGCCCTTGCAGCCCCTCACTCCAAATGCCAAGTGACATCTAAACCCAGGATTATATACACAAAATATACACATCACCTAGGAGTCCAGCTGGGGACACATGCACAGTTGGACCAGTCTAAAAGGTCAAACTGGAGGTCACAGAGCAGAGGTGCTAGTCACCCGAATGCCATTGTGAGCACTCATGCTTGTATGTTGATATCTGTGTTGGTAAAATTAGCTGGCAGAGGGTTCTCTGTAACCTGTGTTGAGTTTCTTCATATTCTTCAAACAATGGCATCAAACTAAGAATATTGTACTTGGAGCCTATACTTTTTTTAAGTCAACTTTAAATTCCTGCAACTCAAAGGCAAAGACATCAGAACCGCATGAGTCTAAACTGACAGAACTACACGTGACTGTTGTGTTTGCATCACGAGGAAGCCGGATACACTTACACCCCATTACATACATTTGTTTCACAGAAGCAAATTATGGGAGAAGTCCAGGAGATCGTCATACCAGCTTTGACAAGTCTGGCTGCACAGTCTCCAGGGCTGACTCCGTTCAGGTCTCCTTCAGGTCCAATACACAGACTTGCAGCCACTGGCTTGCCAGTTGACTTCAAAACCTGGACAGCCCACTCGGCCTCTTCCACATGCTCAAAGTACTGCAAGGAAGCACAAAATGTAAAGACAGCTGAATTATTAAACCCATTTACAGCCGCAGTTGGAGCCTGACTCAGGTCTACGGTTAATCCTTTTGGATTTTCTGGTCAGCTTTAAAAAGACAGCTTAAAAAGAACCCTTTTACCCACCCACTGGACACAGCCTGCTCAGCACCAAACAGATAGGCGAGTCAATAGCTGGTCAACATTTTTAAATTAAAAATATAAACTTCAGATGACAGTGTTGCGCTTCTAGTGGTTTCTGCTGCCACCCAGTGGCCAAATGTTGCCATAAAGCAGCTTTCAGTGACAGTTTGCGTCACAGGTGAAAAGTGTTGGTGTCGGTTCGGGCTAAAAAAGGCACATGTATAGCAGAGCATCCCTAAAATGTCAGAGCGGGCTACTTATGCACCTCAATCCAGCATGTTTGTTCACACAGGTGTTATGGGAGGTAAATTAATACAGTACAGAATCTAAGAAAATCTTTTAAATTTGCGCCGTTTTGCAGGGTACATTAATATATTGCCCAAGGGTTCAATTCAGACATGAAGAGGTGAGTTTACTACTTTCCCTCTAAAAGGAAACGGAAAATTTTGTCATTTTTAGTGAATCTGGGCTCCAATGTTTTTGGAGCTTTGCGTGTGCATTTGCATCTTGGTATGTGGGTACACAGTGGCTTCAAATCAGCATTTAATGCGCTGCATTATTGCGTTAAGAATCTGAACGCTTCCTCCACTCACTTTATATCTGAAGTTGATTGTGAGTCTCTTTAGCTTTGCGCACACGGTTTGGAAAGAATGTTTATCTCAAGAAAGCGCCTCTCCTTAGGACTGCTGCAATTTTACAGAAGCGTGAAGCTTGTCAAGTCTCTGCACGCTGTAAAAGCCACCGATCTAGACTGGTATGCTTATAACTGGTAAATCCTTTTGACAAAAGCGGTGCATATGCATGACACTACACCTCCGCTCAGGAAGTCAGGAGCTGTTTTGAATGGAAAAATTGTACATTTTGTAAAATGTTCCCACTCAGAATAGCCTGGAATGTGAGCGGTTATGCAATCATGACACGGGTGGAACACCCCCTCCAGACTTACAAGAGTGGAAATACATGGATACACAAACACATAAAATAGATAAATGCATGATTAAAAGGGATTTATCACACATATTAATTTAAGCTTTACTGCATACCTCTGCAATCAAGAAGTCAACATTTTTCTGGACAAAGACATCAATTTGTTTCATGAAGATGGCCTTGACGTCCTCCTCGCTCTTGCAGCTGAGATAGGCCGGGGTCTGAGAGACTCCGCCTGCCACCAGAGCATCGCCCTCATTGGCCACCTCCCTGGCCAGGTCACAAGCTGCTTCGTTTATTTGGCGCCCCTGTGGATCACGGGGGGGAACACTCTAAAGTGAGTCAATTTTAACATTAAGAGGACACAGTGTTTCTGTTTACGCGCTTTGCTGTTGGCACTCCCCCTGCCCGCCCCTCTGCATGACTGATGAGCCCTCAGAGCAGCTGCAGATTAAGAAACTCACAGTGAAGCGCTGAGTGTGGCCCCTGTTCTCCAGTTTGTCATCGCTGGCGTAAAAAGTGAATGTCTGCATGACATTGGAGCCGGCTCTTAGGAACTCCCTGTGCAGCTGCCGCACTGCAACATAAACATCTCCCATTCAGCACTCAAAACTGGAATCGCAGGTTCAGATGTAAATGAGATAAAGCAGAGTTGTACCGGCTTCAGGGTGCTCGGCAGCAGCTTCGGGTGTCCACGGCCCGGCTTTTACATAACCCCTCTTCTCAAGGGCGAAGACAAAGCCTCCGTCCCCGATGACAACCTCTCCCGCATTCAGGCGCTCCAAAATGTTCTGCAGGAAGTTAACAAGCAATCACACACACACACAAGAAAGTCGCACTCGCCTCCCTGGAAGCTGACAGCTCTAAGACACCCATTTCCACGAAGTGCGCAAAAGCTGCTTCAAGTTCAGAGCGCTCTTTAAAATTGAAATCGTGCAACATGAACAGAAACTTAAAACCAAACAAGCAAACGCAAGTCTGAGTGTATGTAGCGCGCATTGCTGCTGTACCTTCTTTTCTCCAACTGGTGCCATGATTACTGCAGCAGTGAGCGCCTCACGCTTCTCGGCAACAGAGTCTTGATTGTGGAAAAGGATCACTGAAGTCATCCACACTGTATTTATAATCCGAGATGGGTGTGGCGCTCCTGATGTCACCCAAAGACCGCCTGCCCGTTCCGTTCCTCATCTTTCCTTCCAGGTTGTTGTGCGCGAGAGCGCAGAAACTGCTTCTGTACAACTTTTGTTTTTGTGCAAAGGCTGTCACCTGTGTGTTTGCGTGTGCAATACGTGGGCAGCCACCAATAACGGAAATGCGCTCCTTTCACTGGTTATGAGAGTAGACTTGAGATGTTTTAATTATTTTTGAGGAATACAATTATTGAATCCAAGTTTTTGTTCTAAGGCCAGTAAGGTGGAAGGTGTGTGACAGAGCTGAATGTAAAACACTTGTGGATTCTTTACTTTCATAAAGTAAACAATAATACAAATGAATTTAGCCTCAAATTTTATTTTAAAGCTCTAAAAAAAATTATCAGGGTGTGAACCTTGATGTCCAAGCAGCTGGCTGTGGCTATGTTGACGCTGAAACTGCATGCTAAATACAAGGCTGCTAATAAAACCTAAAAGAGGCAGAGAAAGGAAAGAACAGGCATCAAAGGGTAACAGCTTTTACTTGATTTCAGAGAGCAGTTACAAACAGTTCACTTAACTATGTCTGCGCCACATTTGGGAGGTTTTGGTGCTGGATTTTCATTTCAGGTATAGATCTGATATTTAATGATGATTTCTAGCCCTTGTTGCTATGAGCCTGGTGCCAGAGGAGCTTTATCTGTATGTCTGCATGTAGTACAATGGAGCAATCATTCCAGCTCCAAAATAAGAACAATGGGAGGTGGCGAATCTGTCAACAGTGTAACAAAGTTATAAATTAAATGTATTTAAGTGTTGAGGCAAATTTGGAGTCCTCGCAGTCAGGTCCGTGTGAAGCTCTTTCATCAGCTGTTAGGAACTCGCTGAAATGTGCACAGATCTGTTTTCTGCTATTGTTTGCACATGCCTTCTACGCAAAATTTTAGAATCGTCTATGTTCCATAAAATGGATCACTTCCCCTCGTGTCTAACGGAGAATGACATTGTGCGTGCTGCTCGGCAATTAGACGTTAAATTTAAGAGCCCCCTCGCTGAAAAGAGCAACTCCAAACCACAGGAAGAAAAATAAGTATGGTGCTACCACTGCACTTGGGTTCTCCACAATTGTCTTTACAATAGAATCTGACCATAAAATGAACCTGGCAGAGATACAGAGACCGAGACAGACACTGGCCCATCGACCCAATCCAGAAGAACAGTCAGTCGTTGTTCTCCTCTAACCAGCCCTGCAGTGCTCTTCAAATACCTGGTGAGCCTTATGTGTTTTCTCACCTTCTTAATGCACTGTCCCATGATTTTTGAGCTATAGCTGTACATTTATGCCACTGGCCACTCCTGCATAGCTCATCTGATCAGCATGTTAAAAGGAGTACCCTGACACTGAGGCACAACTAGAAATCTGCTTCTCCTTAAACCCAGGAGATGCAGCGGGTATTTGACCACCCTTCCCACGGAAAGGTGGTCAACCTCAGGTTCATTGTTATCAACCTCACTTTAGCAGCCAAAGAGAGCAAGGTAACCAGGAGATGGAGACTGCCCTCTGATAATCCTTCCACCTGCAGTTCTCACCTACCCTGCACTCACAACATCCTACCTAATGCCTCCTCAAGTATGTCTCCTTTTTTCCCTTTCTTGGTTACCCACCTCCCTCATTCTCTGTACAGGACCAAGAATTAGCTGTTCCATCAGCTAAACCTATATACACTGTTGCCATAAGCACAGGAAATGAGCCTGCACTGCCCTCCCCAGGTCCTCCACCAGGATCCAGAGTCAAGCTTAATTGCTGTTGTTCTCCTAAGTAGTTTCTACCTCAACACGCTGCCAGATTGCGTTTTACCACTCCAACATATAACCTCCTCAGTCTGCAGCATTGCTTCTCCCTCCTCACTCACTCATCTTACCTTAGTCCAGATGACTATCACTATCACCAGCCAAGACCAACACAAGACTCAAGGAGCCCAAACAACCAGTGCAATGTTGAGCCGAGGAGGGCAGCGAAGGCTTGCCTTAATGAACTGAGGAATAACCCACAGACAGGGAGAATACTGTAGGAAAAATGCATCCATATCATTTTGACTGTGTATAGACTGATGTTTGGCTACATATTTTATAAAAAAAACCCAAAACAACAATCCAAGTACAGGGGTCCACAAGCCAGTGCACTCCGAGTCTGGATAATGAGGAGGGTTCTACCAGGAAGGGCATCCGGCGTAAAATCTTTGCTAAATCAAACATGCGGCTCATCAAGAATGAGATTTAACAACGACTGCCTCCGGTGCTGTTGGCAAAGAGGGTGCCGGTGTAACCTATGCTACGAAGAAAAAGGAAGAGGAACCTGATATGATGTGTGGTTTGGAGACAGCGGCACTGACAAAAAGACAGGAGGCCGAGCTGGAGGTGGCAGAGTTGAAGATGCTGAGATTTTCGCTGGGAGTGGCCAGGATGGACAGGATTAGAAAAGAGAGAGTTAGATACCTCGCTTTGTGTTTGTCAATAAAATTAGATTTTTATATTTGTACTGTACCATAATTTGACAATAAATGTAACAGTGTAGTTGGGATTTTACAGTGTCTAGTTAAAAAGTGTGAGTTTTCAGATTAGCATGTTACGATAATAATAGCATGCTACTTTTTTTTCTTTTTTTTAAGCTGGAAAAATGTTCACCTGTTGATGACCATGTTAGACCTTTCTAATTAGCTAATGATGATGTCATTGTTATGTTTCAATAAAAAATAAATCAAGAGCCTCTCGGTGGCATTAGAAGAAAAGTCAGGGAACTTATTTATTCAGTACAAGTTTGTAAGGTCGTTTTTGAACATGTTTAACTTACCAAGTCCCAGTTCCAATCCATATTACGAGTTAATAATTAACAGCATTGCTTTGTTGTTGCTGTTGTGTGTGTGTGTGTGTGTTTGTTTCCTCCACAAGTTTGAGAAGATTCCAGAGCTTAACTATTGCATGCACAGCATAAATGAGTTCAGGAGTGTATTTCCCTTTTGCATGTCTGCGTTTATATAGCGCACTTATCAGCATCCAGTTCAGACTTGCTGCACCGTTAAAGGCTCAAGGGCTACTCACAGATAACTGTTCCTGCATGGATCGTTTAAACTGCACCTAGCAGATGCACATTTTTTTTGGTACTGTTGGGCTGGAGCCTATCTCAGCTGCCATCAGGCGACAGGCAGGATTTTGGATTTTCTTAAAATATAATTTTCTTCAGTAGAGATATGAAAAAGAGTCCTGCAACAATTAGAAACCCATAAAAAAAGGTTATTGTGGTCTGAATCCACCTACTGAGCTGCAAAAATTAGTATGGATTCTTACAGAGTGTTAGTGAGGATTTATTATCACAGCAGATGAATATAACCCTCCACAAAATGAATATCTGACCTACATTTGGAGTCTCAGCACACAAAGTGTTAACTGGGTAACGCTGACTTGGTTCAGGACCTGTGGGCGTGCCAAAGCGCCCGTCAGTGCAAAAGTGGGATATTTGTAAGTGCACACAACAGCACAGGGAATGGTCACGCTTCGTGTTGCATTTGTAGTTTTTTAAATTTTAGTACTGGACTTCGGTTATGGCTCGGATATTAAACCTCATCAGCGTTCAGTTGCGCAGAGATTTGGCCGCGCGCCGCGGCGTCGCCGGGCTGACAACCATCAGCTGCGCTTCAAGAAAACAAGCAGGAGAGAGGTGAGAGAGTTCAGTTTTATTCAGAAGAGAGCCACTTTTTAAAAAATCCTTCTCATGCAACCAGTTTTAGTTCGGGTAATAATCACAAATGAGGGTTTAAAAAAAAGTCAATTTAGTCTTATCTAACCTTAAACTCTCAACTTGCTGACCTCAATATAACATCAATATATCAAGCTGTTGCATGGAGCTATAGTTAGTTTACCTGCAGTTTCCTTGCTTCCTGTCCTTGCAGTGATGCATCTTCAGTTTTGGGGAAGCGGTGGAAGGACACTGCAGAAACTGTCATCATTGGTGGTGGGTGTGTGGGCGTCAGCTTGGCCTATCACCTGGCCAAAGCTGGGATGAAAGACGTGGTGCTGCTTGAGAAGACTGAGCTGACAGCTGGATCCACCTGGCATGCTGTAAGTCTACAAAAGTCTTACGGTTGAAGACCACGCTGCACTTCCACACTGGTTTTTAACTGTAATTACCTTCATTGACAATGAAATTGCAGGTAATCAGTTTTACTACAGCACAAAGTTGTATGGCCAGTAATCAACCACCCTAGCGTGATTGTGAGACATCTTTACCTTCCCTTCTTAACTTAATACTCAAAAAACAAATGAATAAAAATGACTCTATCGTGGGTCAATATGGTTTTGTAATGGTAAGCATAAAATGTCCTCAGAATAATCTTCCAGCTGGCCTGACTCTTCCTCAACAGTTTCACTTTGCGATGGCGTTTAGATCCAGTTCTGTTTGGCATCCAGCTGTTTCCATTGAGAGCACCTGTCAAGTTTTCAAAGTGCTTGAGGTCCTGACCCACTTACTCCTCTAAACTCTTCCCTCTTCATTTACAAAAACTCAACACTCTCATGCTATTAATAGACGTTTGACATGTCAGAGGGGAAACTCACTCTTCAGTTACTCACTTCATTGCGGGGGGAGTGCTCGAGCCCATCCCAGTGGGCACACTGAGGTGGGCTCGAGTACTTCGAGTGGTGAGGAAGTAGGGTGTGCAGATGCAACTTCTTATGGCTGTTGGAATAAACAGCAGCTTGAAGGCATACATGCTACAAGCTTTGGAACCTGACTTGTATTTGCTGACCGCTTTATGCCAAATTCATCAAAAATGGTCTCTGTCACTTTTTTGTGCAAAATATTTATTTGCAGAATAATTAAGATACTAATAGTTACCTATATGATATTTTCACACAATGCTAGTGTTTTAGCTCCCTGATTTTTATTGTAAAGTGAATCTATTCTACCTGTGTGCAGGCAGATGATGTTAGCTGCTATTGGACGACAGGTATTGCAACCAGGTATTTCCCTCAGGAGTTGATGGATACCAAAAACAGAGCGTGAAGAGTATTTCCGAACACAGGAACAGTGTTGTGTTTACAACGTGTTTTTGCTGCCCCCAAGTGGCCAATAAAAAAATAAATAATTAAATAAATAAATAAATCAGTTTTCAAAGCTTTAAAGTGGAATTTGTGAAAGCTGTGTCTTGGCGGATGAATTTTCCAATCATCTTAATGACGTGTTCGTATTTCAGGCTGGCTTGACAACGTATTACCATCCAGGCATCAACCTCAAGAAGATCCACTATGACAGCATTAAGTTATACGAGACCCTGGAGGCTGAAACTGGACAGGTGAGGTACCTCGCTTAGCTTTCATAGCTTTTAGGTGCATAGTTGTTCATGTATTTGTATGCAGTTTATACTGCCTTTCTCTGCAGGCAGTGGGCTTGCACCAGCCTGGCAGCATTCGTATTGCTTCAACACCGAGTCGGGTGGATGAAATGAAGTACCAGATGACCCGCACGCATTGGCACGTGACAGAACAGTGCCTCATTGGACCAGAAAAAATCCAAGAACTGTTCCCTCTGCTTAACATGGACAAGGTCTGTATGCCCTAGTGGATCAGTCATAGAGTAACTGATAGCAACATGTCATTCATTAGATTGTTCTCAAACTTGTCCCTGCTGAATCTTCATATACCGTAATCTTGCAGCAGAATTGTGTCACTCTGAAGAAGTTGTACAGTGTGTATCTGTGCCTTGATTGGCTGATTTTCTGCCTTTTAATTACCTGAAACTTTTAATCCAATTTTCTTTTTTTTTTAACCAAGACTTAAAGAACAAGATAAGTCACGAGAGTGACATGACAAGGGTCACTCTCATGACTGTTCATTAATTCCATTATGAAACTACAGCGAGGAGATGTTTAACAGCCCAGAGTTCAAACAATGCTGTTTTTTTTTTTTTCTTCTTCTGATGCTAGCCTGGCTCTCAGGGCTTCAAGTTCTCTGACACACCATCAGGGCAGTTTTATATTCATAAACAGATAATATTTCCCAGCAAAATATAATTATTGATTCTTTCTTCATAAACATAAAAATTTAAGACTGCTTCTTGGAGCTGCTTGATTTGGCTGATTTGTATAAAAGCACAAGCTTTTTATTACTGGATCAGCAGTTTGAATTCATTGTCTGAAGGTTTCTGTTTAATGTTAGGTGCTGGCAGGTCTTTACACCCCAGGAGACGGCCACATCGACCCTTACTCTCTGACCATGGCTCTGGCTGCTGGAGCTCGTATGTACGGTGCCCAGATTTATAATCATGCTCCGGTGACCGGCATCAAGACAACGTCTGATGGCAAGTGGGACGTCCAGACTTCTCATGGAACGATTCGGGCAAAGCGCATTGTCAACACAGCAGGTGAACATTCATATCCTGCACACACATCTACCAGCAGAGATCACAGGAGCTGTGATCCACATAGTTTAGATGGTAAACACTGTATACAGACTGAAAAAGGAAGGGAATAAGTACAGTCCATAATATCCACAATGTAAATGTGTTGAAGTTCAGCTTTTTCTTCCCTGTCTCAACTTTCAGATGGTAGAAAAGCAAGAAAAATGTAAGTCAGGTGGACCGGTGGCTGAAAGAGTATTACATAATTGTACTCCAGTTCAAGTACTGTTACATTATTGAAATATTGCTCAATTACCAATAAAATGACTGCTGTTAAAATGTTTAAGTAAAAGTATTCTCATTAGAAACTACTGCTAGTATTCATTATATTTACAGAAAAACTAGGTTTTGTGCAGACAGTTGAAAGGGGAGAGCCACATTGCATATCTTCTATCGCACAGGTGGGCGGGGCTTCTGTGTTCACAACCAGACTTTGTTTGGATTGGCTGCCCCTCAACAGTCTCCCACAAAAGAACCACTTGTAAACAGGATGGTTTGAACAGTGTGTGTGTGTGTGTGTGTTTGTGTGTGTGGCAGAGGATGACTTGGCTTTGGATAATTTTATGCAAGAACAAACATCTGTCACTTCTAATCATAGTATATATTATAATGTATCCAGGTTTATTGCACTTTTTATACAAGCAGCGATATTCATATTCATGTGCAGCAATTACGACACAGTTTATGCCCCACCCCAGCAGATCTGTGCCTGCTGAGGTGGGGGTTAAAATGTGTATTTTAGAGATGGGAGGGGCGCTGTGAATTGAAAGTTATGTATCAAGTTTCTTCAGGTTTGAAATACTGAAGCTTGTGTGTGCGTGTGTGTGTGTATGTGTTAGCAAGAGAAGAAGAGACCTTATTTACTTGTTTTGTTTTTGTTTTTGGTTTTTTTTGTTTTGTTTTTGGTGGTAAAAATAGAGATGTTACATTTCAGAGCACAGTAAACACTCCGGTAGAAGACCTTTGCCCGTCCAGATCACTGCTCACAAAGTTCAGGAAAGAGAGTTTTTGGTCTGAACTGGGTCATACCAGTTCTGGGGGGATTTTGTTGGCTGTGACTACTCGCTGCTGTTGCTTGTTTTTCTGGCAAAGGTTGAAGAATGTGCTTCACTCTCTTTCTACTGTCTATCGTCCCCTGTGGACGATGTTGTGTAACATGTGGAATGCATAAATCACGGATATACTGCATTTCATTAATCAACCTTTTTTATGTAATGTAAAATAGACTCAGAAACAAATGGCAAATGAAAGCACAATTGTAGTCAAACCACCAAAAAATAAAATTTAAAGATATGAATGTTTTCTTTTTTTTTAACTACCTATAGAAACCAAACTATGCCTGTTCCTGTGCTTTGGGACACACGGAAGCATAAAGCTGAAAATGGCAAAGAATCGGCTGCAGAGCAAACGTTTCACTGCTTCGTTAACATCTTCTTCCTTTCGTGTTTTCTTTAAACTGGTTAAATCCAGTTATGTTGAGGCCCTGCTGGCATGTTGCCTTCACTGCAATAGCCAGTCTGAATAGGGCAGCAGTTCAGATTTCATCCAATCTTGAAGCAGCAGCACATGTACTCCTCCTCCTCGTGACATGCAGTCTGAAGCTTTTCTCTGCTGCCGTGCTGCTGCTCCTTGTTGTATGCGGGCACTTTGAGGTTGTGGTTTAGCTGGGCTGATCTAATTTATATCTCCAGTATAGATCTCACGTGTTTATTGTGTTAAGTTCACTTTTTTTTGTGGGTCTTGAGATTCCTCTGCTTCATGGGCAGTCTCACGTAGCGAGGCAAGAAACATCTTTACAGTCTCAAACTCCAGGCCTCCACAGCAAACATCTGCTCCCCCCATGTCCCATTTATGCTAAATAGACTCATGTTTGAAAGTGTACAGTAGTCTGCACTGTAAGTCCTCTCATTAAAGGAACCTCCTGACCAAACGGGCCCCAACTGAGGTCAAAGGTCATAGTTGCGCTATATGTAACCCTATAGGATTGTTTTCCACACGTCAGTCGTGTGAAGCAAATGTGGGAGGCACTCTTTTGATTATCTTCAGTGTTTTCCAGCCTTTTCTGTCTGTGGCTCCAGGTTCCGTTCATCATGTAAAATGTGTGTACAGTGTGGTTTGATTATGCATATGTGGAATTTGACTTGTTTAAATCATTTATGCATTGATTCAACTGCTTCACTATTACAAAACTCTCGAACCACCTTCTGTATGACTTCACACTTCATTGTGGAGAAATTTTGGCCCCCTCTCTTTACAACATCGCTTCAGCTCATTGAGGTTCAGGTGCATTTGTTTATGCACTTCTTAAGGTCCCACCACAGCGTCTCAATCAGGTTGAGATCTGGATGTTGCAGCACTTTGATGGTTTTCTTTTTCAGCCGTTCTGTTGTAGATTTGCTGCTGTGCTTGGGATCATTGTCCTGTTGCATCTTGCTGTCATCTGTGCAACACATGATGTTCAGGAGTTTCAGCTAACTGAATATAAACTTTTTTTAAACAGAGTTTTTCCATAGTATTTTCCCCCAATACCTCAGTTAACTAGGGGTACCCTCTGAACTATAAATATTCTAAATATTTTGGAAATTGTTGATTTTAGCCTGTGATTTTAGAGCAAACTGGTCGGACTATTTTAAGTCTAAGACTATTTTAAGGTTGCCTTTGTTTGGCTTCTTTACGCCGTTAATCAAATTTTACTGGACAACTCAACCCTGTGTACAGACATGGTAAACATGCACCTTGCAGCTCAGCACTTACAATTCCAGGGTGGGGCCCTATTAAGATATTGTGTGTATGCAGCCCCAACGTGTAACCAACCGTAGGACAAAATTGTGTTTAAACAGACTGTGCAATGTTAATATTCTTCATACTTGCATACAGGTACATAGATTAACATAATTTGAAATGCAAACACTTCTGAAGAGTTTCTGATAAGAGTGTGTTGCAGCACACTGCTAAAGATAGCTGGGATCGACAGGTCTTAGTACTCAAACTTTCTCTGACTTCACCCTTTGAGCCACAACATCTGGTACACATCTGTCTTGCTTTTACATGTCCCACTATATTTGTTTTCTGGATATTAATTTATATACCAGGTTATGCTCTACTTCAGGAGTATCCAAATGTATTTTTAACAGAGAGTTATAGTAACTGAAAGTGTACACATATTCTAGTAAGCACCTTTAGCCTAATATTGTAAGTTAAGGTTACTGCACCTCTCCATTAATTGCCACCTTATCGTGGTCCCAGGGATCCCAGGGGCTATGTTGTCCAGGGGCTTTTGCCCCGTGGTAGGTCCTTCCTGGGTGCTTGAGGTAGAGTGCCTGGTGGCTGGGCCTTAGCCTGTGGGGCTCGGCCGGGTGCAGCCCGAAGAAGAGACATGGGCCTGTGCTCCTGTAAGCCCACCACCTGCCTGATCTGAACCCGAGTGGTGGTCTGTTATTGGACTTCTGTGCAAACCACAGTTTGTCCATAACAAACGCCATGTTTGAACATAATGGCCTCTCCCTTAGAGATAGTGTGAGGAGTGCAGCCATCCAAGAGGGGCTCAGAGTAGAGCCGCTGCTCCTCCACAGCGAAAGGAACCAGTTGAGGCGGTTCAGGCATTTGACTAGGATGCCTCGTGGGCACCTCCTGGGTGAGGCATGTCCTACCAGGAGGAGGCGCCAAGGTAGACCAAAGACACGCTGGAGAGATTATATATCTTGGCTGGCCTGGGAACGAAGAATGTGACTTGTGTTTATTGTTTGAGTTCATCGGGTTTCTTTTCTTTTTTTCTTTTTTCAGCTTCTAAATGCTGTAATGTTCAAACATTAGATTACCCCCATTTTTATGTCTGCCACGTGTCTGTCCATCTGTCTCGGTGGTTGTTTGGATATGTATTTGTATACATTTGCATGCTTGCATTAGTGTGTCTGGGATATGAAAATTTTAAATCACAGCCTTTAACACTCCATGCCAGTGACAAACTATTTCAAGAATCAGGTCACAGGAGTTGATTGCCTGGAGCATATTGTTCCCAATCAGCTGCCTCTTCGGGACTTGCCTCACTCTCTGCAGGTATTTGGCAGTTGCAGCTTTCCTAGCGACCTCTTCATGGTTCTCATTTGCCTGCGTCCTCAATGTCTGCAATGTTGCCTTCTGGTAGTGCATCCTAGTGGTGTGGATCAGCGAATCACTGTTTTGTTCATGCCTGGCATACAGCTTGATGTCATCCATCTAGAGGAGGTGGCTGATTGCTCCGCTCCGTAATCGGTATTCGTAGCCAGTCTTGTTAGTGATCCGGCTGAGGGGGTTCAGGCCTGTGAAGATGGAGCATCTACTTGGTAAATCCCACACTTGATGGTGTGCAATTGGTGTGAAGTTTGCCCCCAGTATTATTCTCCGCATCCTCAATGAATTCTTGGTGAATATAGTTCTAGGCATTTCAGGATCTATGTGTGAGGCATTGAGTCATAGGCTTTCTTGTAGTCAATCCAGGAGGTGCGCAGGTTGGTCAGTCTGGTCTTATAGTCTCGAGTGACTGCTCTATTTACCAGTAGCTGGTGTTTTGCTCCTCTGGTGTCTTATCCATTAGCAGGTGGTTCATTTGCGCTGCCAGGTGTTCATGCAGTGCAGATGGCTGTGGCTGACCTTTGTGCCTCTTTAACCCAGGTACTTGTAGCTGTCCTGTATATCTGCTATTCTCCCTTCTGGCAGCTCCACCCCTTCTGTCTGGATCACCTTTCTTCTCTTTGCAAACATCCCGTTATTCTCACTGTAGATCCTGGTGAGGTGGATCAGTGAGTCGATGTCTCGCTCACTCCTGGCATACAGCTTGATGTACAGGGGTTGGCTGATAGTTACTCTACTTCTGAATCTTTATCCGTATCTACTCTTAGTGATGGGCTGGCCTAAGAGGTTGTGGCCTATGCAGAACAGCAGTGGGGACCGTGGATCACCTTATAACCTTGGTATAAGGTGATGCACTATGGTGAGAGCGAGAGAGAGAGAGTTACCCCGTGTTTTCCGCCTTTATGCAAATCTCAGCTAGCAGTCACCCGGCTTCACGTTTAACCGAGTGGTATTTATGTTTTCATTTAACACTTAGTGAGAATGTTGCATCTCATAATGACCTCTGATGCTTACAGATTTTTTTTTTTTTTGTGAAATATAGAGAGCTCCAGCTTTATCTGTTGGATGAGTTTACCTGGTCAGCTAAATTGACGACATCTCATTGATTTTTAGGTTTCTGGGCCAGGGAGGTGGGCAAGATGATCGGGTTCGAGCACCCTACCATTCCAGTGCATCACCAGTATGTAGTAACAGCAACAATACCGGAGGTGAAGGCTCTGAAGAAGGAGCTGGCAGTCATCAGGGACCTGGAGGGCTCGTATTACCTGCGTCAGGAAAGAGATGGGCTGCTGTTTGGCCCATATGAGAAGATGGAAAAGATGGTGTTACAGGACTCCTGGGTGAGAGATGGAGTACCACCAGGTCTGTCTGCCACAGATTAAGATTTGTGAATCCACATTTTTGCACTTCCTATGCATTACTGCGTCTATCTGCCTGTGTGCTTCAGGTTTCGGTAAGGAGCTGTTTGAGTCTGACCTGGACAGGATAATGGAGCATGTTGAGATGGCCATGGAGATGGTCCCTGTGCTGAAGAAAGCTGACATCATTAACATTGTTTCTGGACCAATCACATACACCCCTGACCTGCTGCCTATGATTGGACCACACTACGGAGCTCGCAACTACTGGACGGCAATTGGCTTTGGGTGTGTGTTTAGTCAGGCGGTCCTGAACTGTGAGGTGCACCTCATCTGGCCATGATAACAAAGATTTCGCTGATTTAGTTTGGGTCATTGATTAAGCTAGCACAACATGATCAGTGGGTGCAGCTGCCTCCCAACTCCACTACATCTGACTCACAGAGATGATACACATATTTTTAGATACAGTATGACTTAAGCTGTTTTTATTTTCCTATATTACATCAAAAGTGAGAGTGCTGATCCATAATACTTGAAGCTCTGACTTAGTATTTGTTAAGGTATGGAATCATTCATGCTGGTGGCGTGGGCAAGTTCCTGAGTGACTGGATCGTGAACGGAGAACCTCCCTACGACCTGATTGAATGTGACCCAAACCGCTACGGCAAGTGGACTGATGTACCCTTCATGTGTGCCAAAGCTCGAGAGTCCTATGGCTTCAACAATGTAGGTAAGAAGAACACCGCACAGCCGCACAGCATTTGTGGCACAACGCCTTCTGTCACGTTGTTACTGAAAGTCTGCTGTGTCCTCTTCGTCCTGGTGGTCACTATAGTTGGTTACCCCAAGGAGGAGCGTTTCGCTGGCCGGCCAACCTGCCGAACCAGTGGTGTTTATGAGCTGCTGAAAGACAAAGGATCTATGGGCTTTCATGCTGGCTGGGAGCAACCTCACTGGTTCTACAAACCCGGAGACGACACTGGATACAAGTAAGGTTTCTCTCTAAATTTTCCAATAGCGTCTTTGTTGCTTGATTGGGAAGCTCCATACTGCAACATTCAGTTAGTGCAGATACAAGCTCACCCCAGATCATCTAACGATCCCTCTAACTCTAAGTAGCAGCACAAAAGAACCATTTAAATGCCACTCTGAAAAAATAGAACAGCTGCTAATGTTCAAGAACACATGGAGCAGATGCACATGTGGGGTCCAAGTGTCTTGCAAAACCTCGTGCTGGTTTCCTGAGCCTTTGGATTGTGCCAGACCTCAAGCATATCCAGTTGGCCTTCTTGGCAGCTGTATACTTGGCTTCTCCTGTGACATACTTGTTTTAGTATACAAATATAAAAGCTGTGGTTATAATCTTGCAATACAGCTTTCCCTACCCAGTTTTTCACAATGATATATAATTTTTAGGCGTGCTAACAGCAGTGTTGGTCAGTACTTCTTCCATTTTGGTCCAGATCGAAATGTCTGAAATAGTTGGAGTGAAATTTTGTACAGGCATTCTGTTTTCTGAGGATTAGTCCTACAGACTTTGGCGAGCCCCTTACCTCTCATCTGGTGCCTGACCGATCAGCCCAGCTGATCCAAGCCGAGTTGGGCAGAGTGTAAACGAGTAAATAAATAACTACACGTGGCACATGTTAGGGAAATCTGTTTCATGCGTCTGAAGGAAAACAATATCAGGGGATATATCGGAATATTGGATTTTTAAATTGTCAAACATCATATTGTCATCAGTCTATATCAGTCGGGCTCTGCTCTCTAGTGGTAACACGAGGTTGTCATTGTTGTAGGGGGGCCAAAGCCTCTCCCAGCTGTCATTGGGTGAGAGGCAGGTTACACCCTGGACAGGTTGCCAGTCTAGCATCCTCCTCTGTCACACCAGCATTCTGCCTTATAACACTTTCAAATTTAAAAAGTAATGGAAGAAGGAAATTGCTACTCATTAACATCTCAGAAATAAAGAGTTTGTGGATTCTGTTCTGCGCTCAGGCCCAGCTTCCAACGCACTAACTGGTTCGGACCGGTTGGCAGAGAGTGCAGGCTGGTGATGGAGAAGGTGGGAGTGATAGATCTGACACCTTTTGGCAAGTTCGTAGTGAAGGGGAAGGACTCGCATAAGCTGCTGGATCACCTGTTTGCTAACACCATGCCCAAGGTGGAGTACCTAATCGAAATTGCTCAGCTCCTAAAAGTGATGATTCTGGTGGTCAGAGATCCAGTGCACTGCTACACAAATGGTCCTGACCGCGCAGCTCTCTCTGACTCTGTAACCTGTGTTTTCAGGTGGGCATGACTAACATTAGCCACATGCTGACACCCGCTGGGAAAGTCTTTGCTGAGGTTACCATCACCCAGCTGGCGCCAGGAGAGTTCCTGCTCGTCACAGGCTCAGGCTCGGAGCTACATGACCTCAGGTGAAACACATCAAGCCCTTTACACTTGCACAATCTCACTCCAAGTCAGCCATAGTTGACTTGGCAGTAATAACTGTCCTTGATGGCTTTTTTTGGAACTTGGGAGTCTTTTAAAGCATCATCTCTTGATGCACTTTCAGTGAACTTTGGCTCGGTAGATTTCTCAGACTCTGGGTTGCTATTTACTCGCATTGTTTAAATGATTTCCTCAGTCTTACTCAAATAAATCAGGTGTTTCTTTCTTTGGCTTGGGTCTAAATACAGCAATACCCACGAATCTCAGTTATGATAGAGAGGTGTCTAGGATATGATTTAACTTCCTGCCCTTCATTAACATGTATGTAATTAAGACATTGAAAGCTAATTATTAATTAGCTAATCAAATTCAAATAAATTTATTTCCCAGAAGCATTGCATTTGCTGCATTCATAAGAGTTTTGATGCACGCTTTTCCTGCAGCTTAGAGCGACTGAATCATTGCAGCATATCTAAAACTCCACACACATTGATTTAGACACACAGTATTTAAGTGCCTGCACGGAGCTCATACTGTTAAGTTAAGCAAACACTCCTTTTGCTCCGTCTCACACTCCCATGTCACCGCCGAGTCTCAAGCTGTGCTTGTGCTCACCGTCTGAGTTCTGCTGCAGAAACTTAAAACCTTTCAGCAGCTGTTAACACAACGCCCCTCCAACTCCTCCAATCCCGAGGCAGCATATTAAACCGCTTATCTTCATTGCTTCACTGTAACCGACTCTCTACCACAGTTTAAAAAAGGCCATGAAATTTTTAAGTCATATAGCGACCTCTAGTGGTCACCTGTTTACATATTGGCGAGGCACATAAAATGCATTTGTCAAATAAGCTGCAATGTATCAAATGTACAACATGCAGAGATGCGAATGATACAGTATTAATGTCTCTTTGCTTTACGGATTTGAACCTGATGCAGGTGGATAGAAACACAAGTTGCACAAGGCGGATATGACGTTGACATTACCAACGTGACAGAAGACATAGGTGTGCTGGGCATCGCAGGACCAAACTCTCGCAAAGTTCTCCAGAAGCTGACAAACGAGGATATGAGTGACGCCGGATTTAAGTTTCTCCACTGCAAGCCCATCCAGCTCGCCGGCAAGCCTGTCCGCGCCATCAGGATCTCCTACACTGGTAGTGCATGCAGTCTACATTATTGTTTCTCTCAAAAGAAATTAAGATACTCTACCAGAGCAGAGAGCTTGCATCAGGAGATGAGCTAAACACAAAAACATCACTTGAATGAGAGTGTGAAATCATATGCTAGAGAGAACAGGAAAAATGTCGTATCTGCAGGAAGATGGAAGGAGCTGAGCGCAAACCCAGACTACTGTGACAGTTAACCTAATGCCACCAAGTGCATGTCTTTAGACATAGTTTTCAGTGCTGAGTTTCAACATACTCTGAGGTGTGAGTGTTCTTGTGTCTAGGTGAGCTTGGCTGGGAGCTGTACATTGACCAGAAGGACATGGCAGCTGTGTACGAGGCCACGATGGAAGCAGGAAAAGATGAGGGCATTGATAATTTCGGCACCTATGCAATGGCCTCCCTCCGACTGGAGAAGGGCTTCAGAGGCTGGGGAGCTGAGGTACATACACAACTTATTACTTATTAACAGTTGTTTAAATGCGAAGCATAGCATATTAAGCAGTACCGGTGGCACGCAGGGACGGGGAAAATGAGCAGAGTGCTGTAATTCAGCCACGGGTTTTTCCCGGTTTTTCTTTGCTCCATAATTTCTCCAATCTTCTCTCGTGAATCAAAGAGACTTTGGTGTGGCGTGGCAGGCCAGGCATAATGCCTTCGTCGGTATGACGGCTGTCAAACTGACAGTGATTCAGACCTTTGGCTTGGATGAAAATTACAGTTTGGAAAACCGCACTTCTTGTGACAAAATTCAGGGGAAAAGTAAAGGCTGCAACTGGAGGGATTTTTCACTGTATTTTGCACAACAGCTTCCTTTTTTCCAATCACTGAGGGTGCCGCGTCATCAGCCAGGCTGACAGCTCGGGCCCGGTCCGTCCAGACAAGAGTATAAAAATGTCATTGGCTGGTGTGGTGTCCATCATCTGCATCAACTCAGTGAACTCCTCAGTGACGGACTGTTTCTCAGCAGCACCACAAATAAAAAGTGGCAAGTTGAGCAACATCTGTAATGTCCACGCTCTCTGTCCTTGCAACTTCTTGTGTTTTGTTTGGGGTTTTTTTTTTTTTTTTTGCAGTGATCTCCAGCAACAGCAGCCTACACTGGACAGCTGTTGTCAGGGGCTTGATGCTCGTTTTAGGAAAGTGCGACACCTAGTGGACAAGTCAGGAATAATGTTTTATTGAAAAATCTGCAATTTTCACACTTTGCGAAGCCATCAAAAGGGCTGGATTGCACTGCTCAGTGTGCTGGTTCCAGCCGCTGGGCCATAAGATTGATATCCCTGGATTAGAGTGAGATTTAGTTAAGAAGGGAAAATTGCGCACAAACCAAAACAGTGGAGATGAAGGAAAAAAAGTCTTTGTGTGACTTTGTTAGCTGATGTTTTGATCTTTACAGATGAACTGTGACACGAACCCTCTGGAGGCAGGACTGGATTATTTCATTAAACTTAACAAGGTAACATTGTTTCCTGCATGTGTTCATATCCAAGTTTCAATGATGCATTTCCTCTCTGACTGGGAACAACAGTGTTTGTGTCTGCGTTCTTCCAGCCTGCTGACTTCATTGGCAAAGCAGCCCTTCAGGAGATCAAAGCCAAGGGGCTGAAGAGGAAGCTGTCCTACATCGCGATGAATACAGATGATGTCGACCCCGAAGGCAACGAAACTGTCTGGTACAACGGCAAGGTCAGCGACAACAGAAAAGCAGAACATGATTTCCAGTGTAGCTTGGGGGTTTTTGTGCTCATTCATACTATGCCGGTGTCCCTCGGTCTTCTCTTCAGGTGGTTGGAAACACAACATCTGGAGCCTACAGCTACTGCAGCCAGCAGAGCCTGGCATTCGCCTACCTACCTCTGGAGTTAAGCACTTTGGGCCACAAGGTGGAGGTGGAACTGCTAGGGAAGAAGTACCCCGCCACCGTCATCCAAGAGCCCTTAATCCACACTGAGCCCACGCGGACCAGGCTGCAGAAAAAAGCTCAGAGCAAAGCGTAAGCGCAGACTGTCCTCGATCAGTTTCTCACCAGTGAATGAAGAAGGATCCTACTGTGAATCATAAACAAGAATCAGGGCGGGAAAGAAAAGCGTGTGGTCCACGTCCTGAATTGCTTGTGTCCACGTGTCCGTGGCCAGTTCAGGACAACTCGTGTTCTAACAAAGTCTGAAACAGATGTATGAAAACGAAACAGTCTTATAAACTGTGGTGTTCCTGCACCGCGGAGTTGTCTTGCTGGAAGAGTCATTTCCTTTTTTGTAATTCCATGAATGGTTGTCAAATGTTTACAGGTCAACTGTTTTCTCTCTTAGATAGAAAGGTGTCGAATGAAATCCTGCTTTCTGTGCTTTAAAAAAAAATTGTGTCAGTGGAACAAAGTTTATACTAATAACCAAAGGAGTGTTTGCAAACCCGTACAAACATGTAGGCAAATATTTTTTCTATAAATGTAATTAAATTGGTCTACATTGATGTGTTGATAATTAAAGCGTTACACTCACCGTGTTCTCACTCCTCTCCTCTTCCATTCAGTAAGTTACATACAGTCAGCTCTATATGTTATGCTTATAAACTATACAGTAATAATACAAGACTATTATGCATACAAAATAAAAGTATATCATAGAAAAGCATACTCAAACATGTGACATTACCTGCTATGGTGACCCCTTGTGACAAGGGAGCAGCTGAAAGTAGCTTCTAACAGATTTCTATATAGTCATATACCTGATATATTCTAATGCTAAATTATAGTTGACATAACACTAGTCATTAATTACAATGCAACTGCAAAACAACTAATTTAAAATTTTGCAGAAACTGTAAAAAAAAAAAAGGTTTTGTAACAGAGGTGAGATTTACTATTCTTATTGTTTTCTGATCTACAGTCAAATCACCAAAATATAATATATTTCTAAAGTGATGTAGAACAGAGAACATGTGATTATATTTAAATATATGTAGAAACTGCTGGTCAGCATTTATAAAATAAACAAGTGTTTATAAGCCAAAATTATCAGACCGGGAAAATAAATTATAAAATGTATTAAAAAGTACAAATATGTAGATTTTAGACACATCAAACCAAAAATTTTCATCATATTTTCTAGAAGAGAAGAAGTGCTTTTTGACTAAAAAATAATAATTCCCCTCACCCTGTGAGTGGTCTTTGTTTGTCCTGCACGCAAGGGTCCTCTACCAGAGGCCTGGTGTGCGTGGATATATATAATATAAATTTGATTAAAAGCTTCCTACACTGATTGAAACAAGTATCAAATTGTTACCACTTCGGCAACAGTTACCAGTTTGGGCTTCCATACATCACGTGCTTCGCAATTTTTCCGGGTCATCTGATTGGCTGCTGCAGTCTCGGCGGCGTTAGGGAAATGAAAGTTAAATAGTGTTCAGCGTTCATTATTGAGCAGTGTGATTATTGCGCAAACACATCGTTACTGTCAATAACTCAGGAACTTTTGGTGCCTCTTTAGTCTTGCTTAGTTAAACGCAGCCGGACCGACTTCCTGTTTGACTTCGGCGGGGAGAAGCAGCCCGCTGAGCTGGTAAATAAGAAAATGACGGGAGGCAAAGGGCAGGCGGTTCACTGGATCATTGCCGCGGCTTTCATCGCAAATGTTGCTTCGACTTTAGCGGATCGGCAGCCTCACGTCGTGTTCATCCTGGGAGATGACTTCGGCTGGTACGACGTCGGCTACCACGGCTCAGAGATCAGGACGCCAAACCTGGACAGGCTGTCGGCCGGAGGGGTCCGCCTGGAGAACTACTATGTGCAGCCTCTGTGCACCCCCTCCAGGAACCAACTCATGACCGGGAGGTATCAGGTGAGAGCACAGACTGAATGTAAAGACAGTTCATACACAATCGATGTTTCTTAGTGACCCAGATACCCAGAAGCAACAAGTCCTGAGATTTCTGCAATAATAAAGTTTACATCAAATAAGCGAGATATGATTGTGATTGAAAAAATGAAGCACATTTGCTGGCTTTATGCAGGATCAGTACCACGCTTTTAACCAACTGAGGACTGAGTCATCGTGGTGATGTCGAAGCAAGTGAATGGGGCCATCATTAGGGTGGAAAACCAAATAAAGCTATCAGAGAGAGAGTTAAAGCTTTAGGAGGAGTCAAATCAACAATCTGATGCCTTCTTATAAAGAAAACAAAAACAAACACTTCTAAACAATCAGTTGCAACTTTTTTTCTTTAATTTATACATCTCTTATGATATTATTTCACTATGGTTGCTATTTTCCAGTCAGTTTAAGGATATATTATTACTTGGTTCATGCAGTAATGACTTCTTGCAACTGTGACAAATTCATCCAAATCGAATGTGAAATTAGGTTTAGCCAATCACTGCATGATGAGAACAGTCTTGCTTTGGATTTGTACACTTTTGGGATTTTTTTTTTTTACGCAGTCTTTCCAGGGACCTACATACAGTTTTAGACCCTGATGGAAAGAAGAACAAAAAGACAAAGTCAGGATATTTATTTTGAAACTTCTGTTTGAGTCATTGCCACCACAAAGGCTGTTGGTTTCCTCTTTGCTGTTTCTTAGTTCTTCTGTTTGTCTTTAAACGTCAGATCCACACAGGTATGCAGCACCAGATCATCTGGCCCTGTCAGCCGTACTGCGTGCCTTTGGATGAGAAACTGCTGCCTCAGCTGATGAAGGAGGCGGGGTATGGCACACACATGGTGGGCAAGTGGCACCTGGGCATGTACAAGAAGGACTGCCTGCCCACACGCCGGGGCTTTGACACGTACTTTGGTTTGTATAATGTTGAATAAACGCTTCGCGGAGCACTTTTTACATTAATGCTGCTCGTTAACTGCACAGATTCCTCTTTTAGTCTTTGTGTCACTGGAAATCTCTTGCACGTAATGGGTGAGGATTAAAGTAGTTATACCATTGTTTCTGCAGCTTGTTAAGTGAATGAACCCAGCACAGCCCTCCCCCAAGGCCAGCACCTCACATTTCACAAACCTCTACAGAGGAAAGCATTTCCTAACCTCTTGCTCCACTGCCTGCTGCATGTCGTTGCCAATGCCTTAAAAGCCCGCTGATTGCCCACTGTGTGCCACAGGTTACCTTACAGGTAGTGAGGATTACTTCACTCATGTCCGCTGTTACCAGAACGCCTCTCTGAACCTGACTCGCTGTGCGTTGGACCTTAGAGATGGGGAGGAAGTCGCCACGGGATACAAAGGAGTCTATTCCACTGAGCTGCTGAGCCAGAGGGCCATCAGCATCATTGAAAGACACAACTCTCAAAAGGTGACACGCATCATCATATCACAACATTAAGCTCATCACAAACATTAACTGTGACGCTGCTAACCCAACAGTGGCATGGCTCTATGTTGCGCCTTCAAAATAAAAGCACGCGAGTTAAAGATTTCAAAAAATCAAGTATTTTTCTCCTCCGCGGTGTAATTTTTGGGTGGGAAAAATGCACCTGTCTCCAATATTGGGGGACACGTCCCCTCCGTCCCCCCCGGTTCCTGTGCCTATGTCAGAGACGCATCTAAAACCTGCAGGACACCGGCTCTCGAGGCCTGGATGTGAGGATCCCTGCTTTAGATGCTGCTTTGAATGTCCGACCCAAAGTGAGGATTCATGTAAAATATGGTCTCAGCTGAGAATTGTCAGCGCAGTTTCTTAAAACAATTTCAGCCCAGCCTCTCGTTTGAAGTAATGCCACAGCTGTTTTTCCTGCACATTCAACATCTGTAATAATGGCCGTCTGAATTTTCTGTCCCTGTTTCCTTTGATCTTTCAGCCACTCTTCCTGTATGTGGCACTGCAGGCAGTCCATTCACCCCTGCAGGTGCCAGAGCGCTACATGGCTCCCTACAGTTTTATCAAAGACACCAATCGCAGGCACTACGCCGGCATGGTCTCAGCTATGGACGAGGCGGTGGGCAACATCACCCTGGCTTTACAAAAGGGAGGACTCTGGAACAACACGGTCCTTGTGTTCTCCACAGGTATGATTTGAAAAACAAAAACCGAGACACTGGACAAACCGCTTTTATTTTTGTGCCAGAATGGAATCAGTTACAGTTCTGGCAGTGCCAAACTCAGGTGTCCAGGTGTGACAGCTGTAATACTCTGGATACCCACTAGATGGCAGCCTTTTGTTATATTTGTTCAAATGTGACTTTCCTCACAGAAAGAAGGAAAACTTTGCTTAGCTCATCTCTTCACATAGAGATGTTGAACCATGAAAAAAAAAAACCCATCTAATAAACCTTTGATGAAGAACATAATGTGGCCAAGATGGGCCATAAACCACATCATTTAAACATGCGCCTGCTCGCAGGTTTCCACACGTGGAACATCTAATGATTTGCACCTGAAGTAGGTAACTACGTTTGAGGGTTATTTTTAGGGGGTTTAGTGTTTTAAAGGGTAATTAGAAGACAGAAACAATGCTGTGAAAGTCAAGTGTGAGCGTCTTTATGCCTGTGGTGGGCTACAGTAGGTGGCCCGTTTCATTGTTCTTTTACACATTTGGCTCGCTCTGATTCTGAGGATTCAGCCAAGCATATGCCGGGCAGACACTGACTCTGCTGATCTGAAGCAGTGGAAAAACTCAAAAGTGCTTCCTGCTTCTGTGTAAATGTGGTGCAGAGCTTATGTAATCTGTGATGTGACCAGAGTAATGTTTAACTATAACTTACTGAAAGTCACATTTCCAGCTAATACTCTGAATTGATCCTGGTCAGCGTGTTATCGCTGACTCGCCTGGGTTGGGCGGACCGGGACAGAATTGGCAGAATTTGGTTTGGTTGGACTTTGAGTTTCCTTTATGATGACACTTTCTGTAAACTGACAGCCTCACTGGGAATTTACTGTAAGCAAATGAGCAAAGAGAAGGAAAGGGAACTTTTGGGGGAGCTGCGAAAGACAGAGTTGGCCTGTAGAGAGGCGAAGCAGCTTGAAAAGACATTAAGGAGCAGACGGTCTTTTCCAAAACCGTTCGGGAATCGGCACAGACTACTTCCTGGACTTGGATGACACCCTCCCTCTGAAAGGGGAGTCTTGGCTGGACGCGACTGGCCGAGTGTATTTATACTGGATCGGCTTGTTGGGATGATGACGGTCTCGCTGCTTGTGTGTGCGCCTGTGCAGTGGCTGGATATTCAATAAGAGTATTTGTCAAGCGAGTGAGACAACACTGGTGTGGTGTTTTTAATGTCTTAGTTGATCACTTGTTTTTAGCCATAGCTGCCCCGGGGAATGCAGTGACAGCTGTTCAGACTGAAATACGTCATCGGTTGTTGGATGAATTTTGTACAGTCATTCATGTTACAGGGTGCATGAATCCCTACTGACTTTAATGAGCTGTCAGACCAGCAGTCCACATAGTACCACAGGGGAAGTTACTATGCACCACAGAAATATATTGAAGATTGCTTCCACATAAACCACGTAAACCGATGCAACAATAAACTAACATATTCTAATAAAAAAAATCTTTTAAAAAGGGGACGATTGCTTTCGCCCTGTGACTTTATCAGTCCCTCATTCATTGGGCAGGAATTTTGGCCCACTCGTCTTTACAGTGTTGTTTCACTTTATTGAGGTTTGTGGGCGTTCATTTATGCACAGCTATCTTAATGTCCCGAGACAGTTTTGGAAGTCCTGGTTTCAAAATGGCATATGTGTGTTGGGGGACTTATATGAAAATGATTCCTTAAAATCCTTTGAAACACTGGCTGTTGAATTTAAGTTACCTAGACAGGATTTTTGGAAATATTTACAATTACGACATTTATTGGTTAAGACTTTTGGCTCATCCACTTCTACTCCCGTAAACTGTAGTCTACTGGAAGATATAAAAAAGGTGTTTGGTCATGGGCATGAAGCCTCAGTTTACTATAAGATGTTGTTGACAGCTTTGGACCCCAATATTATGTCTCTTAAGAGAACCTGGGAAACAGATTTAAACCTTAGTTTTACAGACGAGGAGTGGTGCTTAATTCTCAAGAATGGGAAGAACATGTCAAGGGAACTAAAAACA
>JAVDPK010002648.1:316973-345324 GCA_034780415.1 Cichlasoma orientale | reverse complement strand
GTTGCTCTGTTAATTTGCTTTGTTTTCTTTTGTTTTTTGTAAAACTAATAAAGTTTAAGTCATAAAAAAAAAAAAAATGTCCCGAGACAGCGTTTCAATCAGGCTGAGGTCTGGACTTAGTCTGGGTCATTGCAACAGTTCGATTCTTTTCTTCTTCTTTTTTCCCGCCATTGTGTCGTAGCTTTGCTGCTGTGCTTGAGATCATTGGGACCTATGTCATATTTCTGTGGTTGTTTTAAAGTGCTTTATAAATAAAGATGTTACGGTGTATGACTTTATGTTCTCTACCTACCTTTTGTCTTTGCTTTCGTTCTGTCCCTGTGGTTGTTTGACAGATAATGGAGGTCAAACGCTGTCTGGTGGCAGCAACTGGCCGCTGCGAGGGAGGAAGTGGTCGCTGTGGGAAGGAGGAGTCCGGGGAGTTGGATTTGTTGCCAGCCCGTTACTGAAACAACCGGGCACCGTCAACCGCAAACTCATTCACATCTCGGACTGGCTGCCCACACTTGTGGGCCTGGCAGGAGGAAGCACCAAAGGCACAAAGCCGCTGGACGGCTTCAACGTGTGGAACACGATCAGGTGAGCTGGGCTGCTCGTGCTGTCAAGATCTGTCACAGGTCTGTACCGTCAGCTGTTTCTTGGGCGGCAGGTTGGCCTGGATTCAGTGTGTGAGTGATACCAGCTCTTAAGCTTGACAGCCTGCCCTTTCTTTGTGCCTCTTTCCGATCCTTCCCCCCACACTCCAGCTACCTCGGCCTTTTTCTTGTAGGAGCCCCTGCTCCTTCAATAAGCCCTTTGTTACTGTGGCAATGAGAGCTCAAAGAGAAGGAAATTCCATCAGTCGCTCGCACACAAATCTGTAGTCCGTCCATCCCTCTGTTCTTTTTCCCTCCATCCCCACTTCAGACGCTGAAAACTAAGCTATCCTCCTATTAGATCAGCTAGTTTGTTTTGCCACAAATCCTTTCATGTCGGAGCGCACCTGAGATGCTGTAATGCTTTTAAATGTTATAGATTAAATTACGTGCTTCTGTGTTTTGGAGAACTTTGCAGAGAAGCTGTTAGTGAATTGATAAGTCGCACGAAGCAGCTTGCAGACCACTGATGCACTTTCCACGTCTGTCACTGCGTCCTATTTGACTGACACGTTATATTTGTGAACTAAATGTGGACTCGGTGAAAGAGGTGAAATTGAGGGCTGCAGCAGAGCCCCAGCAGAAAATCGAGGCTTAGCCAGGACCGCAAACTACTACTCACAGCCTCCACTTGACTCGATTGGCTGCCGCACGTCAGCTGACCGCCGGCCGCGAGCGTTGCCGTGCGAGCAGCACAGCAGGGCACAAAGTGCTGCTCTCATTGTTTTTTAATTGGCTGGCCTGTTACAGAACGCAGCAGCTCGACTGCACGGCCCGGGAAACGTAAACCAAACGAAGGCCCGGAGCAGAGAAACGGCCAGCGAGAGAGCAAGAGTTATTTCAGTCGTGCTATCAGACACTGTGGTCAGTGAAAGTGGTGCGTTTTCTCTGCGGTGGAGCGCGGTCAGTGCATACGACTGCCTGGTGAGCAGCAGCCAGCTGCTTCAGATTTACAGATCCCCGTGGATTTTACAGCACGTGAGTCAGGCAGCTTGTTGTGCTGGTTGTGTGTCCTTGTATTTAAGTGAAACACTGCTTTTATCTTACAGCGAAGGCTTTGCCTCACCCAGAGTGGAGCTGCTGCACAACATTGACCCTCTGTATAATGACATCGCTCCATGTAAGTTCACTTTTTTTCCCCACTGTGCCCGCTAAGCTGCACCTACTGGAAACTGCTTTTTGTGTGTGTTAAATCCTGGTTATTTTCTCAATGGATGCTAATTATTGAGTGTAAAATGCTAATATCACAGAATGACCTTTGTTATTGTGCCTTTTCTTAAAGGTACAGTAAGTAATTTTTTTGAGGTTATTTATAAATGTGTAATTACATCATCCAGCAAACTGATACATTGTCATAAACTTAGAATTAATCCATTAAAAGAACACAGGAGCGGGTCCCAGCTTGTGGAAGCCACCGTGCTGCTCTGCCACCTTGAATACAGCGGCCGGGATGGACATTTATTCCTGATATTGTTGCAGTTACTCATTGTCAGCAGATTAGACAACGAGCCGGCCTCTTGCTCTGTAACAGCTGGGATAAGCTCCTGCTCCCCAGCGACCCTGAAGGACGTGGATGGCTGACCTGTTATCAAAATAAACGTGACAGATAATCATCCGTCCGTGGATTTTAGCTGATCTTGCCCAGCGCTGCTGTAAATCTCACCTGCTTGTCCCGTGAAGGGTCATGGGTATCTGGTGGGTCAGAGGTGGACTGCACACCGCTGGGCAGGTCATCGGTTTATCACACGCTGCAGGCAGTTTAGTGTCACGACTAAGCCTAACCTGCATGCTTGTATGCTGGGGGAGGAAACTCACACGGGCAGGCTTAAACGCTCCCAGTCATAATTCACTTGCCAGTGATGGCCTGAGATAATAGAAACCTCATGTACTCTCCTCCTCCTCAGCGCAGTGCATGATATGCTCTCCTTTTGTTGCCAACTGTGTAATTCTATTGCGCTCTCTCTCCCCCCAGTGTCAAAGGCCCATTGTCTGAGCACAATATCAATGATCCAGTCGACCCAAGTCAAAGCAGACCGGGGCCTAAGAATAGCATCTTGGAGAACATTTGAATGAACTCATTAGAGTATTTGAAATCTTTGTTAGGTTTGTTTTTGAAATGAACTGAATCCAGAGAATTGTATCACCCCCCCCCCCCTCTGTTTAGTACATAACGAGATATTTTGTTTTCCTCTGAGGAATGCTGATAACACCGGGCTGAAACTGTTGACACTGTAATCAGTCAGCAGGGAGGAAATCTGAGAAGGCTGCTGTTTGAGGGCAGGGCGGGTGTTCGTTCTTAACCTCTGATTGTAGGGAGCTTTACAGGAAATCTCTTATGTGACTGCTTTTTTTTTTTTTTTTTTTGGACTCATCCTTGTCTAAACCACTTAATATTTAGTGGACCGAACCACTTCCATCTCTGGGGAGGCAGCAGCAGGGCAGTGGCCACGCTTTCTGACTTTTGGGGAGGATGCAACACCTCAGTTGCACATTCAAAAATAGCAGAGGCTCAGGGGGACTGAAATGGTAACCGGTCTGCTTTTTAACCTTAGTGGTTTTCCCAAAGTGCTCTACAATGTTTCTCGTTCACCATTTCGTAGCAGCAGAGTGTTGCAAGGTGCCGTCCTGCCATCGGGAGCAACTCCGGGTGCAGCTTCTTGCCCAAGGACACACCGACATGTGGAGGGGCTGCAGAGTGAGCTGCTAACCTTGCTATTAGTGGACGGCACGCTCTACCAACTTAACCTCGGTCGCTCTCGGTTTCTTTTTTTGTACCGAAATGCTTCGCAGATGTACCACACAGACGTGAACCTTTTGATCCAGCATAAAAGAAAAACAGTTACTTTTTCACTTGTCGTCCATCCATATTTCAAGCCAGCTAAGCGCCGTAGAGAGTCCTTTAGGGCAGCCACGGGTTTCCCAGAGAGGCTGGTGTGCTTCGGGTTTATCAAGCCTCCTGTACCGAACCGGAAACACAAAGCTGCTGACTGTCGAACCAAAACAAGGAGCTGAAAGACTCAATCACCGAAGGACGCAATGTGGCGGCTTCATCACCTGGTTTCACACAGCCGAGAGAAAGAAAACGGATGCGAATGTGGAAAAGTGAAGCTTTAACTTGCATTAGTAAAACCTCTCATCTGCAGGGGAAAACTCCCACAAGCCTCTGTTTAAAAAGAATCATTGCAGAAAATCCAAACACTGATTTATCGCGTGTTTTGAGACGGGACTGTTTGTGCAGCTTAAGCCGGAGTTTACTGGTGGTCATTAACGTTTAAATCAATGGCTCGATAAGAGGACTGCTGCTTTACAAGCTTCCAGCCTCGTGTTTTATGTTTGAAAGTTTGTCGGCCGCCGCTTTGACACCCGCCCTCCCTTCCAGGCTCAAATTCTTTTTTTCCTTTTCTTCTTTCCTCGTAACCCAGCCTCTCTTTGAGACCTCACTCTCCATGTACCTTCTCCTCTTCTCTCCCTCTCTCTCTCTCTCAATGCTTTTTTTTTTTTTTTTTGGTGTTTTCTATTTAGCTCATGAAAAGACTTTTTTTTTTTTTTTTTTCCTTTCATGTCACTTTTTCAAAATCCCTCTTCTTTGCTGTCACTAAGCAAATGGATTGTGGCTAAATGGGTCAGAGAGGGGTCCCTGAACTTCTCACTTGCTGAGAGAACAAAATCCTGGCCTTGACCCAAACCTTAAATCACCCCCAAATTTCCCTTCCGTACTCCTCGGCTCTCCCTCTAGAAACTTCTCTGCTCACTCAGGGTCTCTTCCCACCATTCCTCCCCCACGGCTCCTCCTCCCTCCCTCTCCCCTCCTGTTTGTGTGTCATCCTGCTGTGGATCCAGATGAGTGCCCCCCCCTCCCCTTTTGTCCCAAAGAATAAATGTAAGAAATGAACATGTGTACACAGTGTGCATCTGTTGGGGGTTTGAGGCCCAGTTCCTTTAAGAGTGGAAGAGGAGCTGGAGCACCGCACGATGAATCAAACCCTGCAAAGCGCAAATCATTTATCACCTGCTCACATAACAGTGTTCACACCTGAATCTGAATACCCCACTCTTACGCAACAATGTGAGCAATGCAGATTCAGAGCAGCTGAGATACCCAGCGTGTCATTTGCACAGCGATCAGTGAAGAATTCAATGTCAGAGCTTTTGTCGCGTGGTTGCAAAAACGCTGAGATCTAAAATGTTTTAATTCCCCCCTCATGTTTCTGTGGCGGAATCGGCTCCGTTAAACAAGCCCCGATGGGGGAACTTTGGCTTTGTGTGGATGTGTATTTGTCTTTTTATAGAATAAGAAGAAGAATGTGAGGACATACTTGTTTTTGACAGCGTGAGGAGACCGAAATGACTCGCAAATCTGTCTAACCAGGACCATATTGTCAGGGTCAAGCACGGCACGAACCTGAGAATACTCTCGAGGCCGGATCTCCTGTGTTTTGAAAGCGTAAACGCGTGCTCGCTTCTGGGAGACATTTTCTGTAAGAGCAGGAGCGCCTCGTGGCGGGACGCGACAGAAATTTCTACACACGATCCAAATGAGAATAAACTGATAAAAGTGTGTCTGTTGCTAACTGTGACCCTTGCTCCTCATTTCTGCGCCATCTTGCTATCTGCCCAGCTGCACTAATGGCACGTTATTCATTGTGCTTGGCAAACTTGGAAGACTGGTGCTGAGTCGACCACATTACCACCGTATTTGTCAAATTCCTGCAGGCCCAAAGGTCCGTGTGTTTGTGGAAACTTATACATGAAGAAACTTCAACAGAAGGAGTGATTTTTTTATTTAATTTTTTTTCATGGGGTTTGTTTATTTGAACCAGTCAATTTCACTGCTGATTTGAGTCTTTTATTAGCACATTTATTTTCACACCTTCACCTGATACCTGCTGTGATTGTCAGGTATGCTGGTGTCAGGCTACCTTCTCATATGGTTTGCAAGGAGATCCACAGAGGGCGCTTTGTATCCAGTGGTGGACTAATATCTTAATCAGCAAATTGTATTTTTTAATTTTTTTTTTTTAAAGCTGGATGGTCTCCATGAATCAGCTCTGTCCTCTGCTGTCTACAGGTCCTGGCAGGCAGCATGAGTTAACTTTGGCTCAGATGGTCAGCAGAGACTCGTGGGCCAACTCCAGCTTCAATGTGTCCGTTCACGCAGCCATTCGATCCTCGAGCTGGAAGCTGCTGACTGGGTACCCAGGTCAGTATCTTCTGTCACCTGTAATGGCATATTTAGTCTGGGTGGGACAGGATCCACAGGAACACATTCGCTTCTTAAGAAAATTTTTTTAATACAATAAAAAAACTCCATTACAAGTAAAAGTCCCACATTGTAAAGTAACAGTACATAAAATAATATAGTGAATGTTGGAAGTTCTTGTCAGAGCTGACAGCGTGTCCTCATTGTGCTGGATGGAAACTGTTTTCTCTTGCTTCGCCTACTTCCACAGTGGATTCACTCTTAAGACCCAGAGGCTGCATCCATCTTTTATCTACAGTCTGTGGTCTGGCCCATGAGCCAAAGCGCCATTGGCTCTGGCCCTGCCTGCTGGTTACCACTTGGCCCTTAGATTTTGCATTGTGGTGGCACTGTGAAAATGTATATTTATTTGATTTTCCACAGTGGGGGTTTGATGAATTTGAAATCCTCTGTGAATAAAAAAGAAAAAAAAAAGAGAAGTAAAACCTAACCTGCCAAAGCTTTTTTGCAATTCTTTGTCCGACCAGATCATTGATGGTCTTTGGGTAAAAACACCTTTGAGGCTATGGAGGATTTTTGTTGTTGTTGTAATACCATGAGTGACCAGTGGGGAAAAATTAGCAGCAAGTTGCCTCATGGCTCAGTCACACTAGAGTAAAAAATAGCGCGGCAACCTCCTTGCATTTAGGAAAAGCAGTGGTCGTTGCCTGCTGGGAGGCAGTCTGTCTTCAATCAATCACAACCCAGCTCAGACTGACTGCAGTCACTCTCAGACTGGTCAAGGTTGAGAAATGACTGCCGTCTAAAGTCAGTCTGTGCCAATGGGCGCAACTCATCTGCGATGTGTCTCTTTGCAGTAGGAGGCTCGACTCCACTGGTTGCCAGCTGGTTGTATTCTGGTTATATTCCTATATAAAAGCAGGGTTGCTCAGTGCCCATGCAGTTAATCACCATCCTGCAGCTACTACATCATTATTTGTGGAGGAATTTCTCAATTTGTGCGTATGCTTCATTTTATTCCCTCCAGGATGCGACGTTTGGTTCCCCCGGCCCGGCGACAACACCTCCGACTCGAGCTCTTCTAAGGCGGACCAGCTGAAGCCTGTGATGCTGTTTAACATTGAAAAAGATCCAGAAGAGAGAAATGAAGTGTCGGCTCAGTTCCCCAAAGTAGTCGACCACCTCCTCAGTAGACTAGAGCAGCACCAGAGACGCGCTCAGCCCATAAACTTTCCTGACGATGACCCCAGATGTGACCCAGGCCCCACTGGAGCCTGGGGGCCCTGGGCTTAGGCGGATATTACAAAGGTTATAGCACTTTGTTTACAGCAGGAATTTTTCTTTGTGAAAAGTTTTACAAAAAGTCTTATTTGGACAATTTTTTTTTAATTTAAGAGAATAACAGCTAATACCAAACAATACAATAGCAGATGCTGCTGTTATTGTCGATGTGTGTTACAGAGCTTATATGCTTTCAGCTGTGTTTGCTGCACATGTTGCTGATCTGTAAAGACCATCTCTCTGCTGTTCCAGGTATTTGCGCTTCGTGTATCTGCTGCTGAGTTGCTGCGGTCCCTAAACATTTCCACTTTGCAATAATACCACTCACAGGTGATTGTGGAATAGCTAAGTTTGAAGAAAGGTGCTTTATTTCGTGCGCCTGTGGCAGTGGGACCGAAAACACCTGAACTCAAAGCTTAAGCAGTGCGTCTCAGTGCTTTTGTCCCTCCAAAGAGATAATTTGCATGGTTGGGATCTGAGCAGGAGAAACTAATTTTTTTCCCATCTATACATCCTCTTTGACCTTTAACCCCTTGGTGTTTGACCTTCCACTAACAGCGGCATGCGGGCTACAACAGGAAATGCTTCCCGCCAAGAGCAGGCGGCCCCGTCCGAATGTGGGCTGTGACCCTTGACCTGCCGTGCATATTGACTGGCAGCTGAGCAAAACAAACAACAATGCGGCTGCTACATTTCTCATTAGCAAGTTAGCAAAGCTCCCGTTTTGCTTATTGCAATTATCATCCTTATCACCGTAGAAACCAAAGCTGCAATGCTGGTTACATTGTAGCTTGCTCTCAGCTCTTTGCACCACTCGTATTGTTACCACTCAAATCTGTCCATTGAATGTGAAGGTGGTATCGGGACCTGGCGATATTTGTGGGGCTCGTACCTTGTAATATAATGTGTATATAATAGAATATAAAAATATGGCTCCAAGCCCCACCCACTTCAGATGGGCAAGAAGCTGATTGAGAGTAATGGATGTCCAAGGTTTTCATTACTGTAAAGATTGTTGTTCTACACTCAGCTACATTTTTAAAGCATCACTGAGCTGTTTGCTTTAATATCATCTCATTAAAGCCCACAACTGATCACAAATCAAATGCATTACGTCGTCTTTGTCAGCGTCTTCACTTGTCTGACGTGAGGTAAAAGTTGCCATACGAGGCCTTTTGTCTGGTATTGTTCGGTGAAGCTGCTATTTAAAGGGCCCATAATGAATTTTGATGCTTAATGGATGAGTGGCTTTTGAGATTTTAGGTCAAATTTCACTGAATTATTTATTTTCTAACAGTCAGCCCATATGGCCTGCCCGTGGCACATGTGCAATGCCAATTTCTTACTTAAATTTTAAAACCGACTCTACATTTTTTGTGTGTGTGTGTGTGTGTGTGATTTTTTTTTTAATTTTTTTATGCCGTTTAATTTTGTAAAAGTAATCCTACTATCACACGCTAAAGTGGATACATTTGAACTCCATTTAACTGCCACTCTCTACAAAAGTGGCAGTTAAATGGAGTTCAAACTGGGATTCTGGTAATAGTGAATAACCAGAATACCACATGATTATTTTACATTACTGAGAAAGTGCTTCTTACTTTGCTGAGGCTGTACATTTGTCACTTTGTCAGTTTACTCTACAATCAAAAACTCTGCGTTTCAGCGTGATGGGATAGTCCGTGTAATTAGATGTTACCAGTGCTTGCCATTCATGTAAAACCAGCGCCTCTAAGTTTCTCAGCTCCGCTGCAGACCACTTTTGCACTTCTCATACCCCGTTGTGGTGAAGCGCCCCTCCTGACGAGCTGCCCCGTCTTCCCCACCCCTTGTCATTATGAGCGGCCGGCCCCGGCGGTGTCACAGCTCCGTCTCCTTCTCATACTTTTCAAAGTGGTTTTGGTGTGTCTTTCACACTTAATCCTGCACTTTGACTCAGCACTGTGAGTGTCGAGCGCAGTCTCCATCTCCGATGTGCCTCCGCTGAACCAACGCTGCGATTCGCTGGCTCTGATGTCACCCCACGTTGTTGTTTTTTCAGCTGTAACGGCAAAGCTATGCGTGGCTCCAGAGTGATGCCCCTGAAAGATATGACAGGGTAAAGATATGATATCCTAGTGTTAGGCTCAGATGTTTTCAGAGCGAACACATGTGGGACACAAAAAAAAAGGGCTGCCACCCTTGATTCCCTCCTGGTATGTCCACAAGGAGAGACTGAAGGTCTCACAGTCAAGCGGGACTGGAATTCCAAACAAGATTGTGTCTGTCTGTGCCGCCTGACTGTGAAAACAGATTAAAATCATACTGACCAGTGCAGTCAGGAATGTGTTGAACCTTGAGCCTGGAAGAGGGGAAACCCGACCGATCATCGCACCTAATTTTTTAAAAAAAAATCATCCTTGACAGTTTTTCATAGAGTAGGAAGAACACCACACTGCCCGGCCCGTCCGAGACTCAGAAAGCAAACCAGTGCAGGACTCCGACAAGTTTATTTTGTTCTATTTTGTTGCACAGAGCTTTGTAACCACATGTCTGTGAGAAGTGCTTCATAAATGAACTTTTATTACTTTCAGTATTTAATATTAATCTGCCCAGTAACTGAAATAAAGCAGCCGTGCTGCTAGAGTAGCCGAAATCTTATCAGAAGCTTTTGTCTGAATTGTGATATATTAATTATGGTGCACACTGTTTTTCTGTTGGACGTTCAGATTGGATCTTTATAGCAATACGGCCTCCTAGGCTTAGTTAAAATGTGCGCTTATAATAAAGATCATAAAAATAAATGTGTATTTAAAAGCTTAAGCTCAGCTCTTGGCTTTGAGGTTCAGTAATGCACTGTGTGATGATGTCGGTCCGTTCAGGAATTCTCCAAACTCGTGCATTCACTGATGAAGAGTTGGATTCTTGGAATAAAGTCACTCGGATCTTACACAGGGAAGCTAACCTTGTAGCTCAAACTACATTTATTACATTTACAGATCAGCAGTTAGACTATTTTTACTGCAGACTTTTGCACGTTCAGGCTGGCTTTTAAACCAAAGGTCGGCCAGAGTAGCAGCGATCCCAGGAACTGAAAGGATAACATCAGGGCTGTTATTATTGTCGATAACTGCAGTTGTTTAGCCAGAAACTCCTCTGACCGAGTCATGGGACTTCCCTTGTGTTTCCATTTTATTCCAGTTTCATTTGACTGACCAAGAAGCACAAATGGGGAAGGGGGGGGGGGGGGGGTGAGGTCCTGGCACCAGTTGCTCCCCTCCTAGTCACAACACTCTCAAAATAGTTCTTTCACGTTTGTTCACTGTTGTGAAAAGTGCGCACAAATGCGCAAAAGTTGCTGTTTTACACGATTCCTGTTCTCCAAATGGACTAACTGAACAATCCCACGCTGTCTTCTATCAACATGTAATTCTATTGAATATGAAAACAATAGAAGACTGAAGATGCGAGATGGTCCATTCACAGACACGCCCGATGCTGTGCAGCCTTCAGACTGTTGGCCCTGAATAGACCGGGCCTTCAGTATGTGATCCGTCTGTATTGAATGATGGGCCTTTGGCTCAGCTGTTAGCCTCCCAGTGAAGGCTGAGACTCACATTTAGAGCGAATGTGAGATGCAGCCACAGTAATATTGTGTGAACAGCTTGTGTTACAAGTTAAGACAGCAACCGCTTTACACAGATAAGAAAATGGTCTGTTCCAAATGATGAACCGCCTGATGGTGAAACAGTAGATACATGAAATATATTAAATTATTAGTAATTGTTACCTTTAGATCTTGTTGCGTGCTACCCAAGAAGTAAAAGAAGACTAAAACAAAAAAAATCCTAAATGCAAGATGAAGTGATTTAAAAGCTTTATTGTCTTATTATTGAGGCTTTTGCAGGGTTTACTTTAGTTAATGAATATGTAGTTCTTCATTTTCTGTAAGATATTGCTGAATCCCGTCACCGGAACCCCTCATTAAACCCCCATGGGATACATCTTTAATATACAGTAGCTACAAGTAACTAGGTGCAAAATCTTGACAGTTTGTGGAAGAGGAGGCGCAAATTTTTAAAAAGAAAAGAAAAAAATTTCCAAAAGATTGTTAGTCATTGTAATGTGGTTTAGTTCATTCTTAGAACTTAACAAACTAACATGCACATTAATTGGGATTAATTATACTCATTTGGCTGCCACTTTGAAACAGAATTAAAGATATCGTCTGTTTTGACGAGTCCGCTGAGAGTTGCGGAGAGGCAGTAACTGGCGGATGGGGGAGGGCTCTAGCGGGGCAGTCACTCCCATCCATCCTAACAGCAGTCCTGACCGGGTAGAGGGTCGGACGGAAGGAGTCATTCATTCTTCTGTGGTGAAAACGTGGAGGAGGATAAAGAGCCTCTAAGGGGGAAAAAAATCAAGGTTGAATCGAAACAGATAGTCAGACCAACACTACACAAAGTTCAGAGAAGGCACCAACACATCATTCAGCTCCGAGGAGTTCGCAGCTTCAGATTCGCGCAGACAGCAGTTCCACGTAAGTACGTGCGCCTGTTTTAAAAGTACTTTTCTTCTCTAACAATGGAGTGGTTATTGCTTTCTGAAACAAGTCTGCACAGCCACAGCCACAGATTAGTGACTTTCACTCCACTTTTGCTGGTTTTTCTCTTTTTCTCGCGGAGCTTAGAGGGGAAACTCGTGGCAGAAAAGCCGAGTAGACCGTTTCTTTGCCATGCAGTGAAGCGCATTGGGACACCAAATTGTCACTGTGACGCTCATCCGTCAGGTTTAGTCCTTTATTCAACATTAGGCTGGATGATGACGCATAAGATGCAATAAATAATCTGAAACTGAAAAGGCTTTTTTTCCCTTTTTTTTAAAAATGGCACCCAAAGTAGTTTTTCCCGTAGACCGTTAACAGGCAAATCATTTTTTTAATTAGATAAAAGAATAATTAGTAGTTGTAGCCCATGTTTTATGCAGATTCCAGCTTTAAAAAAAATACTTTGTTTGTTATTTGAAACATAAAACCTAAAAGCTCTCATTTGGTCTTTAAACGATCATTTAAATAATGATGAGAAATGTCACACGTATCAATTATGACAATTATATGCAGTAAATGGCATTCAGGGTGGCTGTGCCTCAGGAGGTCGAGCAGGTCATCTGCTTTCTGGAAGGTTGGTGCTTCGATCCCTGGCTGCTCCAGTCCGCATGCCAAGATAGAGTTGCTCATTCACCGGAGTGTGAATGTTCGATAGAAAGCACTTTGGCACAGATTGAATGAGTGAGGCGTGTTGTGTGGAAGCAGGTAGAGTACAAAAGTGCTATATAAGAACCATCTACATGTGAGTAGCCTGAATAGGTGATTAAGCTTCATGTCATCTGAAGCAACCCAGCTTTATTTTTTTTTCTTTCAATGAAAACGTCCCATCAAAGGCGTCATTAACCCCAAACACCTGATCCCTGCGCCGCTTTCCTGTGTCAGTCGCTATGCTATTTGCAACTCAATGAGAAAGTGTGTAAGCGGACAGAGTGCTCCACACATCGTTGGCTTGTGTTTCAACAGTAAACCTGAGAACCGGTCCCCACCTCTAAACCAGAGTTTGTGTGAGAGAGACAAAGAGCGGGGACAGCTGGCTTTTGATCTCTCTCTGCTAACACAATAGATCTCATTAATGTTGTTACAACTTTTTTTTTTTTTTTTGTTGCTCTTATTCACTGTTGTAGTTCATGGTATTGTTGTCACTTTTACAGCTGGGACGTTGCAGTGCAGCAACTGTGTGGTCTCCGGTTTATATTCTGTAATTAGCTCGAACCATTTCTTTCTAATTTTGCTGTTTTTTTTGTTGTTTTTTTTCTTTAAAGGCACGCAACTGAGCTTCAGATGTTTAATGATGCTTAGGTCATCACCGAGTGAGTGACTGCAGCATTAAAGACGGTGGTTGCCTGAGTCCGCTGTCAGGGCTTGCCAGTGGTTTGAGCTTATGTGCCAGCACACGTGGTCCCTCAGGGCTCTGTGTTTGGCCCATTAAAAAAGCCTGAGCTTCATTCGTAACAACCCAGCAGAACTCTCCTTTCCCCCCATTTAGGCCACAAGAAAAGCAAAAATCTACCAATTTTTTTCTTTCCTTTGGTTGCCGGCAGCGTAGATACTTTGGAAAAGTTCTTTAATGTTTCTCTTTTCCCCTCCTTTCCTAAACTTAAGGGTAAACTTTCAAAGCATGAAGAAAAAAAAAAAAAAAACACTGCCCACCTTCTTTTTCCCCTGTGCAGATGATGCAGTCTGCAATGCTTTCAGTGCACGTTACAAAAACATAAAACAAGAGTTTAACTGCTAAGCCATTCATGCAGACCGCATCATCTGCCTTTCGTGCCTCTCGAGCTTTGATGGTAGTGCCTTTGTCATTAATCCAGGATTCTGGCTGCAGTTTATGGGATTGGTCAGTATATTTCTCCTGGAATGAGGGCTATTTTCAGTAGAGGATTTGATCTACATCTTCTCCGTGCATTTGGATCCTAAACAAACACTATGAGTGCAAATATTGCCGAGTGGTCTGCTGGTGGAAATCAGACCTGGGCTCCGTCAGCCTGTGCTTGAAACCGAAGCCTGGAGCGCAGTGTCGCCGTGACCAGAGTGTGAAATCCACTAATTGAACGGCTGCTCCTGTGTCAAAGGTTAAGCCAGACGACTCCAGCGGGCTGGGATTAACATCTGGAATTACAGTTTGATACAGCAAAGGTCTGCTGTGGATATCCTCCGGTGTAGATGGGCGAGATAACAAGGCCGGTTTATTTGCATGGTACTTCCTTAAACTACTGTAACTGCTGCACGTGTATGTGGAGTTAGATCATTCGCTCTCACATCTGTTTTTCCACAATCTGTTCTTCTTGGGGGGTGGGGGTGGGGGTGGGGGTATTCTTTTGTGTCTGCAAGTGTGGTCAGTAAAAGCTTCAACAGGAGCATCCAGGAAGTGCCCTATGAAACCAAACATCACAGATTTTATTCAGTGCGCCTCTTATTACCCTAAAGTTTGTTTATTTGCTTATAAAGGTGACGTAATGTGAGGAAGGCAGTCTTAAAATCTCAACAAATCTAAAGTGGGTCACATGACGTTATGCCGTTTTCCATTCCAAGCTTCTAAAAGGAGAATTTCTAAGTGAATTGAAAGCAGCCGTGACTCTGACTTTGTTGCATTTTTTATAGTCGCCTCAGAGATGGGCTGTTTGATCAGCGCTAGGAGCGCTCTCTGTCACAGTCTGACAACGAGGAACGCATCTGAGATTCTTTATGTGATGAGACAGGACCTTCACTTTTTCATTGATTAATGGATGTACTTCCTAAAATGCCATCAGATAGGTATGCGCTGATGGTGTATCCTGGGCCGATACCAGATGTTTTGGCTGATAGTGGATGCCGATATTGATATTTTGTCTGTGGAAACTCTGTGTTTTATAAATGATCTGGGAATGCGGTACAAGACACTGGCCTTGTCAGTCAAAGGGTGTTAGCCAGTGAGTTCATCCTGGATAATCCTTCTTTGTGACACTTTATTTTCAAGTGTGTTAAGAGGTCAAGGCAGAGGGCTGTTTCCCCATACATTTCTAGAGGACTCGAGGTCTTTTTCAGCCAAAGGTATGGCCCCCTGGTGGCCATTAGAAAGAATACACATTTAAGGCATTTCCCTGTTGGTTTCACTTTTCAGACTTGGAAGCTCCATCCATCATTTACCCTATGTCTACAGAGGTATGTGACTGTGTGAGTAAATACATGTACATTCTGTCACCTTTAAGCTATTTTCACACATGCATTGCAGCCCCGAACTCTTCCAGAGAACCCAACAGACGTGCACGAAAGAATGCAGCCGTTTTTGTTCCCCAAACTGACCAGAGTAAGTAAACGGTGAGGGGAAAGTGACACTTTGGTCCCTTAATGTGAGTCAAACTCCCGTCTCATGGGTGAATGCCAGCTGTGTTTGTGCCCTCTCCACCCCACCTACCTCCTAAGGATCCTTAAGCGGGGATTGTACTTGCAAACAAACACTAAGGCCAGTGGCTGTTCCTGTTATGCTTCTTTGAAGTCCACTGGAAGTCTCTCTGAAGGAGGCATGCATAGTTTTTTTTTGGTCTTTTGAAGTACAGACACTCCTATATGCTGTTTCAGGACCCATAGTACCAAGATAGTCACATCAATGGAAAATGTACCAAACTGAAACAAAACAGATTTATCACTGATGTGATGACCTTTTCCATGTGACCTCCTCTTTCTGTTCTTTCTCTGCGACAGCCCGGTTCAACCCTAAAAATCTTCGACAATCCCTCTGACAGTTGGTGGCACTTGTGCGCCCATATCTGCGTTGCCCCGTAGGGCAGTCATGCACACTGATTTGATTAGGCAGTGCTGGAGCTAATCACTGTTCTCTCTCTGCTCCTGTGCCTTTCTTTGCTGGTCACTCTTTTATTTTTTTTACCCCCCTCTGACTCTCGGCTCTTCGTCCCCCCCACCTGGTTCCTAGAGATGAGTCACTCTTGGGGGTACATCTGCCTCCAGCAGCTCTCCTGTTTACTGGGAAATCAGCAGCATGGTGGGGTCCTCACAGTAAGAAAGCCCTCATCCTGCACTTGTCTGGAAAGAAAGACCCATCCAAAGAAATGAGTTGTAGAGGAGGGAGGAGTTTGGTTTTTTTTTGGGGGGGGGGGGGTGAAATGAGGAAAAAGAATCTGCAGTGGGTTTTGTTCCTTTTGTGACGAGCTGGGGGTCAGTCTCAGGGGAGCGGACGGCAGACAGGCGGCGGGTTTTGCAGCTGCTTGGCCCGCAGCGCTTCATGCGGTCCCCGAGCAACTGCAGGCTCATTAAATCGTGCTGTTTGTGCTCAACATTAACTTCAGTTTATGTCTCCTGTTTTTCCTCCAGGCATCCATCTTTTCTCTCTGCTGCCAAATGCTGTATCAGACAGCTGTATGCTAATGATAAACGGGTATGACCCGCCACAATAGGCAGTCAGCGTGTGATGTGCGATAAGGTGGTATGTGCTCACTTTGGCTTCGGACACGGAACACGTTTTGTGTGAACACGATTACTGAAGATTGTGCATTGTGTGTGTGTGTGTGTGTTTCCAGTTCCTATTACAGAAGATCAACAATGACTACAAAGTCTTATTAGTCTCAGTCAATTTTTTTCTGTTAATAAAAACAATAATGTTGACATTTTGGGTCACAGGCTAATTTTAAAATGTTACCATGTCAGCTACAGAAACGAAACAGTAACATATTGTAGGTTTGCAGGGATTTAATGCGACTGTTCCTTAGCTGGAAAAGGCAGATTAGTTGTTTCCGAGCTGCACGTGTCTCTGTCTCTAACTTCACATTTAACCTTCATCTAACCCTCGCCAAGTAAATTAGAAGATTTCCCAAAATGTTGAACTATTCCAAAAAGAAAACGAATAAATTCCCCCGCTGGTTCTGTCATACTCGTCTGGTCGAGGGAGCTTTCATTTTTGCTCACAGTCACTGCTAAACCCCAGAACAGCCGAAGGATTCTCCAGTCCGTCTGAGCCAATTTCGCTCAAAACCCCACATCTGATTCTCTCTGTTTGAGTCGAGGTTTCAGCAGCGCTATGGCAACCTTGCTTTGGTTTGGACTGGCAGGCTGTCACTGGTCATTATCGCCACTGCACCCTGGTTCAGAGCGAAGCAGGTCCAGCGGCCGTAACACCCTCTGGCTGCATTCTGCCTTGGCACACCTACTTTCAGTAGAGGTGACTCATACTAAATATAAGGCAGGTCACTGGTGTGAGCTAATTCTGTTCACGGTACTAACTGTATTAACAGTAAACTGCTGTTTGCTCCCTTTGGAACTGTTGCTATGCAAGTCAAGCTTTCCATCAGTTTACAGCAGGTTACTTGAATTTCTGGGTCTTTGATTAAACACAGCTAGCTGTTACTAGCTACGTAAATTGATGCCTTTTATGTTTCCAGCTGAATCTTCTTAAAAATAGAGTCCCGTGCAAAGACGAATGCTGTTTCAGGCATGCAGAAGAAATGCTGCTGCACGTATCCTGAAAAAGTCAGGAAGAATATAAGATGAGAGATTTTTGACATGATTGGTTGCTTAGCTCATACACAAGTTTTACAATAGTATATTTCAACTTTATAAAGTCTTATAGATGCCAAACCTTAGCTAAGGTAATGCTGTTGCAGGTAAGCTTCATGTTGTCCGATGCTGCTGGAGTGTAAATGTCTAAATCCAGTGCAAAGCGGACTTTAAAGAAGCATAACCGGAGTGACTGTTGGTCCAATGGTGTCTGCAGCCTTGCAGCCAATTTAAGAACTGTCAGGCTATAACTTAAAGAAGATTAAATACTACAGCCCACATCTCCAGCATATATCCTGATATGACACAACCAGGCTGAACTGATTTAGAGCCAGGATAGATTTCCAAGCTCCAGCTCATTGTCAGATGCATCCTGTTTAATTTGAACTTAGGTATAATTAGCAGTGGCATAGTGTATGCGTAGTTAAATTAGGACCGACACAGTTCGGGTTGAGGTCACTGTCATATCTCTCTCTATCTTAAATCACGGCCTCTGTTGTCTAAATTTGAATCACTTGCTACAAAACATTTTTGCAGTTGCAGGACTGCAGTAAATTTGGCTTTATTTCATTTACCTTTGCTTTGACTCCAAAAGCTTCGTGAAACATGCAAACTTGCTTTGGAGAAAGCCAAAAGAATGCCGAGCATGAGGCATTTCTTTGTTTGCTGTTGTCATTTGGGGCGGTCCTCCACGGCTAAGTGGTATTTGCCAGCTGAAGACGGCAGGGATCTTGCCTTGGCTCACTGTGTGGAGAGGGTAAACAAAGGCATGACAAAGTGGATAACAGAAGACTTTAATAATAAGAGGAGGTGGAGGCACGAAGGACATATACTTTAGAGAGCACCGTGGCTCAGAATAAACAACTATATTAAACAAAAGAGAGCAAAGAGTAAGAAAAAAGACGTAAAAAGAGAAACAGCTTGTACTGGTGCTGTATGGACACATAGTTGAGCTATCTTAATCACACTGCGTACCACTAGAGGTACATAACTGTGATCTGACCTTTTTAAAAAACCGCCTGAAATGCAAAATAAGCTCCTTAACAGCAAATTAAATTTGATGTTGACACTTTAAGGGCAGACAAGCACTTAACCAGATCTTATTCTCTTTTCAGGATCATTAGGCAGGTTGAAGAAACCGTTAAGCTTTTCTCACTGCAGAGCCATCAGATTCCTGGTAGTCGATGGCCCGCGGTGCTCTGTGGGACTCTTTATCACCCCAGGCTCAGATTTGTGGGGGGAGACGGAGAGGAAGATGCTGCTTTGTCTTCCAGACGTGATAACAGAATCTGGCAAACATGAGCCAGGCTGCAGAGCAGGAGGGGTGTGTGTGTGTGTGTGTGTGTGTGTGTGTGTGTGTGTGTGTGTGTGTGTGTGTGTGTGTGTGTGTGTGTGTGAGAGAGAACTCATGTGAAACTCTTTTGCCCATTATATCTGTCATCATGTCTGGGACAAACTTGGCCCTCATCCAATCCAGAGAAATGACCCTCCTACCCACATTAGGAGAGCACTTAATACACCTGTCTTCTGCTATTAGAGAGACGCCGATGACTTCATCACATCTGAGCAAAGACAACACACACACACCTACACACAGACACACACATAAACTTAAACTTGCATCTCTGGGTGATGCAGCTGCGGCCGTCTGTTATGTTTCACGTTGCTGTAACAGGCTGATCACTGTAAGGTGACGTCATCGCTGTGTGCTTTGTGCGGTCTGTGGTTTACAAGCAGGACACACACGCACACATGCATCTGTGCAGACACACACACACACACACACACACACACACACACACACACACATGCGCGCGCATGAGGAAATTGGATCGAGTGTGGATAATCATTGCATTAATGCACAGTGTAATCAGTGTGTGCCCGAGGGAGTAAAGCACACCTTGTGTTTTTACTTTACACGCCGTGCGCTGTTGTAGCAGTTCAGCTTGGGCTCTAGTGTTGAGGTTTTTTAGGAAGTGGAGGGGGTGTGTGTGTGTGTGTGTGTGTGTTGGTGTTCAAGGGAATTGGGGGCTAAAGGAGATAAAGCTGGACAAAGGCTCAATTTCCACGTGAACACAGTTACAGGTATCATGCACAACTAATTATCCGATTACCTCCATGAGCGTATTACTTGCATCTCCCCCAGTGTCTCAGAGGTGCATGGATCGAGCTGTGCTGGTTTGTCTTTACCACAGCACAGCTGGTGTTATACTGTTTTCAACCAGGCAAATGGCAGCTTAATTATTTAGCGATTAATATAGCTACTTAATATATGAGAAACAGATGTCTTTGCAGTGGTCAAATTAATTGACAAGTTAGATCATTTCTATTTCTGTTTGGAAAGAAGTGATTAGGTTATCTGACAGGCAGCAGTCACTGAGGTGTGTGGGGCATAGCTGAAAATGGTCTCTGTAGGACTCGTCGTGTCCATGAAGCAGCATTGTTTCTGTCTCCCTGTCACCATCAGCGGGCAGAGTATGTGCTCAGTGTGGAAGCTGCACAGGCACCAGAAACCCAGTGGGGTGGTTTTTTTCCTCGTCTCTTTGAAGAGCTCCTAGTGAGGCTTTCAAAGCCCTTCTGTTTCAAGGCCAGCATGAATGTAACGCAGCTGTCCAGCTGAGCAGGAACAAGCAACACTTATTATTCTCCACAACAATGATGGTTTATTTTGTGTGTGTGTGTGTGTGTGTGTGTGTTACCTTTTATTTTTGTACAGTTCATACATTTTGCATGCCCAAATTAAGTTTCATTGCCAGCTGCCACTTGTACTCGATTTTAGCACTAGTGAAAAATATTATTGCTCTTGTCCCGTAAGCACAATACTGAACGCACTGTGCTGCCACTGAGCGGTTTCTGTGGTGCTGATGCAGCAGCAGTTTGATAGTCATATAAAAATGTTCCAGTCTCTCTCTCACACATACACACACACACACACACACACTCTGGCTGCTGTCTGCAATGATGAGGTCATTGTTGGTCAAGTCTGTTTTGTATTGTATGAACAGAGAGCAGCTGTAATGCCCATTCAGCTCCAGTCTGAAGATAGAGTGCTTATATAACCTACAGTAGTTTACACTGACAATATCTATTGTGTTTCTGTAAACTGCACAAACACACACTCCCGCTTGATTAACAATAGCAGATACAGTTTCACGGGTTTGAATTTGACCTCTCGGATCAGAAAGGTGAATCTGTTCAGGTCCCTGATGTTCAGCACTCTTTAAATATTTACTCACTGGCGCGCTTCAGCGATTGCTCATAATCGCTTTGCAGTTTGCAGTGCATTACGGTGATTAGTGTTAAGCGAGCGAATGGGGTTTGGGTGCTGGCTGCTTCCTGACACCTGTGTTGTATGTGCGCGTTAGCCTGAGGGACGGGGCTACCGAGCTGCTTGCTTTTAATGAGAACGCTCTCCGCTTAGCCTCACATGCCTCTCATTACTGCCCGCAGACCCAGAGAGTGAAGAAAAGACGAGGATGGGAGAAATAAATATGAAACAGATGCAAAACGGCAATGAAAGATGCATCTGATTCTGATTCTCGCTGCCAGATACAGTATTAGTGCTTGGTGTGTCACAGCCTTGATGGAGAGTAACCTATGATTTAGATCAAACAGCTTGGCTCCTGCACGTGCAGCTACAGAAACATTTGAAGCAATAATTACAGAATAAGGAGAATAAAACTCGTTCCATGCCCGATGTGAAGCTATACCTAATAGGATGTTAGCTTAGCATAATGACTGAAAATGGCTAGCATCGTGCACCAGTAAATATTTAGCATTATTAATTAGTCTGCTAAATCATTTCTTAATTGATTGATTCATTGTTTTGTTTGTAAAAGATTAGGAACCGTTGGGAAATGGCCACCGCTCCTGATGGTAAATGGACTGGTTCTTATGTAACGCTTTTCTACTCTGCACTCAAAGCGCTTTATACTACAAGCCTCATTCACCCACTCACCAAGCGCTTGTTTTTATCTCTATGTCCTCTCTAAGATTTACACTCTGATAAATGGATCAGGAGCAACTCAGGGTTAGTATCTTGCCCAAAGATACTTTGCAGACCAGGGCAGCCAGGGATCAAACCGCCGACCTTCCAATTAGTAGGCGACCTGCTCTACCTCTTGAGCCGCAGCCATCAGGGAATACCATTTCCATGAAAGGATGTACATGGTCCTAAACAATGCTTAGGTAGATGGTACGTTCAAGTGGTAATTTCTATTCAGTTTTATTTATATAGCGCTAAATCACAACAAACAGTCACCTTAAGGTGCTTAAATGGACTGGTTCCCTCTACAGCGGTTTTCTACTCTACTTGAGCAGGACCCAAGGTTTCCCAGCATTTCCATAGTGCATCCTGCTGCCAGGTGTTCCCCAGGTAAGTGAGGCACATGCACCAGACTGTCCACATAATGTAAAAGAAAACGTGCTTCATCAGACCAGGCCACCTTCTTCCATTGCTACTTGGTCCCGTTATGATGCTTACGTGCCCATTGTTGGTGCTTTCACAGGTTGTCAGGGGTCAGCTGGGGTACCCTGCAGCTGCGCAGCCCCATGCGCAACAAACTTTGACCACTTTTGATAGATACTGACCGCTGCAGACCAGGAAGAGCTGCAGTGTTGGAGATGCTGTTGTTTAGCCATCACAATTTAGCCCTTTTCAGATTTGCTCAAATCCTTATCCTTGCCCATTTTTCCTGTTTCTAACACATCAACTTTGAGGACAAAATGTTCAGTTGCTCCCTCATATACCCCACCCACTAACAGGTGCCATGATGAAGAGATAATCAGTGTTATCCACTTCACCTGTTCGTGGTTATCATGTTACGCGCGGTCGCTGTGTATGTTTTTGTGTAAAAGCAACAAGTGACCAGCGTAAACTTGACTGTTCCCAGCCAAGAAATGGCTCCGCACACAATCCTCTATAATGCCACAAGTTTTATTTCCCACATTATATTTGGAAGGATTGAGAAGCATGAAATTTTCAGATATTTTTAGGAAGAAGTTCACAGTTCCCCCTGTTTTGAATCTTGACATTAAGCTAAACTAAAACGCGGTTGGTTCTATTTTTCAGATTTCACAAATATGGGCGCACTGATCTTTTCATCCTACCGATTGAAAAAAAGCAACTAAAAAACAGTTCCTAAATCTATTCCACTGGAAAATGGCAAACCCCTCGTGTCCCTTCCATTCAGCGCCCCCGTTCCCAAAGCTCTTAAATGCTATAAGAAAGAGCCTTTTGTGGCGGGCCTGGCTGCGGTGAAAATGCCACATAATAGCCTGCCCCCTGGTCTGGAAGGATTCAACAGCTGAGCTCCAAACGCCGACATCTGACTCACCTCAGCTAAGAGGTATTAAGTTGAATGTGTGTTTGGGCATTTGTTGGCATCACTTTAGAGGGTAAAAATAGTAGTTGGTCTGTAACACTTGGGGAAAATCCCCTCAGCTGTGCAATTTGGGAAATATTTTACACTGCTGAGGTTCCCCTCAGGACAAAACTGAACTCAGAACATCAATCTGGAGCGTTTTCCCTTATCTGTTATTATGTATTTCATGGCACTTCTCTGTAAAGTTGAGCCTCCTGTTTCCAGCCACCATTCTGATTCTGAATTCATCCAGAATCACTGACGGAGGATCAGATTGAGTCATAGCAGGTTTGCTTTCGGTTTTGTCTCTCGTTTTGAAAATCTAAACTCAGTTCAGTGGAATATCAGTGAGAAGCCTACTTCCATGTGGTTTATTGGTGTAAGTCACAGTGATCCCAGAGAAGCTGCTGTGTGTGTGTGTCATGTATTATTTCAAGCTTACTCCACGTTTTCGTGGCAGAACGCTGCTTGTTTTTCCGCTGTTCACAAAGTTGATGCTAGTGTTGATTAGATCTTATTTGACCGTGTTTGTGATGAAATCTCGAGGAACTTTTATCCACAGCTGTTGCTTTAAATGGCTAAAGGAGATGAGGGCATATTAGTTTATTGGTAGTTTATTAAATCTTTGCTGTGCAGAAATGGCATCGAGCTTTTGCAAAAATATTTAATGAACGCTTGTTTTTCCCCTCTGAGGGGCGACAGAACAAACGCAGTGGAATGGATGGTTTTTCAGGTACAAAAAAAACGAGATGGCTTATGGAGTGTAATGAAAGCAAACAGATTTCATTGCTACAGAATTGAATGGATAGTGTTATTACTATGTAATAGTTATGTTATGTAATAGTTTCTACTGGAAAATATGGTGTAACACAGATTGTAGTTTGAGGCATGATGAAGAATACATAATTAGAGAACAGCACAAAGACACTGGACAGGTACTGTTCAGTAACTCCAATGAGTGGAGAGGGGTTCCAGCAGCTACCAATCGTCCTGTATCGGCACGCCCATCAATCAAAGCGGACGCGCTTCTATCGTCAGTATCCAGTAATAAGAAACATTCACCCCCTTTAGAGGTATGATGAGTTGTTATGAAGGGTGAAAACTATCCACAGAGGTCAAAACCGTTTCTCGAACCAGGCTGCAAACATGCTTTTTAATGCTTTTGGAGCGAGCCTCAAGTTTCCATTAGGGGAACCCCACCTTCCCGCTTTGCTGCTTGCTCAGATTGGAAGCAAAGACGCCATGTGAGAGATATGAATGAATGATTTGATCCATAAAGCTGTAAGCGGTCTCTGAGGCCGCTGTTTGACTCAGTGATAGATTAAGGGCATCAAACGGTCAGTCAAACGTTAGCAGAGAAACGGTGTCCTTCACCATTACGTCATTCTTTTATCTGCACATAAAAAAAGACAACATAGCAACAGCAGCAGCAGCAGCAGCTATGGCTTCCTTTTGAGATATACCAATCGATATTTGATGGTCTGTTATCATCACCTAATCTGGTCCACTTATCCTGTGTTAGTGTTTCTGTGCAATCTTGTTATGTCAGACTATTGACCTGATCTTTAACTTAGCTGAGTGCTGCTCTCTCTGGACAGTAACCATTAAAAGTCCCCAACAGCACTGAGTAAAAAGGGAAGTGAGGCAGCCATTAGTTAATTATCTGCAGCCAGATTTACAGTGTGTGCCATTAGCATGTAGACGGTAGAGTAACCTGAATGTGCTGCTGACGTTTAATCACTGGCAGTGATGCTATTGAGTTTTATTTTGTCAGCTCTTTCCGCTTTTATCAACTGTAAATGTAATGAATTAGTATTAATTTTTATAGCACTGCTTTTACTTACACAAAATGTCTTGTAGGGGATGCAGGTCACCTCCTTTTATTCACTTGTGGGCTCTTGTTGTTGTTGTTGCTGTCATTATTATACTTTTTATGACATTAGATTAAAACATATACACTCACAGGCCACTTTGTTAGGTACACCTGTTCAACTGTTTGTTACTGCAAATTCAGCCAATCAAATGTCTACAGCAAATGAGTAAATATATTTCTAAAGGTGCCATTGGCATGAACTTCTCACCAGATGCCGGTAACAACCCGTCCAATCATGTGTTCAATACTTTTTCCCTGTGTCATTTTTCATCATTACACATAATTTATGGACATCTTTGGTTTGATTTGATTTGCAGGTGTGGATCGGATGGGTTGTTATTATTATGCAACTTTGCCACTTGGACCCAAATGAGGGCTGCCGACATCTGCGCCGCTTCTCTTTTTTATGAACATGTGAACTAGTTTAAGAGCTTCTCCAAGGTGCAGCTGCTCCTTAGTCTCAGGTTTAAATGGAAAATACCAGCGAGCAGTGAAAAGGATGCCGGGGAGCCAACAATGACTGAGCTGTAGCCCTCTGGAGATGGTGTGTTTTTGCGATTTGGACTCATCACTGCATTGTTCTTGCTCTCTCTACAGGTTGGGCCGATTTGAGAGTCTCACATCTGGATTTCACTGAAGAGATTTTGCCTCCGCATCCACCGCCGGATTCCACACAGGAGGTTGGTGTTGTCGCTCCTTGTCGTGTGTGTTTTTCCTTTAATTTCATCTATGGTCTTTGGTCAGTTGTAAATATAAAGCCTTTCCTCTGGAGCAGAACAAAGCAAACAGAAGCATGATTTCCTGCTTTTCTTGTCATGATATTATTGCAATTCCTGGCACCTTTTTTTTGTTACTAGTGGAAACACAAACTGTTCCCGTGGTCCCATTGTTCCAGGCGAGGGCTTTTTAAAACAAAGCCCTTTGCATATCAAATCAACAGGAATTTATTAGTTCATACTGAGGAGACATCATTGCTCAGCTATGACGCTGCTCTGCTACACGTGCTGCAGACGGTCCTGAGAGCCGGGGCTGCTCCCCTCATACCTTCGTTTCACAATGTCGTAGCTCGCAGTAAGTCTGCTTTGGATGGTTATGACATTATTGCTCATAATCAAAATCCCTATATTAACGAGATATTTGCTTCCAGAACCTCACTGCTGAGCTCTATTGTGTTAAGATCCTAGTAGTCGTACTACTAGCAGTCATAGAGCTTTGCACGTTTTGTCACCTCATACACATGGGGGCACCGTGGGCTTCATGTTTCTGCCGCTTTGCCCCCTGAGATCGACCCTCATACACTCGTGGACGCGGAAACTGTAGTAGTGGTAGAACCCTTGTCTCCTGTAGCCAGAGACGCACGCAAACCGACACCACTGCAGGGCCGTAAATCCTGCTACAGACTGCAACAAATGTGATTCAGTGTGCGCCATTTTTTTCTGCTTTTTTTTTTTTTTTTTTTTTTTAAACCATGAATGGTCTTGTGACCCCAGAGATTTATGACCCATGAACTTTCATTTAACTGAGGAGCGAAACAGCATCTTCAGCAGCTTCCCTCACTATTTTCATTGTCTGCCCTGCTGACTCTTGAAATCTGTTTGGTGTATGTTTTTCTGGATGGAGTAGGAAGTTGGGGGTGTCAGGATGGAGCAGCGTGTTTTTCCAATATGGAGGAAAACAATGGAGTCGGAGATATTGAGCAGGGACCACCTGTGAAGGTCATTTCAAAGTGGAAAACCCCAGCTAACATAATAAACACATTAATTGTTTGTCCCTTTGCTCTTAAAATAGGGGAGACTTTATGTCAAGCGCTCACTTCCTGTTATCTCATTCTTGTTTTGTCTCGTTTGCTCATGCAGAAGATGGGAGTTTGCTCCAGTCATAATTCAATCTGAAGCTTTTTTTTATTTCTGCTCATATCCTTTCAGCTAAACATTAAATAAGGATGTCTGAGTTCGTTATTCTCCAAGTGTGAAGCACGGTGTTTTTTTTTTAAATATATCCTCACATGTCAGCTCTGATTGAGACAGATGTTCCCCTATTGTGTCTGCAGGATGCAGCAGCGGTCAGATCTCACAAGGACATGCTTTTGCTTGGTTTTCATAAGAAAAGCATGACTTTTCAACACTCACCTCTTTGTCTGCAAGTGAAAGCACCCTGCACATCTCGCTTTACTCCCCCGAAACCAGTCTGAAAATAGCAACACACTTCTTGATTTCTCAGTGTCCCGCCTCCTCTCTTTGTTCTCAGCATCTCCTCGTTTGTCTCCGTCCCTCGTCTCCTCACCTCCCACACATGCTGTGTTTTGCCAAGGACCTGAGAGCGGAGATTATATCACTTGATACTTTTATTATCCAAAACTCAAGTGAGAGAGGCCGGTGCCAGCATTCCTCAGCAGTGCTTACTTTTGATTTTGAGCAGAGTATCAGGTTAAGTGCCCCCAACAGCTATGGATCTGTCCCCCCGGGGGCTTTTGGATAGAGCAGGTAGAGAGAGGTCTCAGTTTGCAGGGGAGTTTGTGTTACTCCGTGCTATAGTGGGAAACTCAGCTGGGAGCAGCAGGTCAGCGCCACAGGGAAGTTGGGATTAAACTGCACTCATCCCAAGCACAAAACACAGGGAGAACAATGCTTTTGGCCCTCTTGAGAAGGAGGGACAAATACCATCCACCCAGCTTAGCCCAGGGACTGATTTCCTGAGTCTGGCTGAGAAAATAGGATTTGAAGTGGAAGGATTTTTTTTTTCTCCCCACGACCCCCTGCGTTTTTGGACCCCAGGGCAGTTTGCAGAGCTAAGGTGGGGCTGGAAATGGTTAAGCACAATGGAGACAGTGTTAGGCCTGAGGGGCCCAAACGCCGCAGCTCTGTAACAGCGGGGAAACAGAAGTTCTGGGGGCTCCTCGGGGCTCTCAAGTCCATCAGCAGTCAGAGGAAATAGGTGTGAAGAATGTGGCCCCTGATTTCTTAAAGTGGTATTTCTCCTTGCGGAATATTGTTATTTTTCACCAGTCTTACGCTGAATAGCATGTTGCATAAAGTGCTTTGAGTGCTCGAATAGAAAAGTGCTATATAAGAACCAGTCCATTTAAAAAATCTTTTGCATATAGCTATATGGAGTCAGAGCAGGGCCAAAAAAACACCCCAAAAACGATCTTGTGTGGCAAGCAGAGAGAATAATCTCATCACAAGATGCGCTTTCCAGTGAGACCCTCCTCTTCTGTGGCGGTCCAGTTGGCCACCCACTTTGACGCCAGGCTGCGATACGTCAGATGGTCGGTTGTTTTCCTTCACCCTCTTAACCCTCACGGCGCGGGCTCGCCGTACGCCGGGTGTTATGGTCAATATGAGAAGATGAGAGACCGTTGACCTCTGCCTTCCTCCACAGAAGCACAGCTGAAGAACGACTTTGTCACTTCTACCAGAATGACTCCCGCTCCACCTCAGCGTTGACACACAATCGGTCAGATTGCATAAACAGATGTTTCCAGGGCGAAACGGTGACCGCTTCGCACCGAGAGCGAGCAGAGGTGTGCATGTTTAGATCCGCGTGTGCATGTGTGCGCTGCACTGCTGTTATTTTATGAGGAAAACTTGGGATTCATGAGGTTTTCTTTTTTTCCCCCCCTCATGCTGCTTGTTTCACCGCGGTTCCCCCTGTTTTTTCCTCTCAATCACTGGTGTTCTGCTCTGTGGTAGACGTGTTAGTGCCGTACCTCTCACAGGTGTGCTCCCTGCTGACCGCTAGCTGTGTGTCTGTAAACCGCCGCACCATTATTCTTTTCCCTCCTTCTTTCTTTCCCACGCTCCCGCCTTACTTCCTCCACAGCTTAACGTTGGGATTTCCTCACTGCTAACACGTCTGTGTGTGTGTGTGTGTGTGTGTGTGTGTGTGTGTGTGTGTGTGTGTGTGTGTGTGTGTGTGTGTGTGTGT
>JAVDPK010002648.1:294615-316205 GCA_034780415.1 Cichlasoma orientale | reverse complement strand
CCCCCCCCCCCCCCCCCCCCGTGTGTGCGCGCGTTGAACATCTGTCTCCATGTGCCTGTTGATGGGCCTTAAGCAGCCGTGGCCTTGAAGTGGCAGATGGTCATAGCTGCTCCCTCAAACTCAGCTCAGACGTCTCTGATTGCACATACACGCAAATGTACATCAGTGCAGACTCCCAGCATGCATTTGTCTCCCCAGATCTGCTTTTAGACTACACTCATGGTCTGAGCTGCCTTTTTGTATAACTGAGGATGGTTAAAAAAAACAGAAAGGGGAATAATGTTTTCTTCCATATGCTACTGTGATGAGCAAGATACTCTTTTTGTCTGGGTGTTTGTTTAGCACTCTGGAGATTGTGCCTAGCAAACTGCATCTGATTTCACCACTCAGTAAGCTGTTTTTTTTCCTTCTCCCTCAACTGGAAACTCCATAGGCTCTAATCAGAGCCAAATATTCCATCTGTCCATCCACTGCTTCCAACTCTTTCCATATGTCTCTCCTCTAATGCCATCTCCTTCCACCGCAGCTCTTAAAAGCGAACGCCGAGCAGCCTCTTCGGGGTGGCTGGACGGTGGAGTGACAGAACATGTGCAGGCGCAGCTCAGATTGAAAACACGTGGAGATAAAGACCTCAGTGAGATATCTGAGGCATGTCTGGGAAACATGCGTTGACACAAGCCCAAATAAAGGATTCGGTTTCTCCAGTGTGAAATCAGTTCCTTCCTGACTCAAACTGGGGCTTGGGCACACCTGAATATTCGGGTCAGAAGTGCATGCACAGTCACGTTAATAACTATACTTTGCATTATTAATGTAAGCATATAAACTGTCACTGTTATTTTTTTGATCTTGGTTGCTTTCTCTTTTACTTTGAATGTTACACATAACTTAATTTATGGACATCTATGGTTTGATTTGTTTGCGTGCGTGGATCGGATGGGTTATTATCGACATCTGGCGAGAATCTCATGCCAATAGCACCTTTAAAATATATTTACTTTGAGCACCGGTGACGTGTTCAATACTTATTTTACCCGCTGTCTTTAAGTATTTGCGAGCATATGAGCAATAACCAACTTTTAAAGTTGGACACACGTGTGTTTCTAATTTTAAACAGAGCTCCAAACTGATTACTCCTTTAAAAATAAATTTAATTTACGTTTGATTTCATAATCAGTTGTGAAAAAAGAAGTTTGAAATGGATGTAAAAATGTAGAGTTTTTGGTTTAGAAACACGCACACTGTCAGTTGGATTTATATTGTCCAGCCTTTTATCTGATTATCAGTTCCCACCCCACATTGCTTTGCAGTCATTCGCTTTCTTCGAGTCTTTATGATTCCACAGACCAAAGTCTGTCAGGGAAAGATGAATGACTAGCGGCTCACAGGAAGACTCTGCCTTGTGCTGTGTTGGATCTGTGTGAATGGCGCTTTAGCCTGGCATGCATCTGGTGTGTACATGCGGATCATTACTCCCTCCTGATCCACCGGTCTTTGATGTGAGGGTCTGTGCTATGTCTGAGCTCCTGAGGCTGCCAGGAGACGCCTCCCAGAGCATCTTCACTCAGGCTTTAGTAGCGGCGGTAGCTTTCTCTTTAAGAATAGAGGAAGTCGCTGTTCGCCAAACACCTCCAAACAGCGATTTTCTGCTCAAAAGCTTAGTCACTGTTCCAACAGCCAGTGTTTAGTGTCTTTGTTCTGTTGAAGTGCAGTACATGGAGTTTGATAGCCAGACCAAAACCACAGGAGCATGAAAGAAGTAGTTTTTCTGATTAGTGTATCCAACTACTTTCACTAGTTTAGTACAGTAGTAAATGGCGTACGTACGTAACCAATTAGGTGTTAAATTTGTTTTTTTCCCCTTATGGAATTGTCCCAAAGATTTCTGTTTAGGATTCTTTAAGTGTTTTCTTTCTTTTTTTACATTTTAGTAGTTGCTGCTAACTTTAGCCATTATAGTGTTACATTTAGTTTTAGGTTAGTCCTAAACCTAAAGGTTTCCTCTTGTAATCTTAAAAGTAAATAAATTTTTCTTTTAAATACAAAGGTTAATGGAAGCTTATAATAAAAAAAGGTCATGTGGCTTGTTGGAGCTAATCAAACGTGTTATCTTAATTAGCTAAGTAGCTAGCTGTTTTCTTGAGGGAGACTAGGTTACATTCTCCGTTTTAAATTCAGTTCAATTCAAGTCACCACAAACAGTCGCCTGAAGGCGCTTTATATTCTAAGGTAAAGACCATACAGTAATTGGTGTGTGTCAGCTGGCCTCATGGATAGATAAAACCGGGTGTCTTCTGCATAACAGTGCAAATGTTTGCAATACTTTCTAATAATGCTGCCTAAGGGAAGCATGTATAATGTAAATAAAACTGGTCCCAGCACAGAACCCTGTGGAACTCCATAATTAACCTCAGTGTGTGATGAAGACTCCCCACTAACATGAACAAATCTGAGTCTATTAGATAAATATGATTCAAACCACTGCAGCAGTACCTTTAATACCTAAAGCATTAAGGTATTAAATCTCTGTAATAAAATGTTATGGTCAACAGTATTGAAAGCTGCACTGAGGTCTAGCAGGACAAGCACAGAGATGAGTCCACTGCCAGAGGCCATAAGAAGATTGTAACCTTCACTAATGCTGTTTCTGTACTAACTACTCTTTCAAGAATTTTTGAGAGAAAAGGGAAGTTGGAGATTGGCCTGTAATTAGCTAAGACAGCTGGGAATTGACTTCAAGTGATCATTAACGTCTTCCCGTTCAGCTCATGGCCATCGGGGGAGGATGAGTCACCAGGGTTTATTAGAAATGGGTTAAAGTTGAAGTTTTATTAGATCTGCATTCATGGGGTATGTTTATGAACCGTTCTGGCCTAACTTTAATTGAAACTGATAAGAAAGGCCTCTTCCTCATGCTTTGCAGGGTGCATTCAAGTGCCTAACTGACCTATTGGCTTCTCTTCCTGTTTGAGTCAGCCCTGTCTTTTTTTTTTTGTCTTCATATGGAACTCATTTGTGAGTGAACACAAAAGTCAGAGGAACACTGTGGCTGAGAGCCCTGTTGGCTGAATGCACAATCCTGGGACACTTTGCTCCCATCAGCCAGAAAGGTAATCCATTAGTCAGACACCAAACCACCATCTGCTCAGCCAGTTAACAAGCATCCAATCAGCTATCTCAGACAGCAGCTTGATGCAACAAGATCTGTATGCGTCATGGTTCATGGGCTTGTTTTTTAATGGGAACAAGTGCGAGTGTGAATTTTGAGTTTAATGCACAAACTAAAAAATAAAACCTACTTCTGTTCTGTGTGTGTGTGCCATCCCATACAACATGGGAGAGGTAAACAAATCCTGCAAGGTTATGTGTATATAAACTATATAATTAGATGTTTTCTTCAAGTATACTTGCATACATACGTACTGTGTGGCTAAACCAGCAATGTACCTCCAAATTCACTTCAAGTGTAATTTAAATCCATCACCCCTTATCCCACCAAACTTCCCTCCCACCCACCGCTTCCTACAATCCCCCAGCTGTTCTGGGGGGATACAGAGGAATTCCTAAATCAGCCAAGAGACATATTTTTTCCTGGGATCTCTTCCTAGTTAGACATGCCCTAATCACCTCACCTGTGAGGCTTCCTAAAGGCATCCGAGACACCCAAACTATTCCAGCTGAGGAGTGCTGAGCCCCCACCAAATGGTCGAGCTCCGTATCTACGAGGCTGAACTCGGATCCCTTTTTGGAGGAAGATTATTCCCACTGCTTGCATCCACATCCTTGTTCTTTTGGTCAGTACCCGCTCATGACCATAGTGGAGGGAAGGAATGTACACTGACCAGTAAATCAACAGTTTCGCCTTTTGGCTCAGCCCTTACTTCACCACAACAGGCCATTACAGCTTCCACATCACTGCAGCTGCTGCTCCACCTGTCAGTCCTTCGCTCCAGTCGTCCTCCACTCCTGAATAAGGAACTTCTTCACCTGGGGTAACCGCTCGTCCCCTCCCAGGAGCAGGGGGTCCACCCTTTTCCAGCTGAGAACCATCAGTTCAGACTTGGAGGTGCTTATTTTTGTCTCAGCTGCTTTGCACTTTGCGGCAAGTGGTCTCCCCTCAATCAAGCCAACATGACCACATCATTTGCAGAATACAAATATGCAGTCCCGAGCCAACTCAGCATGGCACTACAGCTAACTCCACCTAGAAGATCTGTCCATAAATGTTATGAGCACAACTGGTAGCAATGGAGGCATCCATGAAAAATAACACTTCACTAATATGCCTTTATTTTTATTTTTTATTTGTGGTGCTTTTACATGGCCTTTACAAACAAAATGATATAAACGAATCTATTTTGAGGTGCCGTTTATCCAGCTATATTAACATACTTATCCCCCAAATCATTAATGTTGTACATTTCAGGTTCAGGAAATTGAAAATGCAAGTCTTTATTAAAGCTGATAGTGAGATGTTGGCCTTGGCTGATTGAAAAGGTGCAGTGAACAATGAAAACAGAGCGAGAAGGTGAGAGAAACTGAAACCAAGAGAGAAAGAGGAGAGAAGCCCTCCGCAGCTCCAGATCTTGTTATTTTAACCCAGATTCAGCACTGAAATATGGCCACCATGTGGACCCTTTCAGAAAGTTTGGATCCGCTGTCAGTCTAGCCAATCAGAGGAGATGCAGTGGTCCAAGAGGAGGGGCGGTAGGCGGGTCCTGGAGCGTTGAGTGCGAGGGAGGCATTAAAGTGTGTGAGCAGAGGAGAGTAGGGGCACCGAGGCCACATCTTCAGGAGAGCTGGACTATCCACAGACCAATGGAGACAGGTTTGTCTCATTTCTCTTCATTTTCCTGCTTTCATTTCCTGTTTAAGCGACTGGGTTCAGTCTTGGGGTAAACACTTAATCATCAGAACTGCTTTGCTGATGCAGTAAAAAAGGATATTTTGCATTTGATCTAAATCACAGACTAAATATATATACAGTGTCTCAGAGCCCCAGGATTCTGAGCAGATGTGCAGAAGTGGTAAGAAACAAACTCCTCTGTTTAGTGACAGCAGTTGCTTTTAGCGTCTGTAACTTTCCTTAAATAAAGACATTTTAATTCTCCTGTCTGCTTGAAATCCAAAGGAAGACAGATTCTCTGCTATCATCGCGACTTATTTACAAAGCTGACACTGGCCTGATGATTGCATTTGTAGGACTGCTGCCATGTGGTTTATGTTAAATGGTTATTAGTTAATTGGGAAGCTCTGTGACCAATCGGAGCCCGCATTCCCCTTCAGTAGCTGCGGAGGCTTCTCATTCAAACAGATCCTCACAGATAACGAGCACACAAGAGGAGTGGCTGGGAATGCAGGAGATCCAAAAAGAAGCGGGATTTTTTCGGGGTTTGGTCACTATGGTGATATTACCAGAATGATGCCAGTGGTTTGGAGGTGCTTTGTAGCAAGTTTATCTGATGTTTTGGGCTGTCTTTCTCGATGAATAAACCATTTAAATCTCTTTAGCCAGCTTGAAGCAAACTCCCTCCAGGGTGGCCTCGGATTCGAGCTGCAGCGAGTCCATAGATATGTAGATTGCTTCCTGTCAGTGGCAGCGTGGAAAGGCGTTTCCTTCTGCTTTGCTGTTGTGATAAGAGAAAAGCTGAATGAATGCGCTCAGCGGGAGCTTTTCGGGCCTATAAACAGCATTCTTTGGTTACAATAAAATATCTCAACAACTATTTGATAATGTTTTTAAAGCCACTGACTTTGATGATCAGCTGACTTTCCCTTTAGTCCCATTATGAAGCGCTTGGCATGAAATTTGATGTCCATTGTAATCGGTTTGATGGTCTGGCACAAAATTGCCCCATGAAATGTGTCACGGCCGACCACGACTGACTTGAATCACTTATGCTGCAAGCTTTTCCTTGAATGCATGTTGCATTGTTGTGTTAAGTATTCATGGTTCCAAGAGGATGATTCCCAGTGACTCATACCGTGAGCTTAACATTTTTGTGCCGCTTTTCTTATTTGTTAACGTCTGCAAACAAGCACAACATTAAACGGCTACAGGACACACGAGATGCAACTGGGGAGAAGGTCCTTTCTTTTCAAGCATCTGGCTGCTTGCTCACACTTTGGGGGAGCTTGTGTCAGATGGCAGGGAGTCTAAGTGTGTGAGCTTGTACGGGGATTAGTGTTGGGTGTCACTATGGTGGCGGGTGCAGTCTGAGGGCCGTTAACTCTTCTGTGTATGTAAACCGATCCTCAGATAATCCTCTATCTCCTGCCTGGTTACTCTGGGAGTATAAAAGACGTCATAAATCCACCTCGAGCCTCACATTTGGGAAACTTGTGTTCTTGATACCTGCTCAAATCTGTCTGGGAACAGGGAGCAGACGTCTGGGTATATAGTGTCACAAATACAAGGTACATTAATAGAACCAGACTTGCCCAGGCTAGTTTAAGTGCCCATATTCAAGAAATCGTAAGAGAAATAGAGACCCGCTAGTTGGCGCTGTGCAGCCGACAGGCATGTGATGCAAACAAACTTTAGCTAAGAAAGGTCAAAGTTTAAGGCTCAAGGATTTCAAACCCCTTCCAGCTGGTTCAGATTTTATTTTACTTTTCAACAATATTCCTGTCAGTGAAGAATTGGGGTGACAAATGTTTGACTCTAAAAACTTCAGATGGGCCGTTTGTCTTAAATCTTTATGTCAAACGTTAGTGAGGCATCAGCAGTCTGCATTTAAGGCTTGGCGAGAGTGTTTTCAAAAAAAGTGCATTTTATGAGTGTGCAACTGTTCGTGGTGAAGCAACGAAAATGCTTGTGATTCATAAAACTGAGCTCTGGTCCAACTGCACTGAAGCAGCTCTCTGTGCCTGTTCTTATGATCTCATCTGCTTGACACGGTCCAAACATACGGCGCGTCAGCTCACACACATACACAAAGACCACAGATCTGGGTCATTTTCTCCACTGGAAAAGAAGAGGGTGGGGGCGGGAAGGCGAACCGTTGTTGATATCTCAACAGGGTGACAAAGATCAAAGTTTGTGTAGCGCTCTTACTCACGCACACAGACACTGAGTATTCCTCAACGGGATGTAACCGCAAGGGGACGAATGTCTGTCCGGACCCTCTCTGTAAGGGCGCTCCGAGGGCCGAGCGATGGAAACCTCACGGTGCGGGCGGCACACGTGTCAGCAGCGGCCCCCGGCTCCCTTTGCTGCCCTGCCAAACACTGGTTGGAGAATGACTAACAGACTCCCAAGAGGCAGCAGGGAAACCATGGCAAAAAAAAAAAAAAAAACCCTCAAAGAAAAGAAACAACTCTCAGCTCTGACCTAGAGCTGCATTTATAACATGAGCACAAATACTTACAAAAGCTCCTTTTAAGCTTCTTTGGCACTTCTGCTTACATTTGTTAATGTCTCCCATAGATAAAACCTCAGCTTTTAGATAACCTGCAGAGTTTTTGTCTGTCTAGTTTCCAGACAGCCTTGGATAGGGACGCCAAGATAAAAGGGTCTTTTTTTTTCTTTCTGTGTAGCAGAATCAGTCATTTTTCTCAGCTGAAAAAGGTTTCATTACAGTGTAATTATGAAACATAAAGTTTCTAAATGAATGGATGTAAATCTTTGGGCAGTTTATCTTTCAGTGAGGTTTTGATCCAGATGTAGAGGCCTTACAATGTTAGGAGAACCCCAACAATCCCATCATCCCTCGTGAGCGAGCACTTGGCGACAGCAGGAACGAAGAACTCCTTTTTAACAGGAAGAAATGTAGAGCACTTAAACCCATACATGAGTAAAGTACCTCATGTTTGTAAATGTATCTATAGTACTATAGTATATTGTTTTCCACCACTGATAGCGGTCTATTATTGTGTGCTGAGCCAGATGTGTGTCTGGGACCACCTGCTGCTTCCTGTTTGTATTGTCTCTGACTCAGCAGAGTCGCTGCCACTGAGGTTATCAGTGGTCATGTGACTTTCAGACGAGCGCTACGCTATCAACTGTTGGCTGACCCCAGGTCATCTGTGTGGGCTGCTTGATGAGAGGCCTCAGGCTTGTTTTTCTCCTCGTCTGCATCCGCTCCTCGTTGCTCTTTTTCCAAGTCTATTCTAACCTTTCCCCCTCTTTCTCCGCAGCACACACACATACACGAATGCACGGATAGAAATGCTCCACTTTTTTTTTTTATCTTTATGGCCTGAATCACAAGACTTTACAGTGAGTGCAGAGCAGGAGGAGTGGACCGATCACAAATCATTCAACATAAACACAGCCAATACAGAAGAGGCCCACTTCAAACGAGCATGTCTCTTCACAACTCATTAGACCCCCCCCCCTCTTAAAGATCTACACCAGAAGCCTCCCTTCCTCCTCTCTCTGCTCTTTCTGCACACTTTCTTCATCCTCCACACTCCTGCTTTGTCAAATATGATGGGGGAAAAACGAGAGGCGTAACTCTGACCTGCACTTCCTCAAGCACAGCACAAATGACCGATCATCTTAGAACCTTTATATGTGCAATTAAAGCACTAACCCTGTCCTTGTCTCTCCCTGTTTTATCTTTTAGGTGTGTTTGATGTGACGCCAGCGGGCTGGCTCAGGGAACACAACTTCAATACAATGTAGACACCAAAAACCGAGCGGAATAAGAGTCTGAAGACCGCACCGACAGAAGGAGGGTGAGCTCAAGGAGGAGGAACGACAGCTGTGCTGAAGCGACACCAGCAGAAGATAAGGAGTGAGAGAAGTGGAGAGAAAAACAGGGAAGGAGCAGACTGTGAATCATTGACGTGAACCTTTTGTGTACAGCACTGTCACCTGCTTCTTCCTCTGAAGGGTTTACTCGCTGACACGTCTCCACTGCAGGAGGATCACACCCTTAGTTCTCTGTCTTTTGAGGACCTTTTATCCGCAATCCGGCTTTTCATCTCTCAGCAGCGTCGAAACCTGAGCAGAGGGACCCATCCAGCCACCGTCAGCATGTGCCATGTTATTGTCACCTGTCGCTCCATGCTGTGGACTCTGCTGAGTATTGTTGCCGCGTTCGGAGAGCTCATCGCCTTCATGAGCACTTACTGGCTCGTCGGATTCCCCCGTGCATCGAATGCAGTCTTCAGCCCCCATGGGGCCACCACAGCTGGAGAGGCTTACAGGCCCACTTTAGGCATCTATGGTCGCTGTATAAAGCTGCCTCACCTGCAGCGGGGAGTACTGTGCGGACCCTACGCGGTACACTTTGGAGAGATTGCCAGCGGGTTCTGGCAGGCTACTTCTATCTTCCTGGCTGCAGGGATCCTGCTGCTGTGCGCTGTGGCATTCATTTCCGTCTTCACCATGTGCTTTCAAAGCATCATGAAGAAGAGCATCTTTAATGTGTGTGGACTGCTGCAAGGAATCGCAGGTGAGGTGCTCACACAATACATATGTAACTTTTATAGTGCTTAAAATCGATCCCCTTTTAAGTTACCGCTTTTAAAAGTTTGGGGCCCATATTGACCGTTGGCCAGATGCCTAAAAAGGTTTTTCAGTATGAGGGCTGAAGAGCTGCACCTTTTTGGGCAATAACCTTCCTAAACCAACAATCTGGCATCCACACTTTGGCAATGATTGACCAGATGTGGAGGTGAGAAAGTAAACGAGGTTTTTCTAGTGACCCGTAAAACATATAAGCCATATTTAACCAGTATTTGCCCCCTTTCTGTAAAGGCTGACTTTCAGTCAACCTTGAAATGTTTCTGGTACAACAACACCATGAGTGAAGCATGTGCGAGTGCTTGTTTTCCTCATACCTAACGAGGAGCGAGTTTAGGCTCAGGACACGGAGTTGAGAAAGAAGTGCTTAGGTTTTGTAATCTGAACGTACCGATCCAAAGAAAGCTAACTTTGTTCGTCCAGGCCGTCATTGTTTCTGTTCATTCCTGTGGCGTCCACTGTTCATCAAGGTAAATGAAAAGCTCTCCGCTAAACACATTCATTACGAGCGCCACAACTCCCACTGCTAGAATTATGTGTTTTATTCTCGTGGAGCCTTCAGCGAGCGTTAACCTAAGCAGAAGTTTAAAGAGCATGGTGACTCTTTGTCATCGACTGGAGCAGCAACCGCCCAAATATTTATTCTTTACCCAGTCAGCTGGAGCTTTCTGACACTCCACTGGCCTGCGAAGTGGTCGAGTACGCATGCGTATCTCTCTTTATGTGTGAAGGGTGTGCGTTTTCTGTCTGTGCCTGTGCGCACGACGACAGATCTTGGGCCACTTTGACTCATTGTGGTGAATTATGGAAGGGAGGAGGCCATGAGATCATGCTCGCTGAGCCTCGTCCTTTTTTTTTTTTTCTTCACAGACTGTAGCCTTCAGCTCTCCGGTGATTATGGCTGTCCTCCCCCACAGCTGTTTATTTGTGGGAGGCCCAAACAGAAAAGGTGGGCATGTAGTGAAGGACAAACCAAGCTGTGCGCTCAGATCTGTGCAGGCCTGTTGACCTGAGAGAGTAAAATCCATTCAAGCAGTGGACGGTTCCTTTGAATTAATTGCATTCATTAAGCTTAAATAGCTTAATGTTTATTTATGACATAATACTGGCCTGCTATTTGGTGGCATTTCCTTCACTTATGATCCCACGTACATAAATATCAATCCCATATTATTTGTTGGTTGCAAATAAATTACTACTTCAGAGCCATCTTGGAAGCGTACAGGCAGCCAATATTTAACATGCCCCCCTCCATAATAAATAAATAAATTTTGGAGTACCCCATTCCCAAGTTCACATTCGACCAATCGCTCAGCCCTCAGCAACTCAAGCTTCCTTTTGTTGGTCATTTACTATTCAAACTTGGTTGAAATATTTCAATAAGTGTGTCTCTGATTTCAAGATAATTCTCTAAGTCAGTCACACAGATGTAGAGATGTGGTTGCTGGAGGCTGCGGCCTGTTGAAATCAGTGGCAAACACAAAAGATCAAAAACCTCCTTGCAACTGCTTTTGTTGCTAGCACACTGAGCTCAGATCGATGGTCATTTGTCCCATGAGGTACAGAAGTGGAATCTATTCATGACCCCAGTGTTACATCACATGGATGAGCTGCTGAGTCTCCCCATTGTGGAGAGGATGAGGATGTGAAAGAGGAAAGGGGGCGAGCGAAGCATCAAACAGCCGAGGAGGCGGACGAGTTTCCTTCATGCTTCTGAAGCAGGAGTCCAATAAGTCTTTGCTCATTGCAGCCACGGGATGAGATAGGACCTACTAACGCCATCTAGAAGTGTCACTGCTTCCTACATCAGTCAGCCGTTGCGCGCTACAGTGTTCTACTCCACTTTTCATGAGGCCGGTGAATGATATCACACTCACTTGACATCCACCACCAAGACTATCACACTGACTTTATACTAATCATTGTTTCCACAATGCTTGCCGACCCTCCGGTAATGAGAAAACTGGAGCCAGCCGGCAGATGTTTGGGGAAACGATTGACCTCAGATAGGAAGATTGCGACGCTGTTGCCAGAGACGGTCACGTCATTGCGCTGGAGCGGCTCCCGAGCCTATTAACCTCATCTTCACACACGCTGATGTCACTTGGACTTTGCACTTAAGACTCTGTAGTCTCTTATATGCTCCACTTTCTGATGTCCACAGTGTCCCAGATGCCATTTAAACTGACAAATAGTTTAAGCTCAGATGGTTTTGAGATTTCAGCAGAAGTTAAATTCATTCCTTTCACCTTATGCAATCAACAAATGGCTGAAACAGACAGACGTCTGCTGAGGGTCAGCCGGGTTAAACGTTGTATCCTTCAGGCACATATTTTAGGGCCCCTAAAGACTTGTTATACACCAGTTAAAGTTGCAATACGTGAATTCTCTGTACATGTGCAGAAATACCGTTCTCACTCATCGTCACCTACGGCGAAGGGGATTACAAAGAGGACGGCAAACAAACCGGGCCATAAAACTGTCTCAGATTCTTGCATGTTCTGTGTTGAATGCTTTTATCACCCTCTATAAACTTCAGCAGGTTTAATCAGTGACCTGTGACTAAGCTCCGGGATGGAAGAGAAACAAAACAAAGCAATGCGGTGCAGGAGTTTAAGCTGTGTTATTGAGTAGTGATGACTCTCACAGATGATATCATGTTACACAAAAGGGGGAAGCGGACTTGTCAGCTCTGAGTGATAAGAGACGGGATTTCCATGATTTTATTCATTAGCTTTTTCTGCGCTCACAGTGGACGCGTGCCTGATTCATAATGACAGTAAACAACTGTAGAGCAAAGCCTGTTTTCTTTAACTCTGACATTTAAACGCAGTTAAAGCAAAGAGAAAACAGTCCTTCACAGGCTCATCCTTTCACTGTGCGCTCTCTTGGTCTTCTTGCAGATGGTGGCAGCTATCAGAGCTGGAGTGATGGTTGAGAATTGACAGTTTGGAAGCAAACTGAGACGAGAGCCAGTGCAGAGGGAATAGTGTGTGCTGAAGGGTGGAGCACACTGGGATATTAGTTTAGAAGGTCCAGCTTGAAGGTGGAGTAGGAGTATGTGTGTGTGTGTGTGTGTGTGTGTGTGTGTGTGGAGGGGGGGTCTTTTGGGGTTGGGAATTAGAACCATGCCTTCAATCCATCACCAGAGCCGGTCTAGCCGTTAGGGCAAGGCAGCAACATGTGGAAAGAATTTATGACCTAGTTTTCATTTCCCTGTTTAATACGATATTGGGTGCTTTAGAGAATGGGAGGAGAGCGAAAGAGGAAGAGGGGTTAGAAGAGAAAAGGCAGTTTCACCTCCAGACTTGAAGTAGGCTACACGTGAAGTTTTTATGGAGCAAAGCTAGCAGGGCCCGCTTGTTGAAAGAGAGCTAAATCCTCGTTCCCCCTCGTCTGGCTGTTTTATTGTCTGTAATTATATTAGTGCAAATGCTTCCTCCCGAGCTTTGATTGAAGGCAGACTCCTCGTCTGGCCGTCTGACACATCCGCTGTCACGGGAGGCAGAGCAGAGCGGAAGAAACGATGGACACCTCGTGACATTACATTTAGGACGAGGTTGATCGTGAATCTGGGAGACTTGCAGCGCGTGCTGAGGTGCTGAAGCCAAGCTGAAGAGACAGAGTGGCAGAAGTGGGTCACGGCAACACAGGAAGCGACCCCCCCCTCCTTCCACTAAGACTCAGGACGCCGCTGGGTCGGCCGGTGACTGGGCCAGGCGGGAAGGTCCATTGGCTACCTTTTCCTGTTGATCGCTTCTCTGCTTTGTGCACAGGATTGTGAGGTCTTTCTGTCATATATCGGACAGGAAATCATTTCTGCCAGTTTAAACTTTTTCTTCTTCTTCTTGTCCTGATAGGACACTCTGACTGCCAGCATGCCGCTGCGGCAGGATATGTTTTCATTTTCAAAAAAATGAACCGGCCCAAGTCTCGTACAACAGCGACACTTTACTTTCACCCTCATCTACTCAGCAGTACTTAATACATGTGGCAAACACGACTACTTAAAAATCTCGTTAGCTGCCAGTTCTGTGACTCTGATGATGACATATCTGAAATGAATCTGTCCACAGCTGTGTATTTATCAGGAAAATGAGCTGATTCTGATTCGCTTCCCTTTGAAGACATAAACATGGCACATTGTACATTTACAGCAGGAATATGTAAGAAGAGCGCTTATAGAGAACAGATATTTAATTTGTTGATAACTGAGCCTTGCGCATGCCCACAGTAGCCTCTGCAAGCCGCATTGCAACCCGCCTCTACCTCGGCTCCCCCTTTCTTCCCTCCATGTACGCACATGAAAGGGCCAAGAAGGTGTGCTGGTTACAGATCAGAGCCGGAGCTGCCAATATAAATTACTCCAGCTGCTTGCTGAAGTGGCCCCATCTGTAACTGTATAATGAGCTTTTTTTAACGTTACATCTCACCTTCATACTCACCGCTTTATCACGTCCTCTTTGCCGTTTCGTTGACGCCATTCCTTCGATTTCATTCCCGAAGTCTTGAAATGAAAGTCTCTAAACCTGCAGGCCTCACTCCTCCCGTGAAGCACCCCCGGCTGCAGTAAAACAAAGCTGTAATCACATTTAACCATATGTGATTAGACCCACGGACAAATACTGGCAGCGTGTTATGAAACTGTTTATATAGGTGCACAGATTTCTAAACATGCAGACGTGAGGACGTGGCGCTTCGAGGTTAATTGTTCACTTTGCAAACAATGCTTCACTCAAAGGCCGCTTGCTAGCTTCTCTTCTCGAATGTGGTGCCTTTTTTTGCCTTTATTTGTATATGTAGACATTTTTATGATTGCAGCTGTGCTGTATTGTATAAAATACTGTATCAGTGAACACTTAAAAGCATCTGTCTCTGTTTTTATGTATATACACAGCTTATAAACGCTCCATTGGTATCTGTGGAAATAAAGTGAAAGAAATGTGTCAGATACTGACAAAGTGCGTCACGTCAAAATTATAAATGCTAAATTTGAGAAACACTGTTGCAGAGTTTCACTGTAAGCTTTGTGTCACTAATAATGGACGCCGTCAGGCGAGTCGCTCTCCGAAGTGTCAGTGCCGTCTGAGCGAGAGCTCTGAATCATTGCCGGTTACGTATAAAGTCTGTCTCTGTAATGAATCTGCTCCTAAGCTCCTGACATGATGCATTCACTTGCTGACGTACATTGTGACGTTACTGCTTATCTTAGGAAATTTGGGATTTCCATCTGTGTGCGCTGGATACAAAAAAAATCTTAACTAAAGCCAGTGGGTGAATTTGAAAGCCTGCTTTGACCTAGAGCGAAAGGGTTGAGGCACCACATATTTTGAGGTGTAACAAGCACAAAGCTTCTATGTGCGCTTGATTTAATTACCAGCACTTGAGTTACGGTGCCTTCTGTCTGTTTCCCCTTCTCGCAGGTCTGTTCCTGATTCTGGGTCTGATGCTGTACCCTGCTGGCTGGGGTTCAGACAAGGTCCAGCTGTACTGCGGACCGGACGCGGCGCCGTACCGGGCTGGTCTCTGCTCCATGGGCTGGGCCTTTTACACCGCCATGGGTGGCACTGTGCTCACCTTCGTCTGCGCTGTCTTCTCTGCTCAGGCTGAGATCGCCACCTCCAGCGACAAGGTTCAGGAGGAGATCGAGGAGGGCAAGAGCCTGATCTGCCTCCTCTGAAGCTCAGATAATGTTTATTGTGTGGGGGGAGAGAAGAAGGATGAGGCAGAGATGGGCCAATAATGATCTGCCCCTGCTCTTCTGCCTATTCTAATAAAGCTGGCCTGTGAAATGGAGGCCCCTGCATTGTTTACCACTAATACTGACTCTTATCCTGTCTCAGTTTTGTGTTTGAAGTGGGGGAAACTTATAAGTGCCAATTTTATTTTTTCTCAGTGTGTGTCTTTGTCTTTCTGCTACTAGAGGTGCTGTGTCTGTTTTATTATATTCATTTTAACCATGTGGATGCCCTGTGAGGCCTGTGTCTGTCACCACATGTTCTGTAAATACGCGTGATTATATATATATATTTTGTACATAGTTATGATCGCAGAATGATGGTCAGCTTGATCCAGGCTGGGCTGATGATGTCACTCTTGCCTTAAAAAAAAAACAAACAAAAAAAATCAACAAAAAAAGAAACATAAAAAAAAAACTGGATTAACTGTTAAGAAGAGAACCACTAGTCAGTCAGAATAAACTGCTCATAAAATATGTCCTTTAGCTCAGAGTGGATGTTCGTTAGAGCTTACAGAATGTATATTTGAATAATTAATGTGTTTGTAGACCCTTGAAATGTATCAGTGGAAATGATTCTTCACACGGACTGCACAAGGACAAGCAAAGGAGGCTCTGTGGTGCATTTTGTTTGCCAAATCCTAACATGAAGCGAGCTTAATCCTAGCCAGTGGCCTGTGAAGTGTCTGGTCCTCCTCGGCAGACATCCTGTAATCTGTGCACATGGACTAAATGATGAGGACACATAAATAAATGAAGTATTGCTGTTGTTTGCAACGTCTGGTTCAGGGAGTGTGTGTCGAGTGTCCTGTCTGTTCCTGTTTGTTTCTACCAGACAAATAAAAAGAAGGGGGGGAAAAAAAGAGAAGGAGTTTGGTTTCAGTTCTTATCCAGGGAGAGCCTCGCTGTGGGGAAAGGGGAGGAGGCCCAGCAAGCGGAGCAGCCAGCTTGAGACCTCGGTTTGGCCCTTGAGGTGGGGGTGGGTGTGTTTTCCAGCCGGTGGGTGATCAGTTTTTCCACTGATGCAGAACTCAACTCTCCGTGTGTGTGTGTGTGTGTGTGTGTGCGCGCGCCTCATTTTAAGTGCTGTAATGTAACTAAGTACATTTAGGAGAGTATAGCTTTGAGGTACATCATCTTTAGGTCTCTGATCCACTAAATTGCAGAAGAAAGTTTATTACAGCTTATTTAACCTATTTGGTTATTTGTGTCTAGCTAGGTGTCATTATTATGTCTCTGATATGTAAATACAGGGTATATCGGGTAATTTTAACAACAAAAATAAAACATGTCACAAAACTATAGACTGTATATAAAAGATGGATGTTGCCACATTGGCATTACCTAATTGTTTGTTAACTCCAGTTTAGAAACCTTGAAATTAAGCCGGCGGCCATATCTGGACAAGAGAGTGGAGCACAAGACTTATTGAACATGTTTTTGGTACAACCGAATGCACAGCAAACCATATTATTTGTCAGGTGAGTCCATTAAAAATACTCCAAAATGTACCAACACTAACAGCATAAAGGTCAAAAAGGTCCAATTTAGTGACTGGAATTAGTGGAAGTGAGTACTAGCTAACAGTTAGCCACCTGATATGTCCCTACTGTTACCTTAATACAAAACTTTAAACATTAATACAATTTAAACAGTTTTTATGAAGCTGGAACTTAGCCATAGACACCAAAAACTGCAGCCATGTTTATTTGTGCTCTAGAATAGGACATTATAATATGAATACTTTTTTATAATAGAACATTTCCATACTGTTGTTTTGAGTACTTTTATTTAAGTAAAGGATATTTTCAGCTGCCTAAATGGTCAACAACACATTTAACAACACCTCTAGCATCTGTTTGCCCCCCCAGCACTAAATGCCAATACTTGCACTCAGCCTGGGTGTATTTGCAGTTCCTCCACGGCTGTCCCTGCCTCCGTGTGGACTGCAGAGAAGCTTCTAGCTCAACCCTGTGGCTCCCTTCCTCCACCTCAAGCTTAGCTCAAACTAAACAGAGTGCTTGATGACTTCCAGATTAGGCGCATGACAAATAGTGCAATCTGAAGAGCGCAGCAGAAATTCAGGCCCGTTTCACTGCTGCAGGCGTTTTACTTTTGCTCTTCATTTTCCTTTGGAGTCAGAAAGAACCGGAGCGAAAGGAGCCAAAACTCGTGAGCTTTGTTTCCTTTAAGACCAGGAAGAGGAAAAATTCAGTATCTCGTGGTGATAACTAGTGTTAGAGAGGGGCTCACACATTATTAAGGCTGAAATGTAAAAGTTTAAAGCCTGGACTGATGTCACATTTTTCCTTCACACACAAAACACAACTATTTTTATATCAATAATTGATCCTGTCCTTATGTGTAATGTTGAAAGGGTGGTTTGTAGTGGGAAACCTCCCCCACCTCTGCCTCACTCAGCTCCAAGAAGCTAATTAGTGACTTTCAGCTTATTGTTTTGGTCTCATGGACCACAGCCCCACTGAACACAGTGCTTTAATGATCAACTAAAACAAGGCTGTGGCATTCATGAGGGCCTTTTCAGACTTTCTTATGTTTCTTACAGTCACTCTAATCTTCTGTGTTTTGTAGGAAAATGTTCACTTTAGGAACGATTCACAAATATGGACATTTTCCAGAGCGTACACACGATTTCATGCTTTTATAAATGGTCCGCGCGGGTAAATTGCGCTCCCACCAAGTATACTACAAATCCCACAATGCACTGCACATCGGAGGTAAAGCGTGCGTCTCTCTTCCTCGCCTGCTATGTGCGGGGAAAAGAGCGGATGCAGGAGAAAATGCAGAGGGACACCTGCACAGGTGAGCTGACAGTGCATCGCTGCCTCACACACCAGGAAACGCCGCAGTCCTGAAGACAGAACGCCGACTGTTGTACAGTTTGTTGTGCATTTATTCAAATGCAAGCATCAGAGAAATTTTGCAATGTTAAATTCTTAAAAAATCTAAATAAATTGTTGATTAAATTGCACTAACCGGTGTACTTTTGTTTCTAAGCACAGTATACCCACTACAAAAATGTAGACTACACCACTGTCAAGAACCTAATCTGTGCATCAGGTAATGTCCTAAGTGAAATGATCCAGGTGCAGCTGACAGTCAGAGGAAGCTCATGTGACAAGCACGGTCAGGGCAGCTAACAGCAGAGTGTGTTTTCACACACTCCCAACACAGGTTCAAAATGCATCAAAGAGAAGCTGCCATTCCTCCCCTGTGCCCCTTCCTGTTGGCAGCGAATCTGGTCTTCTATAAGTTTCCTCTTTGCCGAGATTGTCGCCCTGCTTTACTTCACACAGATCTGTTTCAGACTCAGCAGCTCGTCCTGCAGCTGTGTTAACTGTGTTGGAGTGCACGATAGCAAAAACAACACACCAATATAAAGACGGCAGGAAGAGGTGTAGATGAGTTGAGTGTGGGTGTCCACGACTTTCACCTGGAACAGGGCGCCTGGTTAAACTGAGAAGTGGCACGCTATCCTAGAAGCAGCCATCAGAAGATGGGTACACTGTGGTCATAATGGGATGGAGATGCTCAGCAACAATATGCAGGTAGGCTGATGCTCAATTGTTACTAAGGGGGCCGAGAGGGTGCAACCACCAGCAGCCTGAACTGCTGATATAAGGCAGGATGGATCCATGCTTTAAAACGCAGATGGTTGGGTCTGACGCTGTTTACATACCTTTGCAACACACTTCAACCACACTTCTTAGTGTTGAACAGCAAAAGCTGATTTCTAAATCTTCCTGCATTCATTGTAGCGGTCTTATGAGGGAATAATGCTGCTGTGCTACAGATGTCATTTTTTAAATCTAGCATAACTGTGTTTATAAGATGTTTAGACATTCATTGATGTAAACATGGTGAACAACACGTGCATTACAGTGCAACTCAACACCACGTACTACAGCCACCAAAGTGATGAAGAACTCTGCTCACACTGCAGCTGTGATGAAGACTGAAGAGAGGCAGAGGGCGACGCAGCAGTGGTTCTAAATGACAAAAGATGTTACACTGTAGTACAACAATGAGTGTTTTTATTTTACTGATAATTTCCTCTCCCATCTTCAGATATTGAAGCATTTCTTTGATCTTCCACCTGCTGTTTGCAACCCTTGAAATAACTTTAACCTCAGTTTAATCTTCTTGCAAATTGCTGCACGCTGTCCTGAGCAGTGACTCTGCTGCTGGCTGCGAGTTATTCTCTCCACATTCACTCCGAGGCGACTCTGATCGTCACATTCTTTGGTAACTACTGACCTCGTCTGGCTTTCAGCAGAAACTGCAAGCCCGTTTTTTTTTTTTGTTTTTTTTTTTCTGCTCATTTCCAGCTCCAAATTTTATTCTTGGACTCTAAAGTAGCGTTGTATGACCGATGTATGACTTGTATGACAGCTCCTCAGTCCTTCTACTGTCTGAAACAAGCTGTTTTAGATCCTCTCCCTTTAAAGCCACCCTGAGGGTGAACAGATTTCTGTTTGTGGGACAATGTAGGGCATTCTCTCCCACACATCCAACTTTACAGCATTAAAAACCACATTTACAGCATAGTATTAAAAAAAAAAGAATGATGTGTTTGGCCTCTGTGGATAGTTTCCCTCTTCAGACCAACTCTGAGTGGAGTAAATGTTATTTTTAATAAAGTGGATGAGCTGATTGACAAATGTCCTGATCGCGCCTGCCAGGCCTGAACTACAACTTCACCTCATTAAACTGGGTCTCTTCAACGCGTGTGTGTATTATTAATGGATAATCTGACAAATATCACAGCTTGGTGTGAGGTACAGACCCACCAACAAATTTGTGCATCAGTTTTAGTGAGTAAAATTGTGGTATTTTCCTTGTCTGTTGCATCACCCTAATTAGCCAGTGTGCGTCGTGCAGCCTCGTCAGAGGCAGCTACCCATTTCTCATGAAGTTCCTTCACTTTATTTTCAGATTCCTGCAGTTTTTTTTTTCAGATGATTAATTTCTGCTCAAGATATTCCACCTTATTCTGGGATTCCTGCAGCTGCTGTTTCAGAGCTGCGATCTCCTGCCTTGCATTATCTGGGTCTTTGCCCTGATTGGGTCTACAATTAGGATTGGGCCCATAATGTTGTGTCCCTTGTGACCACTAGATGGTAACAAAATCAAGCTCACAGCTTTTGTGCTCCATCAGGTTTTGTTACAGCACATCTTATCCCATAAAATATGGGTCATGTTAAAAATTCAAGCTGAAGCTAAATTTTAAAATGATAGCAAAATGTTAAGTTACAAGAAGAAGAAAGAGAAGAGCAGCGAGGTGCAAGGACTGAAACTATGGAAGAGAGAAAATAAAAGTTAATGAAATGCATCAGTGGCATATAAGCTCAAAGGTTGTGAAAAAAGTTAAGTAAGGAAGGTCTGTTTGCTGCGTCTTTTGCTGACTTGTTTACTGATGTTAGTCACTACCGTAGGAGCATCAAGCCTCCTCTAACAGTCTGTGTTCTTGCTGATCAGCATCACATGTCAACATTACTGAAGTTTTCTTGCACTTTGGATTTGGAAATTAATAGTATGCAGACATTTACCACACTTTAGAGTGACCTTCAGTGACCTTTGCATAAAAAGGACTGGTGGTCCTGCTCTCGTTGCTCCTCAGCCTCCTGCCTGAGAGGAGTGGAACAAAGAGTGTGTGCTGGGTGTGTGGGGTCCTTCAGGATGCAGGTGGCTCTTTTCCTGCATCTGGAGGTGTAAATGTCCGTGGTGGTGGAGAAGCCGACTCCAGCAGTCCTCTGTGCAGTCTTCAGCACCTTCTGCAGAGCTGTCTTCTCTGCTGCAGAGCCGCTTCCGTGCCACACAGTGATGCTAGAGCCCAGGACATTCTTCACCACACATCTGTAGAACGAGGAGAGGACTGAGCTTCTGAGTCCAGCGCGCCTCAGCCTCCTGAGGAAGTAGAGGCGCTGGTGTGCCTTCCTGAACAGACTGCAAGTGTTGTTGCCTCAGGTGAGGTTGTTACTTAGGTGAATGCCCAAGTACCTGTACCTGGGGACCACTTCCAGCTCTGGCTCTTCTGAAGTCCACGATCATCTCCTTTGTTTTTGTCACATTGATGCAGAGATTGTTCTCTCTCTCTCCAGGTGTTCCACCGCCTGTTGTTTTTGTTTTGTGGCTGCAGAAAGGATCGTGCCATCCACAGTGAACACCTGATGATTAACGTGGGGTCTGCAAGTTGAACTGGTGATGGTTTAAGTTCCAGCTTCATGAACATCATGTCCATGTGTGACTCCATCCCATTGCGAGTACCCTCTTCAGTCATATCTGGACTCTGACGCTCTGGATCAGCCAGGTAAGTGGCTACTTTTTTCATGTTTGTTCAATGCACCCTGGATTTTA
>JAVDPK010002648.1:277274-291590 GCA_034780415.1 Cichlasoma orientale | reverse complement strand
CTTTTTCGCCCCCCCCCCCCCCCAACCGGTCGCAGCAGATGGCCGCCCCTCCCTGAGCCTGGTTCTGCTGGAGGTTTCTTCCCTTCAAAGGGAGTTTTTCCTTCCCACTGTCACAAAGTGTTTGCTCATAGGGGGTCACTTGATTGTTGGGGTTTTTTCTGAATTGGCTTTACAGAAAATTTGAAATTGAATAAAAGATGAAATACAAATAAAAGTAAACTGTGTCCTCATCATTGTAATAGTCAGGAAATTCAATAAGACCATTTAACATTCGTCAAAGTGTTTCATTGTGTTAGTGATATTTTTTTCCTTTGAAGTACTGTTCCTTGAAGTATTCAGTACTCCATACTCAAGTGCATAACATAACAATGCAACATTAAAGCATCATTTTAATTTTTTACGTTTAAATGAAGAATGATGTTGTTAGCAAATGTTTTCAAAAGGTGTATTTGAGGTTATTTTCTATAGAACGTACTCATTCAAATCAAATCAAAATTTGTCATTCATATATATATATACATATATATATGTATGTGTGTGTGTGTGTGACAGAAAATAAGTACAATACAAATAAGAGCATAATTTCATACTGAGAAGCCATGAAACAAGAATTTTATTCAGCGTTAATACAATAAATATACAAAACTCAAACTACTCATCATGCGATTGTAGGTGAAACCATCTTAAAATTACACCAACATTTAGAGCAAATAGTCTACAATTTGTAAACCATAAAAACATACAAACATCCCTTCATATTTCATCTCAAAAATATTATATACACACACACACATTGTTTTTCAGAGATGCAGATTAACATTTTAATCTTCAGTGTTTCTACCACAAATCATGATTTTAAAGCACAGCTTGAAGCCACAGTTGGTCTACAGTCCAATGCACAGGTCACACTGCACTGCAGTTTTATCATGTTTATGTTAAAATTCAATTCTGTGGGTGTATCTCAGTCTGAATAATGACCTCATGGTGCTCAGCCTCTAACTGTACTGGTCCAAATTAAGCCCGTGTGTGTGGGGGAGAAAACAAACAAACCCCTTCAAGAATCTCAGAAAAGACAAGAGGGAACCCACAGCCAGACTGTCCTGCACACAGATTAAGACTTAAAGGCCCAGCTCCCTCTGTCTACACAACACACGCAACGCAAAAACTTGGAAAGTGCTTTGGAGCTTAAATAATATATAAGACAGATTCAAAGACATTTTAGCAGGTGAAATTGTAACAATGTTGAATTTGATCACAGAAATGAAAGCAAGAACAGGCCTGATTGTAGTTCTGATGGAGTTCAGTGAAATTAAGAATATGCAGGCAAATGCCAGAACATAACATACTGGCCACTTTTATTGTGATACACTGATTTACAAGACATTTAAAACTGGAGGCCTGCCTGTGTCATTTTTTGTACAATCTCGTATAAAGTTTGACCTCGCCATGCAAGCGGAGAGCATCCTGAGTAAAGCTGAGGTAAATCTCCAGCACTGAAGGGAAGCTAGAGACGAGTTACACTTTCCTCACTGATAAATCATGCAGCTGTATATACAGGGTAGTGGCTCTCTTCTTGAGGAAAGGACACATAAGGTAGGCTTCAGGTGAAAACTAAGCTGACTCAGCTAAAGCAATGTAAAAAAAAAAAAAAAAAAAAAAGAAGAGCAAGTTAAGCATCTAGCCTACTGAGCAGGAAGGCCTGAGGGCACTATTAGAAATATCTGTACCGAATGCAACCATCAGACAAAGAATCTGAAGTCCACATTTAAAGTGCGGCTTGGTGAGATATGCAAATCAAGATAACCAAAGGATTTCAAGCAAAAAAAAACTTGAGAATTACCTTTAAAGTGATACTCCACTCAAAATGTCCAGTTTTTGAATATCAAACATTGCTTGCGGATTGGGGTTTGCAGATAAAGGATCACAACTTTTATCTGCTTAGGATTACAGTTTGTCAAAAATAGATGGCAGAATAGTTTCTACAGTGGAGAATATGATGCAAACAACATCTGACATCAGTCTTTGGCGGCACAATCCACTTCTGTCTATCCCCGTGGTTACAGCGCAGACTATGAAAGGCTACAAACGATCGACACAGCCACCGTGATGCCGCCCGCTGCTTTGTGAACTCATTTTTAGCACTTTGGCAGCATCCAAGTTGGATTTGTGGAGCCAGAAGCGATCATATTTGGATGAGAGGGTGGAGTAGCTGATGTTAGCAAACTGCAGGTGCGATGCAGAGACGGAGATAGCTAATACGAATCTCATTCAGCAAAACTGAAGCACAAACCTCTTGAACACGATGTACCACACAGCAAAGCCGTATCATTTTTAACAGAATGCCATTAAGTGTTTTAAAAAGGCACCGACTCAGTCAAGAGGTCCAGTTCAATGACTTGTATTAGCAGAGGTGAGGATGATGCCTTTACAGCTCTAGGCAAGCCTGTCGCCATAAACTTTAAATCTTTACAGTATCCAGATGAAAGTGTTATGAAAATATTCAGGTTGCAGAGGCTCAAATGTTTGTTTCAAGCTCCGGAGGTTTCTGTTTGCCTCAATCTGAAGGTTTCATTTCCTCTTTCTTGCATTATTGCAATACTTCATTAATGACTGTGGGAGGGAAAAGATTAGTAATGTGAATATCTTCATTCTGCAACTCTACAGTCTCCACTGTGAGTGTTTGATACTTGAACAGGTAAGATTTGGGTGAGGTACCACTTTAAGGAAGTTAAGGCTACATACTTTCTAAAACCCAATTGCGATTAAAGCAAACAAAGCAGAAGGCAAAGCAGTGGACTGGAATGCACAGCATTCATCTTCAGCAGAATAAAGTTACTCCACCGGGGGTCAGCAGTGTTAAGCTCACAAAGAAAGCACCAAAGAGGATCAAATAATGCTTCATTAACTCAATAAGGACTTCAGTTTTCCCGATAATAAATTAACTTAAAGGTAGGAAGTGGTGATTAGGTTGATAAACGCACAGAAAGCAAGCACTGGATCATGGTGAGAAATGCCCAGGTAACTTCAGAGCTACATTAGAATCTGCCTGCAGAAGACTCGGGGCAGCAATGACATTTAAAAAAGGCACACAAACCTTCATTTAATTGGCCATACATGCACACAAACCCAGAAAATCACACAGACACAATAAAGTTGAGCACTCTGGTTAAATGCAGCACAGGTGAGGACTCCCAGAGTGCACAATGTTTCAGGAGCAAGTAGACTAGGTCAGGAGAGCCTGTTTGAAATTTGAGAGGCTACAGATGGTAATGTGACTGTAGCGCCCCCACACAAACCCCTTCAGTATTGTCAGAAAGATGGAGGCGTTGTCAGTGTGTTCAAAAAGGGCAGTAAGTGGAAGCTGGGTACAGAGGAGGGGAGGTGATGGGCGAATGAGCGAGTTCTCTGGTCCAATTAGACCTCCTCCTTGAAGGCTCCCTGTGCAGCCCTGGAAGCGGCGTTAGCGGCAGCTGTTTGTACCGTCTTGTTGGACATGACGCCTGTGGCAAACTCCTGCTGGGCTTTCTGAAAGCTGGCACCGGTGGTACGGTACATCCCATGGACCTGAGGGGGAGGAAGAAAGGGGAGCAAGAGGGCAAAATTAGCGTGGGAGTCTGTAACAGACATCATGGATGTGTTCTAGTTTGGTGTGCATCTACCTTTTTGAACATGATGAGAGACAGGGCAGCCAGTGAGCTAAAGAGAGCAGCAACGATGATCATTATGATGCCCACTGGGATGCTTTTATTCAAGCCAGTCAAAGCTGAGATCCACCCGCTAGGGATGAGAAAATCATAAACAGCAACATAGTGATCACTAACCAGTCTCAGTACCATCGTATTCCTCTAAGAGAGCTACTTGTTGTCCAAAATGAATAACTGAGCCATAATATTTCACATGTCTGCTGTAATCTTTCATGCACCATCCTGCTGCCTTACACCAGTCAGCCACAGCACTAAAACCAGAGGGGGCACAGCAAAGATCCGGCCTCCAAACTACCCACACCCAAGTCTGGTCCAAGACCCACGGGATACACACAGGCCCCACCCACAGGACCCAAAGGATCTGCCACCAATTTCCAGACACCACAGATACCTTTACCTGCACTCACAGTAGCACTAGAGTGACCTACACAATATCAGCCAGGTGGTATTAATGTTATGGCTGATCACTGTAAATATTCACTAGACTAAAGTGTATTCATCCACAGGTAAAAATAGTCCTTAACAAATGCAGCATTTCCTCCTGTTCAGGTGGACAATTCCTAAAAGCAAAACACTGGCCCTGAGATTTGGAAAAAAAAATTACCCTTATTTCAGTTTATTTAAAAATATGACAAGAACTTGGTTCATTTTTGTCTTTTCATTGACTTGTTGACACAGATATAAAAATATTGCACACTTAGTGTCAAACATCACAGCATTAACTAACAAAGTTATAAATATCAAAAGTATAGAGAGCGCAGACTTTTCCAGTATAAATAAAGGCCTAAACCAAGAGAAAATGTCAAGTGAACCACGTCCCTAAGTAACTCCAGCTGTGCGTTTGTAACATCTGCCTAACACACAGACAGTACAAAAGATGGATGCAGCTGCTGTAACGTCACCCTATTCCCATCATTAACATGTTGGTGTTTTGAAACCAGAGAAGATGAACGAGGTCTGGATCTGAATGTGAAACCACACACTCACTGATTACTGACCTGTCTGTGAACATCTCCTAGACTTAGAATGAACAAATTTACAAAATGGACTTAAAGTTTTATTCAATATGACCTGAAACAAGCACCTGAGCCCATAAACTGTTCAGGAAAGTGTTTACAGATGTCAGGGCAGAGGTGTGATTTCCTACAGACTTCTGTAGGACCGCAAGTCTTTTGGGAACCACAGGTATGACTCGCTGGTGGTCTTCAAAAAGAATGCAGCTTTACAGACACGGTAGCTATGCCTATCTTTACACTGTCTATGACCCGACCTGGACAACCGCAGTGTTTAGTTTAGCTTGACTCAATGCCAGTATGAAGGGGATGTCTGTTCATTAACTGTGCTAATTAAAACATGTTATAAAAGTAGATGCTGAAACTAAATGGCCCAAAAACGACTATAATGCCATTAATACACATTGCTGTAGACTGTTATCTTACCTGGCTCCCCAGCCACTGATGCCAATAGCCTGGATGACATAGACACCAATCTGACAGACGTAAACGAAGAAGAAAACAAAGAACCTGAATGAGCTGTCGCTCCTGCAGAAAGACAGAAAAGGAAGGCATGAACAGCACAGTGGGCACAGGAGGGTCAACAAGACTGTTGTAAACAGAAATTGATGTTGTTGTACCTGAAAGCCGCATAAAGCGGTCTGTACCAACAGATAAAAGAACACGGTGTGAAGAGCAGAAGCCAGAGGATCGACAAGCCAAAGTCCACCCCTCGGCCTGTATCCACACAAAACCAGGAGAGGCAGGCGATCAGGTTTGCAAACAGAGTCCCAGTGTGAACTGAAAGGTCAGAAGGAAGAGAAAAAATACAGTAAATATGTGGAGGGAGCCTTCAGCTAAAGTATGACCGTGTGGCAGCTCTGCACTGTACATGCCAGAATTTGGAAAGTAGGCTGAAGGATGTGTGTCCAATATCCTACCAAATAAAGCTGAATGGAACAGGCGGAAACACTGATACTTAATATTTCAACATGTAACACAGCGCAGGACTGGAAACAACACACACACACACAGTTAATTATTCATCATTACCATTTGTTCCTCAGAGCCTAACAGAGTCTGCAAAGTTAAAGGCATCACACATGTATTCTGTTGGAAGGGATTTTACACCACAGTGTGAAATATGACATTAGCCCGCTAGCTGACATACCGGGGGTGCCAGGACCCTCCTGTACCTGAGCTTGAAACAGAGAGTCTGTTGATTTAGAAGTCAAACTCTTTGTACTAACGGGTAAAAAAGACTAAATTCTGTATCCAAATAAGCCTTAAGACAATCATCTGACCAAGCCGCTTTATCGGGCCACATGACTGCAGCACATGCATTTGTCATGTGGCTACTGAATTCTACTTGGAGTCTTGATTCCCACACACCCAGATCCAAATTGTATTTTTCAGCATTAGGAGCTGTGAGGTTTGCAGAGAGTGGAAACCCGTTTTGGTTCAGAGAGTTGGTGGATTAAACTATTCAGGACTGCTTTGAAGGAGTCATCAGAAACGGCAGATTATCAGCTTTTCAAAGGAGCGTTCCAAGTTATAAAAACTAAACGTGCAACAAATTCCCTTAGGTTAGGAATTCTTTTAAGAACTCCATCTCATCATTCATCCTTCTTCTATGTATGTTTTAATTTGGCAGCAAAGGCTTTTATAGTGTGGATGCATGCAGTATTCATGAACATGCTGACTGTTCAGTGTGTACACGCATTATGTAACTGCCGGTCACTAGAAATGAGAAATGAGCAAAAATTCTAGTCTTTTACTAGTCTGCTTCTTAGCACTAGTTAACATATGGGTTCATGCGCTGCTCATTCATGAATCCAGTTTATGAATGCAGCTTGCTAATATAGCTTGGATTTGCTGATAATGTAGTACAAATGTTCCATGCAAATGTTCCATGCACACCTAGACACTCAAAGTACACAAAATAATGTATTTAAGGGCTAAAGTGGATTTTGCATGATATGTCCCCTTTAAACTTAGGAGGTTAGCATAAGGAAAAAAGTTACTTACACATCCAGAGGTAGTACATGATTTTGACTGTCTTCTGAAACTCTACGGGAATGTCGACAGTAATATCGTGGTAGAAGCACGGAGCCACAGGGAACTTCTCTGGGAGCGGAGGCCAGTTGTTTTTCTTGCCTGCAATATGAAAACAAAAAACAAAAAAAACAACTCAAAATCAAGCTTGTTTGTTGTTTCAATTTTTTTTAAAGTATGTGCTCATGTTTCATGTGCTGCTCTTCTGGTCAGATGACAAATCTGGTTAGTGAGTGGTTAATGAGTACCAACACTGGTTCCTGCTTGGCTTCTTGTGTGCATGATAAGGTAGCCACAGGAAAGACCTGCAACATCTGACGAAACATACTTATACCTCCATAAGAGTGGTAATAATCTTTCAACTATTGCTGAATAAGATGGAACCATTCACTTAAATTAACATGTAGCCATTGCTTGGCACATCATTTTGAACCAGTCTGTGCATTTAGAAGCATCATCATTATCTGTAATGCTATGACAGCTCTGATCTGTGGCTGTGTCTTGGTGGCGTGCTGACCGGATGTGCTGAGTGACTGCATCTCTCTCTCACGGCGGTCCAGCTCTGCAGCCTTCTTTTCCAGCTCTTCCTGTCTCCTTAGCAGTTCAGTAGCTGCTCGCGACTGCTCCTGCGCACACACACACACACACACACACCCCAACAACAAATGTCAACACGCAGGGAAAAAGTACAAAGACTGTTTGGACAATTTTATTTTTCCCTCCCTGCTCACTAGAAATGTTCTGCTTCTACTTTTGGAATAAATCCAATTCTGTGCGGAGACAGCACCAGCAGGAGGACAGACATCATAACACAACACATTCCCCGGAGTCTGCTTCACAAACGAGATGCTCAATCTCAAGTTATTTCCTCCACCAGTCATGATTTCCCCTGACTCTGCGTCTACTTCGGCTACAAAGGCCAGTCACAGATAGAGGCAGTCTCCAGCAGAGCCACTTTTCTGTCCACAAACTCAGCGTGAAATCAGCCGTGGTGTTAATACATTTTCTCTCAGGCTCTGCTGGTGATGCTGGACTAAAACATTAGATGTGCACAGTCTCTTTGCTTATGGCAACATGTAAAGTTATCATCTCAGTTCCAATAACTTCTGTAACTCAATCAGCATTTCTTTCTGTAAAAATAAGAATGACATTCTATAATCTGAAAAAATTCTGCATATGATGTGGACACTAGAATTCGCTGCTCTGTAACACAGCTACTGAAATAGCTGCTGTTATTTGGCTGTATACGGTCCAGATAAGGTCAGTGGTACCTGTGCTTGAGGTTGCGAGTAGGCCGGGGGTTCCTCTGTGGGTTTCATGATGGCTGGCTGAGTGCTGACGGCAGGGCCTGTAGTCTTGGGGGCCATACCTGCAGGTGTCTACAAAGTACAAATACATATGGTTACAGCAAAACTATTCAATCACTGTGACTGACAATGATGTGACCTCATAGTTAATCAAAGGGTGGTGCACCGTACTGCAATACTTGACAGAAACCAAAAAAAAAAAAAGTCAAACATGATACGACTAATCCTCACATTTTGCTGGAACATAAATAAAGATGCATGGTAGAGCAATAAAGTGTGAAGAGGTATGGCAAGTGTGGTAGGTATGGCAACAATAAAATAAAATAAAGTGTGAAACTGAGGATGTTTATTGTGGTAAATAACAAACGCACCATGGAGAGGGAAACAAAAAGCCTGTGCAACCTCTTAAGAGGAAAAAAAAATCTGAGCTAAGATAGGTGTGACATTATAACCCAAGATCAAAGATCTACTACCTAACCTTTGGTAGCCCACTATCACAACTTTTGAAGACCACTTTTTTCAAAGCTCTGAAAAGCTAAATTGACCTCTAATACTTGGTTTCCAAACGGTTTCATTTGAATAACATTTAGAGGGCTGAAAATGATCACACTGACGTATTATGTGACTGTGAGGGATCCTGAATTCCAAGTTGGGAATCACTGCTCTATGCCGGGATTTAATCCTATGTAACTGCACGAGTGTACGTGCTAAGATAATTGCAAAGCACAAAATGACGATGGCTCCTCCTGTAGGTGGTGAAGCCATAAAAGGATGGCTAAGCCTGTTGGGCTCCATAGCTAAAGGCCTGACCATCATGGGCTTGCCAACGGGGCCCTCCCAAAGGCTTGAAGGGTTTCTGGCATCCCTATCCTGGGCAGGGTAATAGCGTTCCCCATTTTCTTACTCATGGCCGTCTTTTGACTACTTTTTTAACGAGGGGAAGTTACCTCTCACAATGTAACTCAGAGGATCAATCAGTAAGTCAAACCCCTCCACCTCAATAAGGTAGCAATTCTTTGAGTGGAAGCACTCAAGACGGAGGCCCTGGTGGCTTTAGGAGCCAAGCATGTGAAGCTCTCAATTTATGTTTGAACACTCACGTACATACACACACACACAGGCTGTGGGCAGTGACTGAAAGAATAAGAGTACTGCTGCAAACAACAGAAACAAATATCCTCCAAAGGATTTCTGGGCTCATGTCTAGAGACAGGGTGATGAGATCAGTCATTCAGGAGAGGCTCAGAGTAGAGCCAATGCTAAGACGGATGGTTCAGGATGTTTAGGTAAGGTGTTCTGGGTATGTCCAGCAGGGACATCGAAGCAGAGACACCAGCAGAAGAGCTGTGCGGGCAGCCCCAACTTAAACTGCTGTACCCACGACCAATACCAAAGCTAAGTGTAGAGAATACATGGCTGAACTATACAAAACTGTAACCGTATATTCCATAAGTAGTGTGGGATCCATGAATATGTGTTAAAAATAAAACAGCTAAACCACAAACTGGGTCTGAATTATCACCAGTTGCTCTTCTCTGAGTGAACAGCGTGGCGTTTTACAGATAGTTCACAACTCTTGGTGGCACGCTTGGCTTCCTTGCTTCTGATGATTTGTTGAAGTAATAACAGCTGGGATTTAGTGATAAGGCCAGAAGTGCGATTTATTACAGTATTCTGTTTAACACAATTCTGAATGAAGGCATCCAATTTTCATACGATGCATTAGATAGCCAGAAAAATCAGGAAAGCTTTAGAATCAAACAGACCCTCTGAATAATTCTGGTGGACCTACGTGATGTTTGACCTCAGTGCTACTACACAAAATGTCCAAGTACTCACTGATTTGGCATCTGCAAAGGGATTGTACTCCTCTAATCCTGGAGGAGCCGTCTCTCTCGCTTGTGTCACTGATGGATCCTAAGAAAAGAAAAAAAAGAAGGATTCAAAGGGAATGCTTTAAATAAGACAAACGTAATGGCTTAATACTATAAAACAGCAGATTTGGTGTGATCTGTCTTATCTTTGTGTTTCAACCAGGGATAGCAGTAGAAATTTCTACAGAGTAAAGCCCTTCATTATTCTGCTGCGATCCAGGCCAAAGCTCTCTTTATTCAAAATGCAACAGGCCTATAATTCAATACCGGCAAAGACAGGATGATTCCAATAATTTTCACAGGAAGTTGGTTATAAATAGCTAACACCACGAGTTTCTTGAGCTGCTTTGGCAGCCAAAGACAGAAATGCAGAGAGATACTTTGGTTTATTCCTGCTGCTAAACTGCTAAAGCACTCCCTGCTTCTTTTAACTACATTCTTTAATTTGCCAGACGAGCATACTAAAACAACATTTTAAATAAAGCAAGCAACTGCTTTACATTCTGCGTCCATTTGCATGCAAAACTCCCTTTTTCCTGCTATCAGCTGCTACATTGTCATACATTCCTCTTGATAAAAAGCTCACCATCAGCTGCTGTCAGTCGCACACTACTTTCAAATTGGTGCTCAAGATCTAACATCTAATCCGTATAGTCCTGGAGCGCTGTCCTTATCCCGTCTCAGTGCAGTCCTCTGTGTCTCTCAGACTCTTAAATTTCTACTGTCACGCACACACACACACACGCACCTTGTCACCAGACCAGGAGCATGAATATTTCAGGGCATGTCGTGTTTAAAATTTTAACACTGCACTACTGCGCGGCTGAACAAACACATGCTGCATATTCACCAAGGTTTTCATCTTGAAACCTACAGTTATAGACCTTCGGTTCCAAAAACCATGTTTTGAATACGACAACACACAATTCTAACATGTGTGTGTTCACCATGACCCTGATTAAGGTGCAGGAAGCAGAAAAGGTGTGTGTGTGTGTTTAAATATCTAATGACACCATATCTAAGACTTCAACTCTGCATGTTTTCTACTCATTTCACATCTGATTAAGCTACTAAAACTTACAGTGAGATCTTTGCTGCTTTACAAAGTTTTTTTATTTGCCAACATAGAACCTAATATATGTAATTAGCCCACATCCAGAGAAATAGGCCAAAACAGCCTGAACAATCTGACGCATGACTGCGAGTGATGAAGCTCATTAGAAAAAGGAGCCAACGGGTACACTAGCACCACATGTCACCATGGCGGCACCATATGATTTCATGAACTATTGAACATAGCTCAGAGAAGGGAAAAAAAAGCTTCCACTGCCCTCGGGCGAAACAGCCAGAGCCAACGCATGACAGAGAAGTGACCTCACCTCTCGTGTTAGTATGTTAATGAACCCCATTAACAATTCATTCTTCCTCTGCCTGTACCAAACTGTACCATCAGGACCTTCCCATCATACACAGAGTTCTTTTAAATCTCAGCAATAAATGTGATTTTTTTTGTGTGTGGTGGTGTTCATTGATGAAAAATCCCACACACACTTTCCTTGTGTGGTATTAGCGTGTACATTATCTGATTTTAGGGAAGCACAGGTCCAATTCTGGATCAGATAGTCTGATTCTGATCTGATATTGATGACAAAAGGCTGACCTATTCAATTCAGATCTACACAGTTCTGTGTTTTACTGGTTGCTACTAAGAGGAATTTGACAGCTAAAGGTCACCATTTTTGAGCCACTATTGTTTGTGTGCTTGCAGTAGTTTTTGACTTAATTGCAAACTACTGACAAGTGAGATGATGCATCAAAAAAGTTCAGACGACTTTGCTTTGGCTTCTCTCGGTTATGTTTAGTGTAACACTTATAGGGAAGTTTTTACTGCATTTACAGCAGAATAATGTAAAGTCCTCTAGTCAATTACTGCTATTTTACTTCCTGCTTCCTATCAGCTACTCACCACATGCAGAGTGTGTGTGCGTGTGTCTGTGTATGAGTGAGAAGGTGCGCAGTAATGACTCACACTATAAAGCTCACTGTAAATAAATCGGAGGATTAATATAAATACATTCAGTTTTTCTTTCCATATAATCTATCTTGCTCCTGGTTTCATTTACATTTTAGGAATTAGGCTTAATAATAAATTCAATACATTTATTTGTTTATTGTTATTTTTCTTTTTACAATAGTGCAGTGGTTAACACACTAAAGATTCCTGGTTCAAAACTGGGAGGAGACAAGTCCTTGGAAGGGCTGCATCAGCAGCGTAAAAATTTGTGCCAAAAATCAAATATGCGGATCCATCTGTTTTGACGAGCCCTTGCAAATAAGGGAGAGCTGAAAGCAGACTGGCTCTGACTTTATTGCTGGACTGCCTACAGCACTTCCAGCAGAGTAGCATCACAGCTGGGCAGATGGTGATGCAGCATCATGCAGTGTCCTCATGTTAATTTTCTAACTAGTTTGAAGTGCATTACGAAATACACTGTACCACATGTAAGTATTACTCTTAATTTGGTGTCAGCATCAGTCTCAAAAATCCAGTCAGGCTACAGTTACATTTAAGAACAATTAGCCAAGTAAACCATACACACACTAACATTTGCCATGGACAGCATAAAAGATGGATGCAGTGTCGAGCTCTGAAAACTTAAGTGAACAAAAAGAATTACAGTTGTAGAGAAGTATATGGGAAAACTGTTCTCAGCTCTCTTGCTTGGTGACCTCAGCCAACACTCTCCTGATGGGTTCATAGACTCAATCGCTAGTTTAAGGCTAAACTGAAGCCAACATGATGTGCATTTTGTTAATTATGCTCATTGAAAGAGCATAATTTACAATGCTCTTTGAATGACCAATGATATTTGAGGATTTCTGTCTCCTAAATATAAGATTTGCTAATTTGATTTATTTTAAGCTTTTAGACAAAACAAGCATAGTAAAGACATTGCTGTTGGTTTCACAAAGCTCTGAAAGATTTTTTTTTTTACACTTTTCTTTAAATCATTCTATAGTAAATATAAAAACACACACACACCATTAAAAACATATATATTTTAAATCAACTGATTAAGAAATAAAATCTGCATATCTATAATGATGCAGATAATTGATGAGCCACTGAAATATCTTTATATAATGAATACTTTTCCCCGTTTGGATGGTGGACAGACTATGTTTTTTAAATAAAAAAATCACTTTGATAGTTCGTGGTTGTTTTTGGCATGCTGCAATCAAATGATCAAAGTAAAAATAACCAATGTGCTCATAAAGACAATGAGAGAAGCACCTCGTGATTATTTGAATTGTTAGTCTGTTGCTTTCTTACCAAGTCTTTGGCCCATAAATGTTAGAAATTCAGAAAATAGCGAAACTTGGTTGTTGTGTTCTGTGTATACCTTCAGAACACCTGATACGACATAGAGAGGGGGACAGGCCTTGAAATGAAGAAATAAACTGTGCTGAAGAGCACATGATCAAATGCATGCTTTCACCATGACGCCACAGTGTGACACCGTCAGCACAAAGATGTCTTCAGCCAGACACCTAAATAAAGCCAACAGCACAATGAAGTCACGAGAAAGGATGTGCTGCTCTCATTTACTCTGTTTTTGAGTTCCTACGTAGGATTACATAATCAGGTGATCTTTTTTTAAATTATTATTATTGGCTCTGGATTGGTAAATAAAGTCAGTCACACTAACATAAAATCAAACAAGAGGAAAATCTGAAGTTCCTTAACAAGGTAGTAAAAATTTAAGTATGTCAGACAGGTGGGCGTTTCGCCTTGCTTCAGTCTGATTCAGAGCCAACACCAAGAAGGCAAAGTCTTCATATCTTTGAATGTTGTGTCAGAGTACCGAGATAAAGTGACAGTTCAGTTGAGAGCGAACAACAAGAGGACGGACGGGCTGTGGCAGCAGGGCAGCTTTATTTAGACCACCCTCATGTCAGTCTTTCCCAGCCACGTAAAGCCAAACTGTCTTAATGTAAAATAATACAGCAGCTAAAGCTAAAATGGCTAACGTAGCCCGTTAACGTTACCTGAAATGGGTTGCTGAACTCCGGGTCCGCGAAAGGGTTGCTGTCGAAATCTGACATTCTCCAAAGAGGACGACTCTTTCCGCTAAATGTGTCTCAGGGCTAATATTTATAACCAAAGTCGGTGCAGACAGTTCAAAAGACGACCTGCTTCAAGCAAAACGTTACAGAAAAGAGGTGAAGCCAAACGATGACTGCCCAGGTGGAAGATCCGTCATAGATATATATACATAGATACCGCAGTGATCGTTGACTCGTAGGCCTACGTCACCGCCATATTGGAGGGGGCAAAAGCGGCCACCATAACATGAGAGAGATGCTGCACTCTGAGTTTTTC
>JAVDPK010002648.1:255210-277174 GCA_034780415.1 Cichlasoma orientale | reverse complement strand
TTATTATTATTATTATTATTATTATTATTATTATTATTATTATTATTATTATTATTATTGTTGTTGTTGTTGTTATTATTATTATTATTAATTGTTTTAACTCGCACTCATTTTGACATTTTGTCTTAAATCTGTAAGGTAAACAGGTAGCACCAAACTTGTAGAAAAAGTTGACAAATCTCGGTTTCACCAGTGTATTCTGTTCGTGTCAACAAATTTGCTGTTTTGATCTTGTGATTTTCATCACTATCCTCCTTAAGTTCATTGTAAGTGCTGCCTGTTTACCTTTGGGTATTCAACATTGGGGCTATTACTCTTTTTTTAGCACTGTATTCATTTTTTAAATCTGTTTTTTTAACTTACAAACAGTGGCTTCCACAGCACACAGTTTTTGTAAGCATTAAATATCGGTATCTTTTTACTCTCGGTAGTACGCTGCCTCTCAATCCCTGTCATGTGACACTCACTTGTCCAACTCACACTTCCGCTACTGCGTGTAAAAAGTTGGGTGATACCTTGAAGTTTGGTTTTGCAGGAACTTTAGACTCAACTTTAAGCTAATATATCACGGACTTTATGAACATTGTATAGCTCGAAATAGAAGGAGAGTAAGTTTTCTGTGTCGGGCGTTTGTTTAAAAGCTCAGCATGTCGACGGGAGCCTCATACAACGACCAAGGAGGAGCGGAGGCTGCGGTGGAAGCGGGTCAGGAGAGCACCCCGACCTCCTTGAGCACCGGAGCTGCCTTCGGATTGTTCAGCGCCGACTTTAAAAAGTAAGTTAGCTCAGCATGTGCTCCGTTTGCCGTCACCGTAGTTTATTTATGGCAGAGTTTGGCTGTTTTGTTGAACTTAATATGGCTAATTTCCAGTGTCGTAGACTTGTAAAGAGGCCGGTAGCATCCACACGCAGGGCAATGGTGGTAAATGACGGTTAGCGATTGGTAGCTGATGGGACTGCCCGTCGGCAGAGTTGTAACTTTTCAGGACTTATCAGATCCATACTGGTTTATTGTTATAGAAGCAGTTTCCAGGGATTAGGTCCCTGTGCGCAGACATGGAAAAAAACCCCTGTCCCTTCTGCATTAAGAAAACGTGACGTGATTTGGATGTGTTTTGGATCGTTTTGTGATGACTGAAGAGCTTGTTCAGTGCTTTCGCCTCTCTGCAGTTGTTATGTTTCGATTTTTAGTGGTCACTTTGCTCCTCTTTTTGGTTATTTTGTTCTTGTGTCCCGTGATTGGTTTTCGTATTCTAGTGTAATATTTTGTCTCCTTTCACAGTCATTTTTTGTCTTTTTGTGGTAATTTTCTGTCTGCACGTGGTTGTTTTCAATGTCATTGTGAGTATAAATCTTAGTGGTCCTTTGTGTCTTTTTCTGTCTGCTCATTGCATGTGGCTTTGTGATTGTTTGGATAAGCTTTCAGAATAGTTAGTTCAATAAGGCTCTAATCATTGTAATCACTGCACAGAATGCTCCATAAACTGTCAACTGTAGTGAGTTTCTCCAGAGAGCCAGCAAAAAGACATTATGCCATCAGACACGTTCTCTGCATTTTTATTAAGTGTAAAACAGCAGACAAAGCGTGCGTGTGCATCAAGAATAACATTATGACCACTGGCAGTGAATAACACTGATTATCTCTTTATCATGGCACCTGTTAGTGGGGGGATATATTTGGGAGCAACTGAACATTTTGTCCTCAAAGTTGATGTGTTAGAAGCAGGAAAAATGGGCAGCTGTAAGGATCTGAGTGAGTTCGACAAGGGCCAAATTGTGATGGCTAGAGGCCTGGGTCAGAGCATCTCCAAAACTGCAGGTCTTGTGGTGTGTTCCCAGTCTGCAGGGGTCAGCGTCTATCAAAAGTTGTCCAAGGAAGGAACAGCGGTGAACCAACGACAGGGTCATGATGAGCGGCCAAGGCTCACTGATGCACGTGGGGAACAAAGGCTGGCCCGTGTGGTCTTATCCAACAGATGAGCTACTACAGAAAAATTAATGCTAGTTCTGATGTAAAGGTGTCAGAATACACAGTGCATCACAGTTTGTTGTGTATGGGGCTGCCCAGCTGCAGACCAGTCAGGGTGTCCGTGCTGACCCCCGTCTAGCTGTCAAGGCACCAACAGTGGGCATGTGAACACCAGAACTGGACACGGAGCAGTGGAAGAAGGTGGCTTGGTCTCATCATGTGGATAGCTGTGTGTGCGCACGCATTACTTACCTGGGGAAGGCAAGCCGGCAGAGGCAGTGTGATGCTTTGGGCAATGTTCTACTGGGAAACCTTGGATCCTGCCATCCATATGGATGTTACTTTACCTACCTTAGCATTGTTGCAGACCACACCCTTTAATGGAAACTGTATTCTCTGATGGCTGTGGCCTCTTTCAGCAGGATAATGCGCCCTGCTACAAAGCAAAAATGGTTCAGGAACGATTTGAGGAGCAAAACAATGAGTTTGAGGCATTGACTTGGCCTCTGAGTCTCAATCCAATTGAGTATCTGTGGGATGTGCTGGACAAACAAATCCAATCCATGGACTTAAATGATCTGATCCATCAATGAATGAATGAATGAATGAATGAATGAATGAATGTATGTATGCATGTATGTTTTCCTCATGTGATTTGAGTTCATTACTGATATCTACCACTTGAGGGCAGCCAGTAACCAGTGTAATTATCCTTTGGCTTTGGGAATTTCTTGCAAATTCACTGACTATGCATCTCAGCTACTCTTGCTTAGCACTCTGTGATTGAAGCTGCATGTGCAGGGCTCCAGATCCTCTGGTTTAGACTTCACTCCAGTACTTTAAATTTGAATTTCTCAGTCTGTTCTCACCACTGTAGTAGGTTTTATGAATGCATAAAACCTACTACAGTGAGTATTGGGTTACACTTTGGCATTTGATATGATTTTAAGCTCTTTTTTTGCAGTAACTGTCCTCATGCCTCTTTAGATTGAGTTTTTCATGTGACTGATATAGATGTTCATTTCCAAAATGTTGCTTATTAAGTTTAAATAAATCTTAACACTGTCTCACATGACCATCTACCCAGTTAGGGGAGGTTAGGTCATATGTTTGGTCACCTCAGGGCCAAGCTGAAAATGCAAGGGCTTGAATGATGCTTCTGTTTGCACGTCTTTCGGACACAATTCACAATGACCGAGCCTGTGAATCCAAATGCATGTTGTGCCACTGCAGATATCTGTCTCTCACGTTAGTGCTGCACACAAGACTCCCTCATCTTGTGTATACATGAAGAGTACACTGCATATTTGTTCATTAATGTTCAGGATGCGATAGCTTTAATAGCAGAGGACATGTTTAGCGCCCGTTCTTCTAAAATTAGATAAAATTTAGATTTTTAGTTGAAATTGCTGAATGTTTGTTGTATGTGAAGAGAAACGCAACATTGCTATAACATTGTGTCATGTTTAAAGGGCTCTGCTTAGTGTTTGAGAGCTCTATGCTAGACTTCAACGAGGCATAGAAACATATGACTACTTTATTATCTGTGACCAAAGAGATGTTTTGCTGTGGCTGAGTAGTTTGGTTCAATATATTATATGAATAAAAAAGCACCTCTACTGTTCTGTGTTGAAAGCAGTTATTTCAGCTGCAAAATATAAAGATAAATGAAATTATAGATTAAAGTGGAATTATGCTATTTTCACTCCTTTAAGCATGGGGAAATGCTGGAAGATTTCCTTATTGTGCATGTTAAATGGTTATTTGTTTTTTCCAGACTGCTGGCGTTAGTTAGGAGTCATGCAAATGTAGGCTTACTATTCTTTTTTATAACCGCTGCTAATTTATCCCTGTATCAAAGCAGATAGTACCCACTTGCAAAATCACTTTTTACAGTCCTTTTTTTCTGGCTGCGTCTTGTACACTAACTTTAGTGCAAAGAAAAAAATGTTCATATTATTGATGTTTTCTGAGTTACAGGCCCTCAAATGACATATAGGTGGGATGAAATTTTGTGCTTTTTAATTTGCTTTATTTTTTGCCAGCATTTTTGAGGTCTTTTGATTGAAGCTGTGATATGTCACATGATGTTGATGCTAAAAGTTGGTCGTAGAAAAAAAAAATCATGCAATTGTCAGATTGGGAACCTGTACTTATGAAGGTGTGAGGGCTCAAAAATACTGGGAATAAAAGGAATAAAAAGTTGCAAAATTTTGACCCATGTAATAACCACTGCTGGTTCCCTCTGATACTTTGACTCTTTTCTGTCTTAGTTTAAATTGATGATTATTGAGTGCCAGCTCTCTGGAGCTGCAGCATTTTGCTCAAGAAATATTTTCAACATGAAAACAGTTTTGCGTGTTTAAAATCTGTATTTGGGTTATTTCACACACGGATCATGAGATCAAATTTCAGAAAAAGTGAGAGACTACATAATGAAATGTGTTTGTGTTCACATATTACAACATGGCATTAAATGAGATGGATACACATGTGGCCTGTTTGTGATAAATATTCATTAGGAGACTGCCACGGGTGTATTATATTACAATCAATCTCAGCAGGGATGGGAAAAAAGATTTGATAAGCTCAGGATCAGCCAGACATGATGCAGCAGCTCTTTTTTTGAACATATAGAGATTTTTGAGTGTGAACTGAAAAAAACTGGATGCTACATAATAAAAAATAAATAAATAAATCAAGAAATTTTAGATACAACTGTTGCTACCAGACCTGAAGCAGACACAGGTTTGTTCCTGTTGCCACTACAGATGAAAAGGAATCGTTTTCTTTCTGGTGCTGAATTAAAATGATTGTAGTGCTGTTATCTGATGATTTTTATTGATATCGGTTCACATCTGATTCCTTCAGGATCAGAAATGTACATATTTTTTTCTTGTCTCTACAAAGAGGCCCTCTTTCAGCTTAATGTTAAAGTGTAGTTCTTCTGTTGCAGTATATTCTTTTTTTCTTTTTGTGTTTATGCAGCAGAAATTACTGCTGGCAGAAATTTACTTTAACCCTTATTTAGCAAAACTTGCCATTCAGTGGTTTGACCTCAATAGAGCGTTAAAGCAGTGTTTTGGGTGACTTAATTGCCAGTGATTAAAACATCTTTAGTATCTGTGTTTTGCTAGGTTGTGATTATTTGTTCATATCTCTCTTGACAAATTAATGGTTACTATAATGATCCTTACAGTTTACTCTAGTTTTCAACTGTCCATAAAGGCTTGATTATAAAAGGTCTCTGCTTAGCTTAGCCGGTCACACCAAGCGGTGATTAGACATTTCCATCTATTGTCCGAGTGGCCTTGTTCGTTTGTTAGTAAGACAATAAAGATTTGAAATTTATAATGGAGCCTTAAATAGTTACTATAGATGGTGTAAAAGATGGGTGTAGCTTGAAAAGTGAAGACAGGGCACGCTTTAAACATGCATTCTCTTTAATGACTACCATGTGGTGATACCTGTGTGTGTGCAAAAAGACTTCCGGTGCCGTATAAGTGCTGGAAAGTTGACTTTGTAAACATTTTCCTGATGAGATTATGGGCTCAGTTACTCATTGTAGTTCATGCTAAATACAGCTTGAAGTTCATTTTGCAATTTATTTTTTTTTGTCATTCTTAGTTTCAAAGGGGGGGGGGGGGTGTTGTCCAGCTAATGACTGGCTAATGACCTGTCATTCACAAGCCATTAGCCAATGGGCATGTGATTTCAGGCACATTCTTCCCTGGCAACGGTGAAAATGCTCACCTTGAGGCTTCAGAATGGGCCTTCACAACCCAGTGGGTGACATCGTATCTACGTCCATCTCTTATACTGTCTATGGTGTTACCCAAGAACATCTTTTGCAGGAGGGAGCTTTGGACACAGCTGCCCAATCAATCCTCTGTTCTGTCTGCTGTGATCAGTGTGATACTGTATATAGAGCAAACACTGCTCTCAACTTGCACCAGGGTTGCTTTCAAAAAATCAGCTAGCTTTCGAAATAGCTATTACTCAGTTGGGCCCTCGTGTTAGTCGTCTACTCCGGAAGAAAGCTCACATTTCTCCCTCTCCAAAATCCTTCTGTGCCATTCACATTTTCAGGGTTATTTCCTGACATTCAGCTTGGTACTGTTATCTTTGATGCGGACCTGTCCTGTTGCCGTTGTCAGCAGAACTTGGCAGGGACATGTGCTCTTAGTGGTGCCAATCTAAAGTGGATTATTGTGCAGCGGTGGTGATGAAAAGTAGCTTAGTGTTTACCCACCAGTGGCGATAAGGCCCTCCTTTTTCCTCTAGAGGGAAGTGACCACAGTCGCACAGAGGCAGAGTCACACACTGCCTCTGTGTGAGACAGGTGAGGCAGCTTTTGATATGAAAGTCTACATGTTTCAGAATAGAGGAGTACCAGTTTAATAAAGTAATGGCTAATTAGCCAAGTAAGCAGCCATTACCCTCAGGCACAAGGATGACTTGACATTGGTAAGCTGACGGGGCGTCTTGTGACTTTTTTTTTTTTTTTTTTTTTGCCCAACAGAAGAGGAAGGGAGTATTGGTGAATGACAGTGACAAAGCAGTGGAGCCTGTGCTGTTTTTCCACAGTTCCTAGCTTTGACAGTTATGAACTGGACAAGAAGACAGCTGTAAATAAAGCCAAGAGAACTTGGGAGTACACCCTGAAGGAAAGTAATTACCACAGCTCTCTTCAGTCCGTGGAAATTCAGTCAGCCGTGGTTTTGTGGACTCTGTTCTTTAGACAGCTAACACACACAGACACACAGACACACACACACACACAGACAGACATCATTGAATGGACTGCAGCGGTATGGACGCTGGTTTCTCTTCTTTGCGCTCGGAGGCAGCAGGAGCCATGAGGACAGTGTTGGTGTCTGCTGAGAGCTTACAGCTTACTCTGAAGCCTGAGCTCAGTCAGGAAGAACGGTCACTCACACACACCAGCAGTAGCCCCAAGGAGTCACACAAAGCCGGGTACTGTAGTAAGATAACACAAGTTGTTGTTTTCTTGTAACACTGGACAGCTAAACACTGATGTTTTCTTTTAAATGGCACTGAAAACTTTAGATGTATCAATTTTTTTTAAAATGATGTCTATTTGGGAAAGGGAATGGAAACTAAATTTTTAGATTATTATTGTTTTCTTAAAATTAACATTATTATATGAAAAAAGTGTGAAATGAGCTCAGCAACAATACAGTCGTTAACCTAATTGTGGCCTTTTAAACTTAGCAGTGTTTAAAGTAGATTTAAATAAAGTATTAAAACCTATAATGAATTAAAACGAAAGACATTTTCACACATGGACGCTGGAAAATGTCGAGCGATTCAGGTCTGAGTATTGTCCGAAGTTGTGTACATGCTCTTCTCTTTCCCCTCACCTCTCGGACAGATGGCTTTCCCTCCCTGAGCTTGGTGCTGTTGTAGGTCTCTTCCTATTTAAAGTGAGTTCTTCCTTTCCACTGTCGTACATTCTCACTTTTGGAAAGAATGCTAAATATTGGTGAGTGTGGTGCCTTAATTGTACACTGGCGTGATCAACATCACATGGACTTTGTACTAGGGATCTGGACAGTTAAAGACTGTTTAAGGTTTGATCTGAATGTGTTCCCACACACACCTCCGCTGGGTAATGTCTAGATAGGTTCAGGGCTGCAGTGCATGTGTGATAATGGCACACATACCATGCTAGCAGATCTGAAATATCTGCTTAATATATGATTTTAATTAAATGCTTGTTAACATGCTTATATTGTCGTTTAGGAATGTCACCATTTGTCAATTACAGTCATGTGTAAAGTGAAGCTGAAGCTGTTGGGAATGTCATTAGTTACGTTTGCTCATCAGTGGTGTATGTGCATGTACTCAAGCAATGTACTAAGAACACATCCAGTTACAGTATCTCTCGGAGGGCTTTATTTTACTGTATTAGTTACTTTAAATTTTAGATTTCATCATAGCAAACAAAATCTAATATTACAAAATCCAATATTGCGTGCATACACACTCGCATGCAACAGAGCTGAAAAATCAGAATCATTTAAATGTCCCAGACTTTGTGGTTCCAGCTTCTTCAAATTCAAAACCTTTGACCTCAAAATTTGGTTTAATTATTTTGATGATTAAACCATTTAAAGTATTGTAAAGATTTCACTTCATTTCTCTCAGCATTGTGCATTTCTTTACAAATCAAATCAATCCTTAATGAAATTAAACATTAGCTGCAGTCCTGTTGCATTTTTCATACAAATAAAGAACTTAAGGTTTAAGCTTAAGGATACAAAGTATCATTGCTTCATTGTTTTACCCTATGAGACATTTGTGTGAAATAATTGGTCTATGAATTCCTGAGTTATAGGTAAAATCTTGACCCTGACCTTTGACCACCAAATTCTTAACAGGTCACCCCTAAATTCAAATGGATGTTTGTGCCAATTTTTTAAAAATTCGCTCAAGGTTTTTATGACACATCTTCCTCACAACGGGCAGATCCACGGCTCAAAAAAACACAATGCCTCTGTGCCAGCGATCGGTAATGTTTGACATCTGGATTGCAGTTAAAGACCCATGTTGTTGAGTCGTTGCTGCTAAATGTTGGCGACTCTAATTGGTTTGACCATTTTGGACAGGCACCATGTAGATTTACACATCGGCTTAAAATGTTCAGATAAGTGAAAAAAGCTGCACTGATTTATTTATTTATTTTTTAAATTTTTATTTTGGGCTTGCCTTCTGCCCCTCTACAGAACAAACATCCTGCTGTGTAGGTTGTTTTTGAGCAACATTGCATGTTTGAATTAGTCAAGGAAATAACATTGTCATCATGTGAGTGCTGAGTGGCATCATTGTTGTGATGCTGTTGTGTTGTTGTTAAAGACACATTGTTGCTGCATTGTGAGCATACAGCTCGTCCACCTACGTGAGCCTGTGTGACTCTTGCATGTGTTCCCTGTAATTTGTGAGACTGATACAGATGTCCTGTGTACGCATGTTCTCTAACTGTGAAAGTGATGAGTAACCTCAGCAGTGCTGACTTCTCTAGTGATCTACTGATGACCTCAATAAGACCAAGACTGTCTTTTGTCCTCAGGAATGAAGACCTTAAAGAGATGCTGGAGAGCAACAAGGAGTCGCTTAAACTGGAGGCCATGAAGAGGATTGTAGGGGTGAGTGCATCGTGGGAATCTAACACAGCTGTTTTGTCTTTGTTGTCTTTGCTGCTGAGTTTAGAACTGGTAATAAAATTGTTTATTTAGATTTTTTTTTTCTTTTTTCTTTCAGCTCATTGCCAAGGGCAAAAGTGCCTCCGAGTTGTTTCCTGCTGTGGTGAAGAATGTCGCGAGTAAAAACATTGAGGTATGACACTATTGAGAAATAACTCACAGAAAAGTGTCATTGCTACTTGATTCATTTTAATGTAGCTCACTGTTATAATTCATTTCATTCTCATGTGACAGCACGTGGCTTCCCAAAGCGTGATGTCCAACAAGGAACTTCTTCATACAGAACAATAGTTACATCATTTAGATCGAGTCCACTTTTCCTCGGTTAAGATTGTTTGCATCTACTTGAATGTTTTAAGTTAATGTTTCTACAGAAAGTAAAGCAGGCAGACACACAGTAAGAACAAAGTCTCTGTTATGGAAATAAATGCTCCACTCTCTTTATTGGAAAGAAAGATATCCATATGCTGTACTTTTTTTTTTTTTTTTTTTGCATGTTAGGAAAGTCACACTGACCTCTGTGGCTTGCACTATAAAGCAAGACAAAACAGCAGCATCATTACGCAGCACTAATTACAATTAGAGTATTTCTCAGCCCTACTTTGAGCCATAAATTGGTGCAACAGCAGCATAAAGATTCTGCAAGCTACATGCCACCGAATCCTGTGAGCCTTGGAAAACTTGTGCACAGCCTATTCCAGCGAATGACCAAATATTAAGCACCAGCTCAAGAGGCGCTCCCATGCCCAGAGCCTGTGAATATTGATTAGCAGGAGCAGAATAATCAGGTAGCATGAGGGGCAGCATGTAAGCGGGAGGGGGGTGAGCTCCGGCCAGGCACTGTGTGCGAGGCATGCAGCCGAAGCAACTCATGGCAGGGGTAGGGGAGCAGGTGGGTGGATGTAATTGGGGGAAGAGAGCTCAGAGGCACATCTTCTCTCTCCTGCCTCATACACACCAGCTGCTAAAGTGGTGTGAGGTCTTGGTCTGTGCTTTCTCTCTCTTCTCAGTTTCTGCTCACCTACAGTATATCTTGCTAAAAATGGCCTCTTATTTTGCTCCTGCCGTCATCCCTTTTCTTCATGTCATCCTGAGCTGCCCATGACTCCCACAATTAGGGCATGAGCATAACAGCACAAGAACCTGCAGTTTATTGATAGTGGCGTATGATTTCATATTGGCGCTCTTTGTTTTGTTTATTGAATTTTACACTGAAACAAAATAAATAAATAAAATTCCATTTGAGACAGAGCGAGTTTCACCTGTACTGCCCTTAAGTGCCAACTTAGCAGTTCACAGTGAAGTCCGTCACATACTTTGTGGTCACCGAAACCTGATCCATGAGGGCAGATGGGCTGTGTCTGCTTTTTTATAGTGAGTAATGCCGTTACTTCCAGCAGTAATGGCTACAATGATGATTGAGAACTGTGGTGTGATGCCACAGGTCAATACTCGTTGCATTAGAAAGCATGGTGCTGATTACCAGCTAAAGCGCTTGGTGATTGTACCTAAAATGGAACCTTAGTCCTGACCTCCAGCTTGACCTCCAGCTTGAATCAGATTATAAATTAAAAATAGTTCCTTGGGTAAATCATTTTTAATAACCCTTTCCTCCCGGTTGCATTGTCTCCAACTGCAGCTTTATAGGAAAAAATTAGGTCCGTCTATTCTTCTCTTTCTGAATAGCTAATGTGAATCGGCAGGCAAGCAACCTTTGACCTCCAGTTAAACTTGTCAGAAGCGAGGACAAATATTATCTCAGGCTTTCCGGTGAGCGGAGGGTAGGTGTGGAAGCCAAAGCGTAAGACTGTGGAGGCAAGTATAAATATATAATGCAGCTCCTCTGCCTGAAACAACCCTCTACTGAGAGTGCAGATTTTGAAACTAAGACATAAACACACACACACACACCCCTCTTGAAATAATAAACTCAGATTTTCCCCATAGAAAAAACAATATGAAGGAAGGGAGACTCTTGTATTGTGCATGTTATGCTTTTTTTTTTTTTTGTAGCCTCCAGTCAGTAAAAACAAGCAGCATATCCTCACATAAACCTGCTTAAATTTTCCAACACAGCTGTTTTCTCGATTGTGTCGATCTTTACTGCAGTGAATTTACTTTTAATGCTGTTTTGATGTCATTGTTCTTTGCAGCTTAAGAAGCTCGTGTATGTGTACCTGGTGAGGTACGCAGAGGAGCAGCAGGACTTGGCATTGCTGTCTATTAGTACATTCCAGCGGGCCCTTAAGGTAACATTCATATTTCCTGGATGTGGATAGATGCATTAATAATCAGATGATGGTAAACATGTTATATCTCTTTTTTTTCTCACACCTTTTCTCTTAGTACTGAGAGGCATTGTTTTTGCTCTAGTAAATTGTCTCCTCTGTTGTTATGGTTTCACACACTGACACTTTGTTCCTGTGGCAGGACCCAAACCAGTTCATCCGGGCTAGTGCCCTGAGGGTTTTGTCCAGTATCCGTGTCCCCATTATTGTCCCCATTATGATGCTGGCCATCAAGGAGGCTGCAGCTGACCTGTCCCCATATGTGAGGAAGACTTCAGCACATGCTATCCAAAAGCTGTACAGGTAAAGACATCAGTGGATGAAACCGCTGCACTTGTAAGCGTACTACCTCATTGCTGAGCAGTGAACTGAGCAGTTAATACAGTGAAGGTTAGGTAATGTTGGTATAAGGGGCTTTGCCCTGCTTTTATCTTTCTCTTATCTTAGTAGAAGGTGCATGTTTGATGCTGGCTGATGGTTCTTTGCAAAGCCAGGCACAGTTTTGCATTTTATCTGCACTGTTTTCAGTTTCTTGAAATTCCTCGATGCTCTATGGACTGTGGATCTGTTGTGCTTTTCCTTATTTTCTGTCATATATTGGGTTGCAGTGACAGATGCTCATATTAAACATGGCAGAAGTTTGAAGTAATGCAGTCAGTTCCTGTGAGCCAAAAGCCTAGGGTTCAGCTCTAAACGCTCTCTTTCACACAGTCTTTTATACTCTTGGTTCTTTATGATGTCATAGGGAACAGATGTTCCTAATATGGTCATCTAAGGCACACAACTCTGACCCTGTGTCCAAACTTTTGACTGGTACTGTACACAGACAGTTGATCTTAACACACATCTTTGTATTCTGAGCACACAGGAGGGACATGATTTAATTTGTTAGTCCATATGTGAATAATTGCCATTCTGTAGCTGACAATTAGTTTCCAAGCTCTCTGCCTTTTGTCCTCAGCCTGGACCCAGATCAGAAGGAGCAGCTGATCGAAGTGATCGAGAAACTATTGAAAGACAAAAGCACGGTAAGTAGACAGCGAGTGCCGTAGTGCTTCACAGTACACCTCCCATGATTGAGAATGAAGACCACCGGAGGGCGCCCCAGTCAAGCGGTTCTTCTCTTAGCTCTCCATCCCACAGCTCATTCGGCAATGCCACGGTTTGTTAACACCCACTTAAACCCACACATCTTCAGATGCTCCTTGTTAAGTGTCCATTTGGAAGGAATTTTCGCACTGATGCTAGTGTCAGCTTAATTTTCTCAAAGGCCAGCTTCTTCTCCTTCTTTTTTTTTTTCTCCCCCCCCCCAAAATGGACCGTAAATGAGTTGGATTCTCAAATTCTGCATTTAGGCCGATCGCAGACACAATGCAGAAGGCGCATTAGAAGTCAGCAGGCAGCGCATTAATTTGGCGGGGTCACAGTGAATACTAAGGGTGCTGAAATGCCAATTTCAAATATGTAGACACTGGCTGGAGAATGCAGTGGATTGTGTTTGCATGTGCAAATCATGCACAGTTTGTTATAATTATGTATGCACAGAGTATACCTACCATTATATAAACAAAGCAACGCGGCTTAGGCCAAACGGGAACGGGGGGGTGAGGGGGGTGGCAAGCCCAGTACCAGATGCATAGCATATTTAGCCCCAGACGCTAACGAAGACAGATGACTTCTCCCTGTTGGAGCCCACATTGTGAGGCAGGGGACAGAGAGAGAGAGGACACTGTCATCACACAGACACACAAGCACATCAGTCGGTGATGAATGGTGAAAACCCTAAATACAGTGGATACTGAATAGCTTACAAGGGAGGTGATGCATTGGACAATGCCATGTAGAATTTACAAGTCCCACAACAATGTCCCAGAGTTGAATCAGTGCCGTCAGAGGTTCTTTGGTGTGTTGAAATGTAAAGGACCACTCCTCTGCGCTTACACACACGTTTGCTGCCTTAAATAACGTTCTAGGATCCTTGTTAAGTGTAACAAAATAACCCTGATGATGATAGTTGTCATATATCAGCTGGATTTGTGAGACTACAGTGATTTAACGAGGTGATGCCTGGTGTGGTTGTGTTATGAACTCAGAGATGGCAAAGCATTTTATCCCTCATCTCTCTAATTAAGATAATGTCCCACATTTTTGACTGCTTTATGTTTACAAAATTAAATGTCTCTCAAAATACGTGTGTCTAAAAACACAAATGTGCTGATCTGTGGTTCATCCCTACTGAAATCTAAAAATTAATCAAATTAAACAGCAGCTGAAATGGCAGGTAACAGGTGTTTCAGACGAACAAAGGAATACACAGGTCATATTAATAAACTTTAGCTTTCATTTGTGCTTCTAAGATGTTGAAGAAAATTTCCAAAATAAAATACACCATTTTCATGCGATTGTTGCCAAACCTTTAATCTGCATAGCCAGGTTTTTACTCGCATATATCAAAATTTCAGATTACCTCAGCATTAGTAATGTGGACCACACAAACATTCTTTTTGCCTCACGTTTATTTTATGGGGATTTCCATATTAGGGACTGAGCTGGGATAGCTCAGCTTTTGCTGCTTTGATGTGGTCAAGAAGCTGAGATGTCCGTCTCTCTTAAGCTGTAAAGAACCTTTTTTTTTTTTTTTTTTTTTTTTTTTTTTTTAAACATGTCAGTTTAAAAAGCAAAGGTCTAATTGATAAAGAAAATATGGGCCACATCCCATTTAAGTGTCAATTTCAGAGTTAAGCTCTATGTAATGACTGGAAGTACTAAGCCATTATGAACAGTATCAGTGCTGCGATCTCATTTTGGAGGGAGACGCTGACAACTTGTTATGGCAACAGCCAGTCTTCATGTGCTCTGCTTGTCACTTGTTACTGGAAACTCCAGCCATCCTAAGAAGTATACACCAATAAAACATTAACTCCCGCTTATTTCTAACTTATCAGCACTTTTGTTTTTGCATTTTGTATTTTTTAGTGTTATCATGCACATACCTGCACTTTCAGAAAGTGTATTGCTTATTACTAGTCATAACTAATTATGGCTTAGATATGAGTGAAATGCTTTCACATGAATATGACATGACAGTGCTAAATATGCTGGTATTTATTGTCACCAGTCAGCATGCACAGCGGGGTTAAGAATCTGGTTTTGCATAATTTAAAATCCCTTTTATTTTTTATTAATTAAGTTCTCAAAATATCAGTTTTCAACAACAGCTTTATTGGGACCTTACTTTAGCTTTTGCAGCAGCTTTTCAGTCATATTTAGATTTGTAGTACGGTTTTTCCATATGCATTGCTCATCAGTTAACCGCTAATAAGTGGCTTAAAGCTGTTTAGCTGGTATCACAATGGTGTTAGTGGAAGAAGGAAGCATTTGGTTATCGTTCAGGCTATGGCATTGTCCAGGCCTCCTGACATTTACCTTTACAGATGTGCCTCTTTGGTTAAATGGCTGTGACACATGTGGGGGGTGCTGCTTATAGGCAGGATGGTTTAACGAGAAAATGGGAAGGCTTGATGACAGAGACAACACAGGAGTTTGTGCAGCTGTTTTACCGTGATGGATCTATTATCCAGCCATTACAAGATAAATGATCGATCTCTCCCGTCCTCTCCCCCATGCACCTTCTGCAAAATTGAAATGAGAAGAGAAAGGAGGAGCAGTGGGGGGGAGTGGCAGTGGGGGAACTATGATTAGGGGCTAGGTGAGATGCCCATTAATTTAAGAGAAAAAGGAGGGAGGGAGGAAGAAGAGAGCTGGGGAGAAGCGAGTGAAAGGAGGATAGGCCGACCCCACACCGGGCCATCAATCAAAAAGGCGCGTGTTGTCTCTGACGTGATGACCCAGCACTCTCTGCCTTTCTGGCACCCTAATTAGAATTCATAGCAAAATAGATGCAAGGAAACGGTTTGAGCCCTTCATAATTTTATAGGAAATTTATTGTTATTAGAAGAACCATTTGCTTAGTGTGATTTTTCCATTACCGGCTTGTCACGCAGGGTAGATAATATGGCCGAGGTAGGGGAGGGGGGAGGTGTATGAACCCCATAGATTGGGGTGTCAGTTTTGTTGATGGTGCATGTAGTTTACCTTGGAGCTGTGTCTAATGGGGGAAGTTGGTAGAGAATGCACAAAGCCTTGCAGCAGGATCCACATGCTAAGGAGCGTTGCCTCTAATAGCCTCAGAGACAGGAGAGGGTCAGGAGAAGACAAAAATACACACAGATACAGGCTCAAAATCCATGTTCTAATCTACAGTAGAAAGTCTTTGGCACTGATGCTAAATGAAGGTTGCTGTAAAGCTACTCGTTTATACCAACTGTCAGAATATTGCTCTTTATTATTTGGGAAACGACTTGTCATTATGAAAAGCTTTCATTGGAACATCGTTCTGTACATTATAATATCTGTGCAAGTGCTTTAAATTTAAGTGGATTATTGTAACACTGAAATGATTGGATAGAGCTGCCGCTATATTTTTTAATGTTTTTGAGTGCTCTGGTGAGAAAATGTCAGTGTTTCTTAGACTGAAGAAAAAAGACCGAGTGCAGCGAACTTGCAATCTCGTCTGTGAAATGGTTGCTTTGAAGACAGGGAGGGGTCCTGCCACCGCTCGCAGTCTTTCGGCATCTTCAGAGCAACTTTGGTAAATCACAGAGGCGATAAAACGGCAACAAGACTGAGTGCGTCTGCTGTCAGTCTGCAATTACAGGCAATCTGTGATAATACGGCCATCAGCTGTGATAAATTGGCAAAAATCACATCTGTTGCTTTTTTTAGCTCATTTTAGTTGCATATAATAACCTTGGTGATGACACCGTTTTGAAATTGCCCCAGCGGTCTGAATTTTGCATTATATTAGTTACAAACAAAAATAATTTTACTGCATATCAGACAACATCAACATTATCATTAGCTATCAAAATATTTTGGCTGTCAGTAGAAGAGGTATGCCAGCGTTCATTTTAAAAGTCTATTTGCGTGCATGACCTCCTGAAAACTAAGCGAGGCGTGGGTGTTACCTGAGTACAGTGTGACGATACACGATGACCTCTAACTAGCTGTGAATTCACTGGCCTGTTACCCGAGTCCTCGCATCAGTAAAATCAGAACACAGGTTTTTTATTTAGAGAGCTGCCAGGTTAAATGTCTGATCCAACAGTGTCGTACGTTTGCACTGTCCCCTAGACCTCCACGCCTAGAAAAGTTCATTGCTTGTGTGTCTGTGTGCGTGTGTGTGTGAATACCGCTACTGTTGGCCTTTGACTACACTTATCCCTTGAATATACGTAAAATTCCTGTGCGTCTCATCAAATATAACGTGATACAGCTCTGTAGTATTGCAAAATGTACGTGTTTGATCCTGCAGTAATTCATCCATCTGTACAAGTAAGTGTGTGTGTGCGTGTGTGAGAGAATCTACAGACAGCAGCCAGGCACATGCACATCTCACACACTCTCACAATCAATGCAGGCTCATGACAGTGCTGATGGGTAAATGCTCTGGGTTCCCACAGGGCCACCAGGGGCCAGAAGGCTTTAATTGGGAAGACTGGATTCTGCTCCCTTTCTCTTCATCTTCACCTGCCTGTGATAATGCTGTTTGCATATTAATACACCACCATGTCACTCACTCAGCCTTGCAGTCAGTCAGCGAGGCAATAGGCAGTCGGGTAGTGGCGATGGTGGGGGGGCAGCAGCCAAATGGGTTTTTTCCCTTTACCAATAAAGCGTAGTTGATTATTGGCTCTCAGCTGCTGCTTCCTCCTTGGCTTGCTTTCCCCATGAATTGAACATTTATGCCTGAGAAAAACACTCTTACTGATGGGTTTCTTTCAAATACATGGTAGTAGAAAACCTAACGTTTTTAAGTGCAGACAATTTACTTTCAATTATCAACTAACTACTTACAGGATGAACTGTGTATTTTAATCAAAGCTGTAAATTGCCATTGCTTTTTTTGAAAGTGCAATTATAATAGTTTGTAACCAGGGTCACATCTGTTAACCAGTGTTTTATTTCTCTAGAGTTTGTGTATATTACGGCTTGGTCAATTTGCTTAACAAAACAATTTGCTTAACAAATCCCCATTAACTTGCACGCTAAGAATGGAGAGGAATAAATGGGGAAAAAACAAGTAAATGGAAGAGCCATTGTTCCCTTTCCTGTAGCTGGTCGCTGGGAGCGTGGTCATGGCCTTCGAGGAGGTGTGCCCAGATCGCATCGATCTGATCCACAAGAACTACAGAAAACTCTGTAACCTGCTGGTGGATGTGGAGGAGTGGGGCCAGGTGGTCATCATCTCTATGCTGACCCGCTATGCCAGGACACAGTTCACCACTCCCTGGAAGGAGGTAAGGCTTGCGTGGACCTAAAGCCAATGGCGAGTCAGATTCCAGAGACTCTATGTAAACGAGAAACTGCGACACCCCCCATTCGTTTTTGGACTTCACAGTCGTTAACATGTTGACTGCTGCCATGTTTTAGGAGACAGAAATTTGAAATTGCTTGTCTGATAATGCCATTTAAAAACTCTCCAAAGTGAACCATGAGCATGAACACAGTCGAGCAGAGAGTTGGCTACACCTGCCTGTGTCAGCACACCTGTCTAAAGGGGCCATGCCCTTAACTTCCTAGTACAATTGTTATGGAGGCAATAGATGCAAAAACTGCTAAGCTGGAATCAGTGACCAAGCAGCACCCTCTGGTGCTAAAAAAAATACCCTTTCAGCCATTTTAGTTTAGATTTATGTACAAATGTTATTGGTTAATACATCTCTACAGGAGCCGTTATCACAGGGGTTGCTTCTTGATTCTTGCATTTAAGTAATTGTTTCTCTAAAAAACATTTTTTCACTCAAGTGTAAGACCTTCCAGTGTACCACTCAATTTTCTTCACACAAATAGGAGCCAATATTCATTCAGCTTGAGGGCCGGGCATTTTTAGCGCCCAACAAGCCAATCCAAAACATTTTTATTGGGTTAGAGGGGTCCTTTTATTGAAATAGTTTTGTGCATTAGTATGATGCCCTCTGCTTGTGTTTCAGGGTGCTGAGTTTGATGAGAATAAAGCCTTCTATGACTCTGACTCGGAGGAGAAAAAAGACCAGACAGAAGAACCAAAGCCTTACGTCATGGATCCGGATCACAGGCTGCTGCTCAGGAACACCAAACCTCTGCTGCAGAGCAGGAACACTGCTGTGAGTCCCTCAAACACAGACGTGTGCAAAGTGACACGAGTTCAGGTTTAACCCTGGGTTTTCATTGTTACAAAGGCTTCTTATCGGGTTACATTGCCATGGTAACTCATGCTCCATCGATGAGAATCTGTATCTCTGATTGATTAGCATCAGTGAGAGATGCAGAGATGCAGACTGTGGTGCAGAGTCAGACGGTATCTTCACAGTAATTTGCTAACAAACAGAGGAGGCACTTTATTCCCTGCTTTGGTTTTTCTCCTGCAGACTCTTTTTTTTTTTTTTTTTTTTTTTTTTTTTAAAGCAGTTTCATTGGTCTATAGTTATATGCCACAAATATAGTTTAGACTGGTCTTTAGAGGTCGACTGGTGAACATCTGGCAACCAGTTGTGAGGGGAAGTCCCATTCATGCAGGCCTAGAGACCGGTCAGTGACAATGCCCCCCAAATCCATAGTCAGTGCACCTAAACTTGAATGTATCAAACTTCTATGAAATTTCCAAATATTTTATTTTCACATGCTCTCTGACGGTTTAACACTGCCAGGGCTGCAGCTGAAAGAATATGTAAGTAGATGCAAAATAGTATTTACAGTCAGATCCACCGATTCCTTAATGATGTGCAGTGATACTGTTAAGCCCTTTAATTGACCAATCGGAGTGCTTTACACTACAAGCTACATTCACACATTATTACAGCACTTTTTTCTACACACAGCCCTTTTTCTGTCACATTGCTGCATTTTGCTTGCCACTCTGTTTGTGCCAACTACCAGGCTGCTAGCTTTGGAGACTAACAAGTCAGTCAAACTCATCTTTACTTTTGTTTAATGAGTTGGTAACCGTAGCTGTTACAAAGCTGTACTAAAATAATATTTACACGTGTATATATTCTCTAGTACCAGTGGACATGTCCATATCTGTGGCTGTTCATTTGATAACACCACTTCTTTTATGTCAGTGTGTTTTATAAACACTGGGTTGACTTTTTCAGAGTAATATCCACCAGTAAACCTGCGTTTTGATGTCAGGGTAAGATGAGGAGGAGGATAAGGTGGTTGTCCTTACTTATTATCCGTATTTTCCAGATTTGGAAAAGATATCGTGGGTATGCAGTACTGTACTTGCAGTACAGGCCTCAGCTATCTTTAAGACAATTTTAATAGAATCGGCATACACCTTAAATAAAGTTGATGGAAGTAGTTTGTTAAGGTGGGGAAATACTGTCTCTTTGTGCCCATTGCCTCCTGAACACATAAGCTAATGCTGTTGTAACCATGGACAGACACACTTACCTGCAATAATGCAATAATAGTAATACGCATGGTACATTCACTTAAATAAGTACAGCACACACAGGGGGAGACCTCACACAGACACAAGAATACCTGCCTTAGTGCAGCACACAAGCCTGAATAAAAGATAAAAACCAGAGTGAGTGCAGGTCTCCATCATCCCGGAGCCTCAAGGTCTCTGTCGCTGTGCAGCAGCGGGAGGAAAAATGCTCCCAAATGAAAGTGTTGATTAAAATGTGACATGCTGTGTCTTTACTCACGACAACACGGTGACATCCTCAATCTTCATAGACGCCCGAACCCTCTCATTGCGCCCGCAACGACGGACACACGTCCTCCTGCTATTTAAAGCTCCGCTGAAAGATTACTTTTAGAGTCTCTTTGTGAGCGCCTGTTATTTTAGCATGAGCAGACAGATAGTATTGCACTGAAGTTGGTGTAAAAATAACAGCACTAAAAGGTGATTTTTACACACTGAAAATCGAAGCAGAGTAAAAAGTCTGTTTTAATAAGATGCTGTCAGATAATTGAATCTACTTATTGTCCTATGTGTTGATACATTTTTAGGTAGTGATGGCTGTTGCTCAGCTTTACTGGCATCTGGCTCCTAAACATGAAGTCAATATTGTCACCAAATCATTGGTCCGGCTACTGAGAAGCCACAGGTAAAAAACAATATAAATATACTTACATGTGCCTATTTAATGCTTTTGCATTTGAGTGTGATGATTTCCTTCTAGTACACTGTTAGTATATGTGTCTGTGTCTGAATGTGCGGTCTTCTTGCTGTTGTGTGCAGAGAAGTGCAGTACGTTGTGCTTCAGAACATCGCCACTATGTCCATTCAGAGGAAGGTGAGTGCTCATGGATAGCAGAAGGATAAGGGTGTGCAGGGTTCATGCAGCCTGTGTACTAACGAGTTGTCTTCAAACAGGGGATCTTTGAGCCCTTCATTAAGAGTTTCTACGTGAGATCTACAGATGCCACACACATCAAAACACTAAAGGTAGCCACCGTTTTAGTTTCTGCAAGGATACTGAGCTTTCAGGCCTTTTTTTTTTTTTGGCCTTTTTTCACCTTCCCCTTATGATTTTTACAGTTGGAGATCCTCACCAATCTAGCTAATGAAGCTAACATCTCCACAATTCTGAGAGAATTTCAGGTTTGTTTGTTTTCTTTGTGTGATGATAAGATGTGGTATCTACTTTGGGATTTTGGATGTCACACTGAGTACATCTGATCTTTTTTCAGACCTACGTGAAGAGTCAGGACAAGGCGTTTGCAGCAGCTACCATTCAGGCCATTGGCAGGTGTGCCACCAACATCTCCGAGGTGGCGGACACTTGTCTCAACGGTCTGGTGCTGCTGCTTTCTAACAGAGACGGTAAAATGCTTTCACTGGATAGTTATCTGAGTAGATATCTGCACTTCCAGCGTGTCATTAGAACTGTTGGATCTGTCCAGTTTTGTGAAGACACTGTTTTGGTTCTCCAGAGACCGTGGTGGCCGAGAGCATTGTGGTCATCAAGAAGCTGCTTCAGACTCAGCCCTCTCAGCACAGTGACATCATCAAACACATGGCGAAGCTCTTTGATAACGTCACTGTACGATTCATCATTGTGTTACTTGTGAAAGTCATCACTGAAGCATTGTGTTTGAAGTAACATTGTGACCGTAGCTACTGTTTTTCTCCGACATATCACCCACAACTGCAGGTCCCCATGGCCCGAGCCAGCATCCTGTGGCTGATGGGAGAGTACTGTGAGAAGGTGCCAAAGATTGCACCTGACGTTCTCCGCAAGATGGCAAAGACTTTCACAGCAGAGGAGGACATTGTGAAGCTGCAGACTGTCAACCTAGCTGCCAAACTCTACCTGACCAACTCTAAGCAGGTACAAAACAAGACTCTAAGGCAGGGATGGACAACTCCAGGCCTCGAGGGCCGGTGTCCTGCAGGTTTTAGATGTGTTCCTGATCCAACACAC